>JBBPDE010000026.1:3430188-3441845 GCA_037974605.1 Nannopetersius ansorgii | reverse complement strand
CACACACACACACACACACACACACACACACACACACACACACACACACACACACACACACACACACACAGAGACAAATAAGTAAGATGCCAAAAAAATTTCACAAAACCTTACTAATGTCGCATAAAAGCCATGGCCTTCCTCCCTAAATCAGTCTAAATACAGGAAGCTAGGTTTACTAATACTACAGGCTATCCAAGTTCATTCTGGAAACATAGCCCTACTCTATTCTTCCTTTAACTCAGATTACAGGTCACTGCATAAACCAGTACTTAAGGGCATGCAGGAGAGGAGGTTAAATAAAAGGCTGCCTAGATGGATGTAGTTCAAATGAAATGGGAGAAGGATCAACAGCAGATAAGGAAATTTTAAAAATAAAATCTGAAATTCACTAGAAACTGCAAGATCATTCTTCATAGGTAGGCAGTAATCTAAACGTTTCTGTTTTTAACTTTCTAACTATTTGAATATTTAATATCATGTCCCATCCCTAAGAGATAAAGTGTTTTCAGGCACTATTAGGGCCTATAACCATCTACTGTGAATCTGGAGAAAAATGCTGAAAACAGCCTTAGTCATAGTTCCCTCATAGGCTGCTCAGTGACCTTACATTCAGACTGAAAATTGGCCCTCTTTGGACCCGTATGATTCAGACTGACTATATAGAGCAGTTTTATCTCTACAGAATGTACTTTATAATTTGTGAGATTCCAGGAAAAAGGCTGTTGTGTAAGTGTAGGTGGTACCAAGGGCACTAACATTACTACCACGCCTGCTGAAGTAACCACACAGCCAGATTTTACACACACACTATTTACAAACACCAGTAAATCTTCACTGGCAAAACATGAACCAAAATCCTATCTCATAAGTATCTGATGTGTAAGTATCTGCTTATTTATGGACATTATTATGAATTTTGGCTCATCTACATACCTGAGGAAAACTTCCTCCATGGTGGTAACAGATGCACCATAGCTTGCAATGCCCAACTCCTCTCTGTTCATCTCCAGCTCAGCAAAAAGGAGCTCAAACCTGCAGAGATTGAACACAACTATTGGATAATCCACTGCATTATACACACACACACAGGTTTACTATACATATACTATATATATATATACTTTCAAAACTGTGCAGCGATGCCTAAACTTGAACACTAACTGGAGTTGGTGATTAGGGTTTATTTAGAAGAGTACGGAGTACAGTGTGGGCGAGACTGTGAGTAGTGGTGGGTGCCTGAGGATGAGATGAGCATCGCTTCAAGACAAAGTAAAGGACACATTCACACCCTCTAGTCCCAAGACAACTTTTACAAATCAAAGTTAACCAAGAGGATGCTTATGTTACTTCATGTTTTTACTTGGGTACTTCCTTTTAAAGCGATAGACTAACATGCTAACCTAAAAAAAAAAGAAAGGCCCATTTTCAGAACCCCTGTGTTTTGATGAATGACTAATAATGAGTGTATATGTAGCAAAATGAATAAATATCAACCAAAAACAGTTGCATTTTTATGTTAAACACTTATTATTAAAATAACAGTGTCAATATAAAAGGCTCAGCATGCCGTTAGGAGGCATTAACATCCTGAAGATGAAAGAAACAGCCATATAAGTACCACACCCACTGGATTTATACATAACAGCAGCCCCCTGGTGTGCTGTAAAGGTACTGCAGGTTTTTTGTTTGCAACTTTGAAATTGCCATCAAATATTTGTGATTAAATGCTCATAACTTATAATAATATGAATATATTTACCATAACTTATAAACCAATTGGACTATAACGACATATCTGACAATCTGATCCGGGACATTTTCTACATTGTTGAGTAACTGTGACAGAATACCTTTTTTTATGAATTCCCTCAATTTTCTGCTTTACAAATGTGTGGCGATGTATTATTAATTTGCTCTGCATTGCTGTTTCACATAGAATTTTGTTTGTTTATGGAATAAAATCTATTCCCACAACAACAGAGAGAAAAAGGAAACAGTTTGTGTAATCATGAGATAATCATGTGAACAGTCATGTGATTGAAGGTTTGCGTGTGCTGCAGAAGATTTTCCAATTTAAAAATAGACCATGGCATTCTGCTTCTCTACTGAATAAACGTCCACTCGCAGTTTGGCTTTATGTAGCCAGTTATTAAAGCGATAATAATTAATCCTTAATGGGAGAAATATATATGGGCATGGTCAAATCCAATCCACATAACTAAAATGGACCAGTTCTTTGTTAAAATTTCTAAAGGCCTGTCTGCTAAACCTGCTTGTGTTTGTGATGTTTAACCATTCAAATCTACTGATTTACTTCAATAGGTAAATCTGTGAGCTTTTCGCACCCCTGGTGTTGTGTCTTACCTGCTGGTGCTCTCTTTAGGCAGGATGTAGGACAGTTCCGCCCCAGCACTGCTCTCCAGTGTGGCGTTGGGAACGTACATTTGGATAAGGCGCGTGATCTCTGATATATTACACAATGCGTCCTTTACTATCACCATGTGGTATCCAGCACCTATAGGACACATGACAATGTGTAACTAACGCTTTGGGGTGCTCTCAAAATACCTTTTCCACACAGAATCTATGTTTCAGCTACCATATTTGTTCTTGAGGAAAAGTGGGGAGCCACAGCACTGGAGCTCCCCGCCAGCCATGATAGCAATGCGGTCTCCCAGCAGGTCCGCCTCATCCATGAAATGTGTGGTAAGGAGGATGGTGCGGCCCCGCTTCTCCCCCTGCAGCAGGTCCCATGTGGCTCGTCTGGCTGATGGGTCCATGCCTGAAGTGGGTTCATCCAGCATTACCACCTACAAAATAAAAACAAGCGACCACAACAGGTCAACAAAAAGAAAGCAGCACCATGTAGAATTCAGAAAATCAAGACAAATGATGAGAGAACTGAGAAACCTGAGAGAACCCAAATTAGTGTCAAAAGGTTGAGAGTACTATGAATTACCTAACACACTTTGACTACACTGAGCTGCATGTAAACAACGGCGAACTGCAAGCATGACTCATAAGATATTTTATGTTCTAAATCAAACACCCCAAAAACTGTAAATACATTTTGTCATTTAGCAGATGACTTATCCAGAGGCAAAAAGTGCAATCATAAGCAGCCAAAGCAATACAGAATTATTGCACACCAGAACGCGACCAGAGCTTAATATAGTTAAATTAAAAAAATACAGTGAATCATGGCAAAGAGTGCTGAAAATTGCTAACCTAGGTATTTCCTGAAGTGTTGGATCTTTCAGAATTAGTGGAAGGAACTCAGGGAGAATTTGGGGGGGTTCATTACAAATTCATTCTGCCAGTGACGGGCCAATAATCATGATTTCTCCCAAGATAACATTCTAACAGCCTTCTGGTGACAGAGTTGAACTTAATCAGCTGAACACCAGCTATTTCTGCAGTGTAAAACGGTCTGGTTCAAAATTTGTCAGCCCAAGGGCCATAAGGAAAAATACTCATCAGGGGTCTTTGCATGCCGTCATGTGTGGCTGACCTTTGAATCTCCAATGAGAGCAATCCCAATGGAGAGCTTCCGTTTCATTCCCCCTGAAAGTGTCTTTGATCGTGCATTTCTCTTGTCCTCCAGGTTCAAGATCTGGATGATGCGATCCACTTCATTTGGAATGTTCTCACGGGGGTAGCCCTTTAGCTGGGGACAAAGAGAAGAAACAGGACAAAAAAATCAAGCAAAAAATCAAGCAAAAAATAAATGCAACAGTTATAAATGTTCATGTAAATTGCAGATTTCATATGATATTTCTTCGCAAGATAACAAGATCAAATGCCATAAAATAACAGCTGCTCATTTGGTTATGCTTTATTGCCATTTTGCAACAGAAATCAGTAACAAGAGACAGGGGGCGACAGAGCATCTCCAGCATCACCTGGTGCAGCAGAAGTTATGAATAATAGGCAGGTTGCTTCTTGTACACTAGTGCTTATAACTTTCCAGGTGATTTGCAAGCAGACGGGAGGTACCTGAGTGTAGAACAGCAGGTGTTCTCGGACGGTGAGGTTGTCGAAAAGCACATCGTGTTGCGGGCACAGTCCGAGGCTGCGGCGGATCAATGCCATATCCTGACAGATATCATAGCCGTTAATGTAGGCTCGGCCACTGCTGGGTGGAAACAAGCCTGGCAGAAAAGATATAAAATAAGGACAGCTACAGGGAGGGAAATAATCTAATGACAATATAATTTTTGTGGTTAGACATAAAGAGGAGCAATGGGTGAGGTATTGTACGTCTATCACTGATAAATTCACATTCATAGCTGATGTTCACTTCACTCTGCATTTCACCCATTCACCAAGTGAAGTAGCAGGCAGCCAGGAACACAGTGCCCAGGGAGCAGTTTAATGGGGTTAATGGGTTAAATGCAGAGAAAGAATGTTGTGCTATTCACACTGTGTGTTCACGTATTTGAGATTTTACATTCAGTATACGCTAGTCTACTTTTGTTTATCAATTAAACATCTCACCAGTCAGCATAGACAGTGTGGTGGTCTTCCCAGCTCCATTATGTCCCAGAAGCACAGTGATCTGACCTTCAAACATGTTCACAGTGAGATCCTTCACTGCTTCTTTGAATTTATTGCCCACTTTGAAAACCTGTAGAAGAAAAAAAACTGTCTGTGAATGATTGCTTTGTTTCAACTAGTCTGATTCCACAAGCCTGAGGAGGAGAGTAAAGAACAACAAGCTTATAAATTAGACCACACATTGGTCAGACTAACTTAGCACAATAAATGTACAGAAAACACTGTGTACCCTCTCAATAAAGCTAAAGTTGGTCATGACATACACTCGTATCACAGGATACCTTGGCTAAGTGTTTGATCTTGACTCCTGAAACCAGTCCAGCTGGCTCCTCTTCAAAGTACTCGCCCTTCAGGGCCTTCTCCGCATCCTCCTCTTCTTCCTTTTCTTTAACTAGGGCAACTCGAGGGATGCTGCACCAGTAGGAGGGCTGTTGGAGGAATATTCAGAGCATGTAGACTGTGCATACCATGGATAATTTATTTTATCTACAATTAAATAGGCAAGATGGCCCATCTGGGAACACTCACATGAGCCTGTTTTAGAAAAGACATTGGACAGAAATGGTAAATATTTGCTACACTCTCAGAAAAAGTCCCTTCAAGGCATGTCTACCTTAAGCTAGAAACAATAACTGTACTACATTGCATTGCATTGTCTGACTTCATTTTTATATTATATGAAATAGGTATCAGCTCCTTTTTTCTGAGGAAGTGAAGGTACACAGCGTGACCTTAAGTTGTATATTTGACAGTACAGTTACAAAGTTTCTATCATGGTGAGTAAAAACCTCTAAATATAAGCAAATTATTATTTGGCTCATTATAAATACCATTTCTACTTGTTTGCACTTACTCAAAGTAAGTGTGCAGAGAACAGAAATCTTACTGCATACACGTGTATAAAATAATTCAGCCTGATGACACTACACTAACTATACCTCTCCAAAACGTGAAAATGTAGTTCCCAGGACTAAGGGTTTAGAAAAAGAGATAATTAGAAGGTGTAACAAAAAGGTCCATTGTCTTGTTGAATCCTTCACCACAGCATCTTGATCTTAGGCGACTCAATACTGATAAGCACTGAATGCCGTCTTCCTCTAACACACAGAGCACCACTCACAATAGCAAAACTGTCCCCTCACTCCACCCACTGCTAGATCCTACCAGAAAAAGGGAAATATTATACTTAGCACACAGCCAGACTCAAGTAAGATGTGAATGGCTTTACCACTGAGACACACATTTCCAGTCTTTCAGGTCTTGTATTGTAACTGCACAAAGGCAGTGTGATTTGTTTATTTTTCTTTTTTTAATCAGGCCCTTTATCACTGAATCCTGCACTGCATGTGTGAGAAGCATGAGCAACCTACCAGTATGAAAAAGTACCATGGCAGTGGCACTCCATATTCACCAGGGAAGACAGCCTCCACATACCAGGTCACCAGGCCATACAGCAACGTGTCTAGCAGCAGCAGCCCCAAAACCTGGGCCAGGGAAAAGTCATCATCCACGGTGACCGGTTCAAACAGGTTACTCCACTGGATCCCTGTGCCTGATGTTAATGGAAAATATAAGAACATGGGGTCACTCAAAATAGGATCAGAGAAACACATATTTGAATACATTTATACAACTAGTACAATTTCGAACTTTGTACATCAGACACAGCATCCAGGTAAGCACAACAATTTTTGATGGGGCAATGAAAAGCTTGGTGATTATTAGAAACAATTATTTTTGAAAATAAACAAAGGAAAACAAAGGAGGAAACCTTGAGGGAGTACAGTGGCTAACCTTTGCCCTCATACATGCCAATAAGCTGGGCTCCCATAGCCATGGCGACGTTGGAGATGAGGCAGGCGGACACTTTCTGGGGATGGGACAGCAGATCATAGCGAGGCCACAGGAAGAGGTATGGCAGGTAGCTAAAGAAATAGATGAAGCCACCGGCTGCTGCAGCAACATTAGCTAAGGGAAACAGAGAGTGGGATTACATTAGACATAAGAAAGGAGAATATAAATCATCACTGACCTTATTACAACTGTAATATTTTTTACTTGTTTAGCAATGAAGTAATAACACCTGTGTCTACTGGCACATACATAACGGAAAGTGAAGCACAGTGTGAGGTTGTGTAGTGTTTGGGATGCATGTGGCATGAACAAGCGCTGTATTATAAACCAGCTATGCACACTCCTGTCTGCTCTGCCCTCTTGTCACAGAATAAGAGTCTCAGCTCACAGGCAATGAAACCAGCTCCAACAATTTTAGCCAGTTTTTCATCAGGTTTGATAAAGGGGGCCCTGCTCATTGCTCCCCCTGCCCTCCAGCCTTACAAAATGATTACAGCTATAAATTATACTTATTAGCACAATCTCATTTGCAAACTAAAAAGTCCCTTTCATTATTAACAATGCAACGAGTAGTCTGCTAAAACTTCTGCTTGATTGTGGGCTAAACATGCCCCAAGATACACTAATGTTTCAGCAGCTTGTTTGCTTTTGACCACAGTACACTAGAGCCCCTTTGTTCTGCCTCTCCTTTGTCAACACAGCAAATATTCAGGAGGCCATGTGTAATCCGACACGGTGAGCATGGATTATTCATTGCTTACCTGTTAGATGCATGGGCCGCGGGGAGTGAAATGACATAGAGAGAGATCAGCACCCCAGTAGCAATGTACAACATCTACTTTAATGACTATTCTATTGTATATTCTCTTGTTTTGAACCAAACAAACAAGAAACCCATCCAACTGAAGGTGACTTCACCATAAAACATTAGGTCTAATTTTCTGAATATCCTCCATCCTCCATCCTCCATCAAGCCACTAGACAGAAAGTCTCAATACAGAAATCTTGATCATCAACCAAGCTAAAATGGAGTGCAGACCCTTAAAAGACCAAGCGGCTACCGAGGCTGAAGCAGACCAAGAGCCCTATGTGTTACTCCCAGTGTGGATAACATGGATAACATTAGTCTCTCTGAATGTGGAGGAATGAAAGACAAGGAAGTATGATACACAAAAGCTGGAGAGAAAAGCAACTTGTGCTTTTGTCCTTAAGTCATTGCCACAGCACCCAAACGAGAGATTGCCTGATAGTTTCCTTCCACAAAAAATGCATCCAGCATCAGCCATAACTTATCTGCCACTTACTGTAAAACAACATTGCACCATTATTTACAAAAATAGAATTAAATCAGTAATATGTAAAGCCATTCAGAGTGGTTTGATCTGGAAACCTCCATTCTAGGGAGATTCAGAAGACAAAAAATAAAATGGCTACAATAAAATAAAATGTTTTAGATATGGAGAAAGCTGGTGCCTATCATGACCACAGGTTTGTTTTTGCACAGGAGAATTTCTTGCTAACCTTTGGATCAACTGCTTAGCTCCGTATCACATGTCTGTGCTGGTTTTGCAAAAGGGATGACAGTTCACAACAGGATGAATTTTTAGTTTTTACTCTTATGCTTACTCTTATGCTCCAGAGGCTCATGGATGCACAGCATGTTCTTGTGTATAAAGCTGCAAATGAGGAATCATCAAAACCTTGCAGTGAGGAGAACTTAATCATTTCAACCAAGATAATCTAAACCGTGCTCTCAAGCAAGTCCGAAAAAAGTGTATGGAGCTTCTGTTCAATATGGTGAATTATGGTTCATATGCAGACAAGTATTCTCAGCACATCCAAGAATATTTCTGCAAAATTACAGGACTTTATAATGGTGACTTGTATACATTCCTGAAGGCAGCAAGCACGAACAGCCGGTTAAGATTATCCCCTATTCAAACGGACTTGCTTGTGGGTCTGGAGGAGTTTTCATTAAGTCTTTTGTCACGTAGCCGAGCAGTTCGCGCTACGGTTCACCTGGGGAGCACCCGAACATTGTATCCAGGAAGGCCAGAAATTAGTACTCTAGTGCTTGAGGGCTTAAAAACAGCTTCAACACTCAACATACTGAACTCCAGAGAAAAGCTGTTCTGTAAACAAGATTTTACACGGCAAATAATTTCAAATAAAACCTCTGAAATGTTCTTTTCAACGTAATGATTGAATTAAGCAGAAACACTGATAAGTATGTGGAATTCTCCTCTAATGTATTTTCATACAGGCTACATTTGTGAATGCATGTGAGAGTCACATGCACAATCAATAAGAAAACACTCGAAGACTTAATTTTCACAAGTGGTAATGAAAATACTGTCCCTGGTCTAGTCATGTTCTATTGGGAAGACCAGCCTTTTCCGGCATAAACATCAGAACACCTGCTTCTCATCAGAAGAGGAAAAACAACATGTGACATGATGTACGCAATGGCAAATTGATTGCATCTTCACAAGCTCAGTATCTTCACTCCACTTCTCACTAAACTGAAGCCCCTATGCCTACATGCATTTAATCAACTCTGCACGCTTCTCCTTTTCAGTTTCTCTTATTGTCTCTTCCTTCGTGCTGCTCAGACACACATAATTGTTCCAGCTGAATTAAAGTATAGCCTTTAAGTTATTCCCAGTCAATTCTCGTAGGTGGTTAACCACGTTTACTTGGAAGCCTTTGAAATCACCTTGGCCTCACTCACTTATGAGAGTGCAAAGTCAATAAATGAATGAAAAGAATTTGAGATTAAGGACATGAACACTTGGCTGAACAGAAAACAAAGACAGCAATGCATTGATGTCATGATGAAAAATATTTATATGGTATCCAGCAATGAGCTTCACCGTGTTCTTCCATTATATATATTTAGATTATAGAACCAGTTGTTACATTAGAGGAAGGTGAGAGAATTACCTCGGGAGAAAAATGAGCTGATCATAAAACTGAAGCTGATTGTGGCCACAGCAAAGACCAGCAGGAAGAAAAACACCAATGAAGGGTCACTGTAGGTCAGCACTGCTCCGTTCGGACTCACCTTTAAGATCAGCAACAAAATGACATATGAACAGCATGAAATCCAGACACAATATGTTCTTAATAATCTGATATTCCTGAAGGCCATGCAGGTCTTGATAAATTCATGTGATGACTGTGTGTTCCAACATATACAAAATTCAAAATGTGTCCCATCCCCAGAGATCCTAAGAGTCTGGTAATGTCTACAGTTTGTGGATTAAGAGAGCAAGAGAACTTGGAGAAGCTAAAATTTCAGACATCCTTGGGTATAGTACAAGATACTTAAACTGTACCCTGTCAAATGAATGGGCATACTCATTTTAGCTTATTTGCTTCTTGCTTTAATCACATCAATTGAAAAGAAGTCAATTTTTTTACATCTTGATGAAATTACTTAAAGAAAGTTATTTTGTTATTTTGTATATATTAAATGTAAAAGTAATCAGATGTAATATTTGGATCAATGTCCATCTAAATGCAGGTTTCTTGGGCTGCTATTTTAATCCTTTTAATTTGCCAATCTACAATGGCTTAGTACAGATCACAAACTGCATGTATTTCAATGGTGAAGTAAATCAATAACCAAATGTATTTAAGGGCATTTTTAGCCCACACCTGAATCGCTTCCTCTATGCCACGCAGATCAGAGCACTGTAAATAAACATGAACTCCTGTGTGCAGCTTGTTTCTGGAGGAAGCGAGTTGGAGATTACATGAATGCAATCTTTTTTAAGATCTCTTTAATGACAAACAGCAGTCTTGCCATCCTCACAGGCATTCAGATGAGGACCACAGGACTACAGGTTGAAGACATTCCTCTTTAGTGCAAAGAAAACCTCCTCGAAAGATTATCCTAACATCAAATACAGCTGATGTAGAATTTTAGGGACTCACCCTGATACAGAAGAGCAAGGTGACAAAGAAGATGGAGATGGAAAGGAAGAGTAGAAACATGAGGAACCAGGCACTCCAGTGCAGCCAGTTACTGAGACCCATCATTCGCATGTACTCCTTCAATGTAAAGATTAAAAACACCAACTCACCAACAAATCACACAGTGCATAACACATACAACACAAACGACACACATTTTCTCTTGCGATATCAAACGAACACCAAATTTCACCCTTTTAAAAAGCACGCACCTTTAGTTTCCTCTCCTTCTCCTGCACCACGGCACGGACGATGTTGAGAGAAGTGTAGGTGAAGCTGAGCACCAGCAGCAGAGGAAGCTGGTTTTGGATGGCCAGGATGAAGACGTCATAGATGAAGGCTGGATAAGGGAAGCGGGACAGTACAACTCGTGTCTGGGTCAGGAGGGCAGCTGCTGCTGTCCTGTTGTACGCCTTCATGATGGCTAGGTCCACGGCATGCTGGACCATCAGAAAGCCCTCCCTGAAGTAACCTTCACACAGAAATCAGAGAGGATGACGGTTTAGCAGAGGAGCTCCTAGTTTGGTGAAAACGACTAAGAGAGATGTTACCAAGTATCTTGCATTACTACAGTATGTCCCAACTTTCCTTGGAGAACAGGCGAGCCATGACTAGTTCTGTATTTATTTTACATATTTATGAAGATTATTGTTATTCCTGATGCTATTAATGCTTGTAATTAGCTTTGACTGGACTTCATGATGAATGTCTTTAGCGTTTAATTCCTAATGTCACAATTTCTTTGATTTCTTTGTGAAACATTCGCAAGAATCTACAAAGAATGTAGCAGACCAGTCAAACGGACACATCTCACTAAATATGCCTCAAAGACAAACACAAATAATGAATTTTACATTACCCACACACCCCCATCCCTCCAGCACCAACAACAAGGTCTCAAAACCTGTTCCATTGTCCTGAAAGCATCACAGATAACTTCACGTGAAGCTGCTAGAAATAATGCCCAAGAATGTGCACTGGCATCTGATATTTGTTTAATATTGTTTATATTTCATAGTTTTGATGTATTCTGTCCTCTGAAATAGGGCTGGGCGATTAATCAAAAAGTAATCGATAGAACCTATAATCGTTCAAAGTTTTCCAGGTCGATTATTTAAAAACACTACCGCGTGTGGAGTCACGTGACCCCGCTCCGTTATGTTACATTATTCCGCCGACATGTCGAGTATGGAGAGCTTAAACACTGAGACAACTGAGCAACTTGTCAGTGAACTATGAGGGCAATAAATAAATAAATAAATAAA
>JBBPDE010000026.1:3403965-3430088 GCA_037974605.1 Nannopetersius ansorgii | reverse complement strand
GGCCTCTCTCATCTTTTTAAGTGGGAGAACTTGCACAATTGGTGGCTGACTAAATACTTTTTTGCCCCACTGTATGTTTAAAACAATGTTTTTATTTAAGATCATGGGGGATAAGTTCCTTGCTTTCCTTTTGTACTATTTCTCATTTTTTTGTTGATCTGATCCATGACCCATGAATCTGTACAGTGAGTTTTCTGATCTGTTACACATCTTTTTTTCTGGCTCCTGTTTTCTTGGGGAGTATGTTCAAATCTATCTCTTTGACTGCTTGAAATGTCCTGAAATTCTGAGTGTGTACTAGGGTTGTCAAAAAATTGATTCTCCGATACTAATCGATACTAAAATTTAGTATCGAGATCGATATCAATTGGCACTCGTATAGAAACTTCAATGCCAGTTTAGCATTTGCCGGTTCAAGGAAATCGCCACTTATCAACTGGCACTGCAGTGTGCAGCCCCTCCCCCGGGTACCTGGAGGACCGAGTCTCCTTCTCACACACACACAGCATTTTGATAAGCAGCCTTTCCCATATCCATGCAAAAAAACTGACCCTAAATTGTTCTGATTTAGTTGTGTAGACTATATTTGTCCAGACAAGTCTTCTGTGGAATGGATGTACAGTATTCTTGAGTCTATAAGTTGACAATAAAAATAAGTGAATTGTGAAATAGTTTAGCCTAAAAGAGAGGTAAGATTTTGCCTATTTACTGTCTACTATACTCATACTATATTGACTGGGTTAAATAGAATTGCATCACTAAAATACAACTTTAATTGACTAAAACTAAATGAGAATTGCCGTGGATAATTCTGACTAAAATAAGACTAAAATGCTCAGACTTTTAGTTGACTGAAACTTCACTAGACTAATAATAATACATTTAATTTATAAAGCGCCTTTGAAAATTTGACCCTATACAATTTTGAGTAGACAAGGAAAGTGGAGCATTTGTTTGTTTACTCGCACTTAATTTTTTTCATGAAAAAGTTCTGTGTATGTTTTTTCTTCCCCTGTAGTATTGAAAATAGTATTGAGCACCATTCTCAGTATCTGTATCGAGTTTGAAATTTCAATATTGTGACAAGCCTAGTCTGTACACTGCGATGGTGTAACAGGACCCCAAACTTAGGGTCACTCCTAACCACCTTCTCTCCGCCTGTCCTCCAGCCATCCACCCGCCGCTCCACCAGCTTCCTTGAGGACCTGTTTGACTAAGTCCAAAAGATCTTGAAGGAATTATTTCAGCACAAGACTCAACTCTGTTTAAATTCTGTGCTTTTGTTTTTGTTTAGATTCAAGTTTGTCATAAACGGATAACAATGGAATATGGTTCAGTGTTTCGGCTTTAATGCCTGACTGATGCAAACTGGGCAGAATATTACAGATATAATTTAGAATAATTAACTTTTATATTATATGCAGATTAGAAATAAGTTTATCTCTCCCTCAGTTCTGCAGTGTTTAATCAGGACTGGAAGATGTTTTTGTTTGGATAAATGATTGTTCTGTTCCGATTATTGTGAGTTCTGAGTAAAAAAAAAAAGTGTAAAGCAGCCTGCTGTGTGTGTGCGTGTCTGTGTGTGTTCCTGCTGGTCCATGTATTTGTGTGTTTCTCTGTAAAAATGAACATCAACACTTACTGGACCATATTCTTACAGGATTCATGGCAGGGGATCTCGGGTGTAACACCTGGCTAATGGAATCACCAGTGCTTTTTTTCTTTTTTTTTTTTTTTTTAAATGAATATGACCTGGGGCCTGTACTATGAAGCGCATTTACTGGTTTATCGCACCAAGTTCAAGTGGTATAACTTTATGAGTAACCCGTACTATGAAAGGTGATTAGGTTTAACCTGAGCATCGGCATTGTTTTTATTGTAAAATAGTCTTTTTGCACTGGTGAAGGGAGGCTTAAACTGAAAACATTTTTCCCATATGATTTCCAAGGGTATTTGGATTGCACACACATCCCTATCAGGGCACCCCTGGGAGAGCATGAGGACGATTATGTGAATCGGAAATCAATGTACAAGTGTCTTTCATGAAGTGAACCTGACCATCCTGTCATACATGAATACACCACAGCACACGGTGTGAAATTCTTACCCTGCATTTAATTCATTCACCAAGTGCAGGAGCAGGCAGCCAGGAACACAGCTGGCTTCTCGCGGCCGTACCTTGCTCAGGGTACCTCAGGTGCTTAGGCATTCTTGGGAATAATATCTTAACTCATCTGATATATGGGCTATGGACTACATGATGTCCTGCATTAAGTTCACCTCTCCATTTGTATTTTAATAGCCCCATCCTTAATCTGTATTGGTTATCACATTAATGTACTATCTGAAGGGCATCTCGCATTTCTTCCCCATTTGTCTGACAAGTTTTCATTCATTTCTCACCCCACATAGGATTGTCTCGTATAAGCATTACTTTACAATAGCAGAATGAGCTAATGACTTTCAATCCTTAGATGACATGTGATCACCAGCTTATACCAACACAAGGGGCAGGATTGAAATGACTTTTGGAATGGTAAAGGCATGTTTTCCGTGCCAGAAAGGGCTGCGTGTGAAGCCAGAGAGGGCCAGTCAGGTGGGGTCAGCATGTGTGGTTCTATTCAACATCGCCACTATCAGAAGGGAAAAGACCCCAGTCCTGATGTCTGTGCCCCCAATATTGTTGATCCTTTGACCCTCCACCACCCGACAGGGCACAGTGTAAGAGAGCCCATCGGCCAGCAGTTTTTCAGTTATTAAATAAACAAAAAGATGATGATGAACACATTGAAACTTTGTCATGTCTTTATTTATTTGCTCCCATTCCTACAAATGGAAAGTGAAAATTCCGTAATGCACACATAAAGAAAAGACTGGTGAACGTATGGCAATACCTTCTTTTCATGCTTGAGCTTCTCAATTCCAAGCTTTCGTTTTTTTGTATTTTAAGTTGTATTTTTATAGCAGTCAAGCTTGAGCATGCACTTGTACAGGCTGTGCACATCGTCTGCTCAGGCCTATGTTGGCAAAATGGTGAATCAGCAAAAGCAGTCATTTGCACAGTCACCTGTACCTCAGGATCACAGGAGATGTTGGGCTCTGCAGGTGGCTGGAGCTCAATATTCTCCACGGAACACATTAAATGGAATGTCATGACCGCACAAATGTATGCACTGTAAAGAGTGATTGATATTTCCCTGCACATATTTTTCGCTGGACATTCCTGTGCCACCTGGGTCTGACTGGAAGCCTCCCTCTACCCCTCCATAATGGGCCTTCCTCTATTGTTGACCAAGACCATCTCCTCTGCAGGTGTGAAGGTTCAGGAGGCCCTCCACCTGTCACCTTCGCACCAACCTTTTTCTTATCGACTGTAAAACAGAAACAATACCTGAGCCTACCTCTTGAATTGATGGTTCTGTATTATACCTTTATTTGCAGCCAAGTTCACCTCCTACTGCTATTGCATTTGAAATAGTTATTGTTAACACAGGATTACATACTGAGTAACCTCCCAGTAATTGCACTTTAGGGGCTATTAAATTAATGGAAAGATCCACTACCAACATGTGACTCATCTGTATATCTCTATATTTATTTAAAGTGTTTTATTCATTTTCAACACTTAAGTAGTCTAATAAATAATCCGCAACTAAGAACATAAGACACTGCACATGTACTTATGCATTTATTCAGTCAGCAATATGTTGCCAATAAGCCAAGTTCAGGAGTAACTTGGTCATGTGAGGTGTAACTTCATGAGTAACCCTTACTATGAAAGGTGATTAGGTTTAACCTGAGCATTGCCGGCTCCTCGGTGGAGATCGTCCAGAGCACCAAGTTTCTTGGTGTTCACATCACACAGAACCTCACATGGACCCTTAACGTCAGCCCCATCACCAAGAAGGCCAGCAGTGTCTCTACTTCCTGCTGAGACTGAGGAGTGTGCACCTTCCACCCCCAATCGTCATCATGTTCTACAGAGAGACTGTAAAGAGCATTAACTGTAACTGCATAACACCCTGGTACAGGAACTGCAATGTTTCGGGCCGCAAGAGCCTACGGAGGATTGTGAGGACAGCTAAGATGATCATTGGAGTCACAGACATTTACACCACAACCTGCATCCGCAAAGCCACCGGCATTGTGGATGACCCCACACACTCCTCTGCTACTGCATCTGCATTAGTTATTGTTAACACAGGATTACATACTAAGTAACCTCCCAGTAATTGTACTTTAGGGGGAATTAAATTAATGGAAAGATCCACTTCTGACATGTGACTCATCTATCTATATATCTCTACGAGCCTCGCACTTGCATTGCTACAGATTTGTGCTCCTCATCCTCGTAGCCTTGCATGATGATCATACATTCTTCCTCCATTAAGTAGGGTGATCCCGCTGTTGGACGCACCACGCGCACAACCCGTGGTAAGTTAACTAGGATTCAACTCAACATCTTTTCGGCGTCCTAGTACCGATTAATGCGGCCTGGAACAACCTGCTTCGTTCTACAGGCCCCTTAATTCGCACTTATCAATCGCATTATTTGTTCATGATTATTAACCGGGTTGTTTTTATTATTTGCATTTCTACGCCTTTTGCACTGTTGCGCCTCGCAGCGCTGTTGGGTCGTTGCGGTCACGTGGTTCGCGACGACATTCGTAGTTTTCGCGCCATTTAAAAGTCCCGCCCTCTTCAAGTGCAAACTCGCGCGGTGATTGGTGGAACATGTGGACCGTCTCAGTGTCTGATTGGAGGAAGGCGCGAGCAGTCTCGCGCCTTTGATTGGTGGAGCGCGCGGTGAGACTCCCGCCAGTTTTCGCAGGCCGAGCTGGAAAGAGCGGTCCGGTCCGGAGGAGAAGTGATCAATTACTTGATCAGAAACCCGATTAAACTACGACCAGGGCCGACATCGATCACCAGGAGCCCACGCAGCCGGGAGACATCGCCTAAGCGGGCTGAACATCAGAGCAGCGATTGGAAATGGCACCGAAAGACTACGCGGCAGAGAAAGGTGATCTAATTTGAGGAGAAACTGAACTGCACGAAAACTGATTAAACGACAAAGGCTGCTTTAACACCAGAAAACTCGGCTCCTACACCACTTCTTACACAGAGCCAGTCGGCGCTTAAAAGTGGCCTTATCGCGGTGTATAGTTGTTCTAAGTGAATATAAGTGAGTATTTAGCGGTTTAGATGAGACCGAAGTTAGGTCTAATCACAGAGTGGTGTGAGTTGATGTCGGTTATTATCGTGTAGTATTAGCTATAAGTGATAACGTCGGGTTTTGACTAATAATCGCGATTTGGCTGAGACTTGTTGCAAGCAGCCTAAGTTAGCTGTGAGGACCAGAGGGGTAGTCGTTATCTCGCTCCAGTCTAATGTTCTTTCCCGCGTCTCTAAACTCATTTAATTTACTGGTTTTGGTGGGAAAATGAGGAGAAAAGTTTGTGCTAAGGAGGTTTAAGCAGTACCCGGATGTCCAGCGACTCTGAGCCGATTCACTGTGTCGAGCAGTTTGTGGAAAGTGCGCAGTGTATAAACTCTCGGTCGGAACCGGACTCCCGCGTAACTTCA
This sequence comes from Nannopetersius ansorgii, assembly GCA_037974605.1. Taxonomy (NCBI): domain Eukaryota; kingdom Metazoa; phylum Chordata; class Actinopteri; order Characiformes; family Alestidae; genus Nannopetersius; species Nannopetersius ansorgii. Next base: position 3,424,505 of record JBBPDE010000026.1, on the reverse strand, counting down.
AGGGGAAGCCGCCTTAGACACTGAGCGGAAACACGATGAGAATACTCTTTGTGGTCCCCTGTGTTTTCGATGCGCACTTTCCGCCGCTTCATCTCTGTCCGCTGCGAGTTTTGGGAAGCGATCGGTTCACTGAGTCGGATCGATTTTTTCCTTCCAATGAATCACTGAGTCGTTCTTCGCCAGTACCCGGATGGAACTGTAAAACAAAGAGCGGGTGGCGCGCGGAGGAGCACGTGGAGGCCGAGCGCACGTAACATTCTCAACCAGACACACACTACAATCTCTCTCACACTCTTATGTTATCCCGGACCCGGTGGTGTGTGCGCGGCATGTGTGTTGGTACCCTGCTTTAGATTGGATAAAAGGTCTACTACTTTTGCTACCCATTAGGTCTCACCACAGTCTGTCAACCGTCTCCATTTCTTTCCATCCTCTGCATCTTTCCCTCACACCAACTTGCCTGCATGTCCTCCCTCACCACGTCCATAGACCTCCAACTAGGCCTTCCTCTTCTCCCCTTTCCTGGCAGCTCCATCCTCAGCATTCTTCTCCTAACAAACTCAGTCTCTCAATAGCACATGCCCAAACCATCTCACCTCATTTTTCAGAACTTTAATATTAAATATAATCTTAGATGGTAATGTGCTGTTGTGTCGACGCGTGACCCTAAAGGGCCACTTTATAATGCGCAGTTGATGGTCTGTTGGGGGTTGCACCTGTGATCAGAAAGTCGTGGGATTGAACCCCAGGGCTTTGGTGGCACCCCTGAGACACCCTTGAGCATGGTGCCGTCTCCAAAAATGGATTTAATCCACAGAAAATATTTCACACGCTATACTGTTCACGCGTGACGTTAAGGGGCCACTTACTAATCTTAAACGGTTCCTCGGGTCCAGCGCCCCCTTATTGTGCTGTGTGGGGGTGGGGGTTTCTGCAGGCACTATTTTGTGCAGCGCGGATGGGCACGGTGTGTGCGTGAGAAGGCCGGGAGCCATGTGCTTCTTTGTTTACAAAAACAGCACCGAGCACGGAGTTCCGTACGTCTCTCACGGTTACAGCACGGTCACAGCGGGGCGCCGGTCGAGCGGAGCACGCGGAGAGAACCACGGCACTCGGACAACGAACATCGGACTGCCCTTGGTTCGTACACCGAGAAAAACATCGCGGTTTCAGTCAGTCACTACCGTGTGTGGGGTACGAATCATAAGCCCGAACAGCAGCAGTGATGTGTTTGGGTGTGTAAAACTGAGACCAGTGTGTGTAAGAGAGGCAGAAAGTCAAGTTGGAGCCCATTTAAAGGTGAGGTGTCGATCTTAAACTTCGGTTTAGTCCGATCCGCAGCAAATTGTTCAGATTACCACGCTCCACCTTAACCAGCCCTGCGGTTTCTCACTGGAAACTGAGGTGCCCTTTAAGGTGGAACGGAAAGTTGAAAGGAGTAGCCAGTCTAAGCTTCGTTTTTTATTTTGTTTTATTGGACCTGTTTAAGAGACGCTTTGATTTACCTCGAGGATTAGAGTTGCGTGTGTGTTGTCCGTGTGGGGGAGGGGTCTGGTCACGTGAGTGGTGTTTATCAATCGGGCCTCTCCTTTGTGACTGCAGAAGCACCTGCTCCTGTTCAAACCACACTCAGCTCTGGCTGATCTTCCGCGGCGAACTTTAGACATCTAAACACCAGTAAAACCCGTCCTGTCTCCCACCATTCCTCCTTATTCCACACATTTATTCAGTGGTGAGTGTGGTCTAAGCAGGTTTGATGTGAACTGGAGGACACTGGTGCCCTTTTGTTCTGGTCTGATTGACCCAATCAGTGAAAGGTGGGGACCTGCTGTGACATGGGTGAAATATGACACTGTAATATTGTGTGTTTTGTAGAGAAGTGCAAGACTTTCCTGCAGGAATTCTACTCTGAAGATGAGTTTGGGAAAAAAGTGTTCAAATATGGAGCCCAGCTGGTGAGTGAACCCATGTGTGCTTCTCCAGCTTCAATTGAGGTTTTCCTCAGCAGGTGACTAATTCGTGTGTTTGTGTGTAGGTGTCCCTGGCACACAGGGAGCAGGTGGCATTGGTGGTGGACCTAGATGATGTAGCAGAGGAGTATCCTGAGCTGGTGGAGAGTGTGTGTGAGAACACCAGACGCTACACAGGACTGTTTGCAGATGCCATACACGAATTACTGCCAGAGTACCGGGAGAAAGAGGTACATATAGTCACATCTGGCCTCAGCACACAGTGTGCAGGGAATGGAGTTCTGTCTCTGCATTTAACCCATTCACCAAATGTAGCAGTGGGCTGTCACCACCAGGGGGTGCCTGTAGAGTGGGGGGTGGGTAGGTTTTGCAAGGGTATCTCAGTGGTCCTTGGATTGCAAGTTCCTAACCACTATACCAACTGCTTTTATATAACAGTATTAATGTAAATAACTTTAGATCTTTTCTGTTGATCATTATAGAAACATTTGGCGTGTTCAGTGATGAACACTAAACGGCTCACTTGCTCGTAGCAATAGTTATATTGTTCTAGTTGGGTAGTTTTGCCCGTTTCCAGTTACATGGTGAAAAATCATAAACATTTAAGACTGAAATTATATGAAATTTATCGAAATAGTAAAACCGACTTCATTTTGACAGAAAAATGATTGCTGTTTTGTGAAGACTTGTGGTCTTATTGCTCTTTACCATAACACACTCTCCTGACTGCGTTGTTTTGTTCTTCTGTAGGTTGTGGCAAAAGATGCATTGGATGTTTACATCGAACACCGTCTGATGATGGAGACAAGAGGTCGTGACCCTGCAGACACACGTGACACTAGGAACCAGTACCCGTCAGAGCTCATGAGGAGATTGTGAGTGTCTATCTGCACCACTTAACGTCCATCAAACACCTGTCGTAACAATAGACTGAACAGGTATGGCAGTTTTCAGGAGCTCTGGAGCTGCCATTTTTATGGGGAAATTAGATGCACAGAGATGAGAAATGAACCATGTGCATTTAAATCTCTCTCTCTCAGTGAGGTGTATTTCCGTCCTCCATCCACCTCTAAGCCGAAGGTCGTGAGGGACGTGAAGGCTGACAGCATTGGAAAGCTGGTAACCGTCAGGGGCATTGTTACCAGGGCAACTGAGGTCAAGCCCATGATGGCAGTGGCAACGTACACATGTGACCAATGCGGTGCGGAGACCTACCAGCCGGTACTGACCCAAACCTCATACCTCACATACTGCTTTAGGGGATGTTTGTGTGTGAGTGAGACCCGCTAAAGTTTGCTCCTTTGATAGATTGCGTCTCCAACCTTTATGCCGCTCATCATGTGCCCAAGTCAGGAGTGTGTGACCAACCGGTCTGGTGGGCGTCTGTACCTGCAGACGAGGGGGTCAAAGTTCATCAAGTTTCAGGAGCTGCGCATTCAGGAGCACGTGAGTAAACTTTCCCTCTGGTCACATACCCACCAGCCCCATACAGTGCTCATTATTCAGGGGTTGAGGCTTCAGTTGTGCTTTTCACTATGATTTTTATACTATACATTATTTTAGTGTTTGAAGTGGGACCTTCTGTTTCTAACATTTTTTGTACACCCCCACCCCTTCTGAACAATTATTGCTGTACTGCAGAGTGATCAAGTGCCAGTGGGGAATGTCCCTCGCAGTATGACAATATATGCACGAGGGGAGAACACGCGTGTGGCTCAGCCTGGAGATCATGTAGCCGTTTCTGGAGTTTTCCTTCCACTGCTTCGCTCTGGCTTCCGGCAAGCTGTGCAGGTTAGATCCACAACCATAGTCATGGAAGGTAACCCTTTAAATCATATCCCAAATCTCCACCTGCTGGAGATCTCCTGAATTGGACAGGGGATGTTAAACTGTGGTGCTGTTCACCCAGGGTTTGCTGTCAGAGACGTACATGGAGGCTCACTGCGTGACTCTAATGAATAAAACGGAGGATGATGAACTTGGCACAGAAGACTTGAGTGAGGAGGAGCTGCGTCAGATTACAGGTCTGTGCATCTCCCACTGCAAACACATGGGACCCTGTAGATCTAGGGAGACTAAGTGGGGTTTTTGTGTGTAGAGGAGGATTTCTATGAGAAGCTGGCTGGGTCCATTGCTCCAGAAATTTACGGCCACGAGGACGTCAAGAAAGCACTGCTGTTGCTGCTGGTGGGTGGAGTTGAGCAGGCACCACGTGGGATGAAGATCAGAGGTCAGATAATCTCTCATTGCATTAAGATGAACCTGAATGTATTTGTATCAATAGGTTTTGGTATAAGGTGTCTGTGTCTGTAGGAAACATCAACATCTGCCTGATGGGTGACCCTGGAGTGGCCAAATCTCAGCTGCTGTCGTACATTGACCGCCTGGCGCCCCGCAGTGAGTTTCCCTCTAACACTGTGGTGCTTTAATCCAATCCCTCCCCACACATTTTAACGTTATTTTTGACTGTCCCTCTCTATGTTCCCAGGTCAGTACACTACTGGCCGTGGCTCCTCAGGTGTGGGTTTGACTGCAGCGGTGATGCGTGACCCGGTTACCGGAGAGATGACCCTGGAGGGCGGTGCTTTGGTGCTTGCTGATCTGGGCGTGTGTTGCATTGACGAATTTGATAAGATGGCAGACGCTGACCGCACAGCCATCCATGAAGTGATGGAGCAACAGACCATCTCCATCGCCAAGGTAATAAGTCCTGGTATTAAAAAAAAAAATTATGATCAGCTGTGCTGCTTCTTTTTAAAATGTTTTTTTATGTATTAGCTTCACAAAGGGCAAAATGTCAGCATTGCAACGTTGCTTCTACTGATGCTGCCCATCATAGAAAATGGCCCATTATAACTTTTTGGGATTTAATATTAATGTTTTTAACCTTAAGAACTCCCTTCTGTAGTCTTTGTATGCAAACCCGTGCTACAAAGACAGTTAATTTTTTTTCATAGTTTTGGTGATGTCACAAAACCAACGTATCTAAATCTTCTCATTTGGCCACAGCAGGTTAGCCCTCCTATCCATGCATTAATTCACCAACACCTGTAATGGTTAAAATTGCTTTTGTTTGATGACCTTGATTCATCAGAGCATTCAGTAACTCAGCTGGGGTGGTGATTGGTCACTGTGAAACACTGGCTAGAAGGCTAGAAGCTTCTGTGACCTCAGTATTGCAGAGACTAATGATGCAACTAGAGACTAACAGACTATATTTTGGACTCATGATAAATGATCTGATGGGGTGCAGAAGCTGTAGTGGTAGTTTGGACCATGAGCACTTTTGATTGCAAGACCATGGCATTCCAGTTTGACCATATTTTTGTGTTATGAATGTTTTCCCCTTCTTGCTTTCCACTCTCCCAGGCTGGGATCATGACATCACTGAATGCACGCTGTTCCATCCTGGCAGCAGCGAACCCGGCATATGGCCGCTACAACCCTCGTAAGACTATAGAGCAGAACATCCAGCTGCCGGCTGCACTGCTGTCCCGCTTCGACCTACTATGGCTTATTCAGGACAAACCAGACACAGACAACGACCTGCGTTTGGCCCAACACATTACTTATGTCCACCAGCACTCCAAACAGCCCCCCACACATTTCAACCCCATCGACATGAAACTGATGAGGTAAACATCAATGCGATTGACCGTTATGCTAAGATAAGATGCAGGATTACAACTGGTTCACCTACATCAGTAAGGAACACCCAGAGTCCCCAGTGACATTATCTTTTGTGTGTCTCGCAGGCGGTATCTGAATAAGTGTAAGAAAAGGCAGCCGGTGGTTCCAGAGGCTCTTGCTGATTACATCACAGCTGCTTATGTGGAAATGAGGAAAGAGTCACGAGTGAGCAAAGACACCACCTTCACCTCCGCCAGGACTCTACTGTCCATCCTGCGCCTATCCACAGCACTGGTGAGACAATTCTCCTTGGGTGGATGAAAGCTGGACTGTGTGCTGAAGAATGTGTACACGTGTGAGAGACCAGTGTGTGGTAAAGTGCTTATAGTGCAGGTAGTGTCTGTGTTCTACTGCAGTGTGGGCACTTCTGTCACACACTGGCCGCCATCACTGCTGTTTATCGGAAACGTTAAGACTCCAATGAGGGTTTAGATCTTTTCCCCCTTCCCTTACATGACCGACCACATGGACATCCGACCAGACCTTGTCTGACGTGAAGCTTAACGTTTAAGGTCTCCAAAAACACTAACCTGGTCTGAAATGTTATTTATTAAATTGCTTAGATTTGTTTTTGCATTTCTGTGTTTCAGAAGCTGACTTGAGTTTCAGTCTAATCTGTCACCCATTAAGGTGAATGTGATGTACTTGTATATGGACTCTTATTGATGTATTTTGAGTACAGGAAACAATGACCTGTGCTTGACTATGGGCCTCCTGGACCTCACTGTAACCTCTGCTGAAAGGGAGCTCTTGTCCAGTCGGCTGGAGTCTGCGTGAGGGGTTGAGGTTTAAGCTGCTGGGGGTTAAAAGTGCTGTTTGTGCAGGTAGCTGTGCATGCCTACTGTAGAACCAGCACTTCAAACACACAACAGCAATACACTCATTGGTGTCTAGCCTCTAATGTGATGTACATTCCTACTGATTAACATGACCTGAGGATCCAGATCTGCTCTTTCTGCTGGACCACAAGTTTTGGTGTCGGTGTTGGTCAGCTTTGCGGGGTGGGCAGCCAGCCTTCATCAGAACCGCTGTGCAAACCCATGCAAAACTGACTACGCCTCGACCTGACCACACAGGAGCTTCTCAGCCAAACACAGCCGATAGAGACTAGCTGGTGTTGAGAGGCGGAGACTTGGGCAATTGCTGGCTTTCCCATAAGGCATTGCACTTGTCTCGGTCTGACAGTGCCGGCACAGCTCACCCTGGAACAACCAGGAACACTGACACACATGAGAGAAAATCTGTTTAGGTGTTTGGTCTTTTACTGGCTGATTTTGTTTGCGTCTGTCTGTTAGGCGAGGTTGCGGATGGTGGATGTGGTGGAAAAGGAGGATGTGAATGAGGCGATGAGACTGATGGAGATGAGCAAAGATTCACTGCAGGCTGACAAATCCAACACCACCAGGTTAGTTCACACGCATCATGCAGAAATGTATTAATAAAATCCAGTGGAGCTGAAGTGTCACTCTGATCCCCGTACAGCAGAACCTGCAGCTAGTCAGGCTGAGGGTGTACTGGCTGTAAAATATTCCATTTTGTGCTTCTCACCTGCCTGAGCGTTCTGCGTCCAGGGGTTCTCTTTAGAATCCAAACTGAACAGAACTGTGTTCCTTTGTTTTACATTTAAAATGGCCTCATCTATCACCTATTCGAATGTACCTCCCATGAGGTTTATTCTGATTGAGGCAGCAATCATAAAATCTGGACTTTTTACACTTGTATAATGTATATAATGCTTGTATCATTAAACTCACTCAGTCTGTGTCTAGAGTGGTGTTTGAGTAGTCCATGTCACTGCTGTAATTGTGAGCAGGTTTCATTGATGCTGTTCAGGTCAGATCAAGTTGGGCCTCCCAGCTGAGGAAAAAGTCTCCTCACTTCAAATAAATTAATGTTTTTATGGCTTTGCTAAAGGTCTAATATTTTGACATGCGGCCTGTGTTGCAGGACCCAGCGACCGGCCGACTTGATCTTCTCTCTGGTACGGGAGCTTGCCGGGGAAGGGGGTAAGGTGAAGGCAGTGCGAATGGCGGAGGCAGAGCAGAAGTGTGTGTCCCGCGGCTTTACCCCGGCCCAGTTCCAGTCTGCACTGGACGAGTATGAAGAACTGAATGTGTGGCAGATCAATCAGGGTCGCACACGCATCACCTTCATCTGAACACCAAGCTCACCTGCCCCCCACCCCCCCTTCCGTTTGTGGCTCAATCAAAGCTTTCTCTTTTAATGGGCTCATTTCTGGAATTGTATGTTAAATGCTTTTGTCAGAATTCCTTTTTAATATGTGGATAACACTGACGCTTCTGTAATGCTTCAATAAAACCTTGTAAATACAGATTTGTCCACAATGGTTATGATTATGAAACTCATTGGTTGGAATTCTGTGCAGGTGAGAAGAACAGGTGTTGAGTCTGCGGCATGGACTCAACGTTAATGTGGGTCAAAAATGTAGTCGTCTTCAGGTCAAGTTGCAGGAGTCCTAAAGAGGAGTGTAACAATTTTTGATAGTAAAGTAGATCAACCCCTCTGCCTTCATCTAATGCAGAGTGTGGTGACTTCCCACTGCCTCAAGGCATGCTTTATAAACTCAAACATGCATTCTTAAAGTGAATTTAATTGATTTTTTCCCCAATTCCCATGAATATTAAAACCTTGGTAGGATAACATCATGGAGCAACCATAGCCATTCGTGCAATAGCTTCTTGTAGGGTAGCTTTTAGAGGTGAATGTCTGGTTCAGTTTACCACCGTTGTGTATTGTTATGACAGAATGGAGTGTTTCATGCCAAACCCACCTTTACATCTTCAGGGGGTTTGATTCTTTGCTGGGTCGGATCTGCTGGTTCTTCCACCATGTTTATGAGAACAAGCACTAAAGCATGTTGGGGCAGGAGCTGCGGTCAGTTATGGAATTGGAACGTGTCTACCTGTGCGGCAGGGAGTTGTCTCATGTCTTTACTGAACAAACTCTAATGTCCTTCCCAGAAAATATCTAGAACCATTTTTTTAAAACTAAATTGACCCTTAAAGCCATGTGTGAACACCGCACACAATATGAAAATCTTTCTCAGAAGCAGTGGGTATAATACAGCACACGGGGCACTGTGTGGGGACAGTACCTATCTCAGTGGTGCCAACAGCTGGCATAGGTCCAAGATCTGATCAGCTTATTATGGTCTTGTGTCTCTGAGTACTCGTCATTACAGCTCAAGTGACAAACACACTTCGATCAGCCATAACATTAAAACAACCTACCTAATGTTAAGTCAGTAAAGTGCCGCGAACTAGGGCTGTAATGGTACATGTATTCGTACCGAACCGTCACAGTACATGTGTCACGGTTCGGTACATGATGTCTTTCGGAGAATATACGGTACAACGGAGAAGACGTGATTGAAGTAATAAGGAATCACAGAGGGGCCAAAAAGCGCAAGTAAATCATAAACCTGGGTCGTAGTGTGGGGCAATAGTGCCATCTACTGGCCTAACACTTACACATACATGAAAATATAAGCAAGAGTGCGTGTTCACTGGTTAACACACCGCTATTTATTTAAAATAAACGAAAACAAACCAAGCCTCATTCTTTAGAACTTTTTGTTGCTTAACTTTGCTATATCGTAAACCGTACCGAACCGTGACCCCAAAACTGAGGTATGTACCGAATCGTGACATCTGTGTACCATTACACCCCTAGTGTGAACACACCACAGCACACCACACAGTGTGAACAATGTAAATTCTTTCTTTACATTTAACCCATTCACTAAGAGAAGCAATGGTCTGCCACCATCTAGGGGTGCCTGGGGAGCAGAGTGTGGGGACGGTACCTTGCACAAGGGTTCATCATTGATGGCACTAGCAGTGCTGGGTTTCAGCCCACAACCTTCTGATTGCAGGGGCCACACTCTTACCACTAGGCCAACAGCTCCATCCCATAGATGCTTGATCAGATTGAGCTCTTTGTAAAGTTTTTTAAACCGTTCCTGAACAGTGTAGTGTGGGTAGGGGTCACACAGCTGAAAGAGGATCTAGCAGAGCATCATGAGCTTCCCCAGTTATTTGTGCTACAGCAGCCCTTCTGTGGAATCGGACCAGATGGGCTGGGCTTCGCTTCCCATGCGCATCAGTGAGAACACCCATGACCCTGTTGCCTGTTCCGTTTCCTTCCTTGGTTCATTTTTGCTAAGTACTGAACCCCACTGTAAGATGTGCTATTGTTTTGGCGCTCAGGGTACAGATGCTGAACTCCAGTGCAGAATCACTGTGTATTTTGATGTTCTCCTCAAAACTCTGAGATCTTCTCCTACATGATAATGACGATGATGTTCTCTCGGCTCTATGATGCTGTGGCCTATAATCTCCACCTTAGCACGTCTTAAAGTCATGTCTGGAATGTGAAGCGCCTCTTTCTCTTTTTTATAACCTCTCCTTAAAAAACATCTGTTATCGACAAATGCTCTGCTGTCTGGGTTTTACCAGCATTTTATCAGCGCTCTGGACCCTTTGACAGCTTTACTGGGCAGCAGGAAACAGCAGTGTCTGAGAAACTTAATGGGATAATTACAGTTTCACACAAAATATTTCTGGACTGCTGTGTGTGTATGTACACGTATGAGAGTGTGGTGTGTATTTGTGTGTGAGTGTGTCTGTATGTACTTGTATGAATGTGCAGTGTGAGGCTGTGTGTGTGTGTGTGTGTGTGTGTGTGTGTGTGTGTGTGTGTGTGTGAAATTGTGTAACTGTGTTAGCGCACATCTGCACATGTGAAGCATGAGTGTGTATCTTGTGCGCACTGTGGGTGGGGTCTCTGGGTTGGGTCAGCCAGTCACCTGCATGCTATAGTGTGATTGACACTGGGTGAGTGTATAAAATGGGCTTTTGAAGCTGAGCAGTGAGAGCGGCTGTCTGAGTGAACAGGTAAGTAACACTCCCTCTCACATTTACTCACACACGCACACACACACACACACACAGAGAGACACACACACACATACACACATACATACACTTGTGCATGAGTGAAGGACTGTAATATTTGCAAAGATATTTTCTGGAGATGTAGATGTAGATGGGGATTAGCTGGAGGTGATGGAGATGGTGATATGATAGAGAAGGGATGATGGTGTGATGGAGATGTAGGTAGAGATGGAGATGGTGATGTGATAGAGAAGGTGTTGGAGATGTGACGCAGATGGGGATGGAGATGGAGGCCATTTCTGAGCTCATCGCAGGTTGAAGAGAACAACCACAAATCTTCAGCTCTCCTTTTTTCACTTTCACCATTTAATGATTTTGCGAACATCAAATAAACCAAAATTATTGTAATTTTTCTCACTTTGCACTAAACAATAGTTATTTTAACAGTGAATGATATTAAACAACATAAAAAATGTATATGTGTTTACACTTCTGTGTGTGTGTGTGTGTGTGTGTGTGTGTGTGTGTGTGTGTGTGTGTTCACACAGTGATCATGGTGGTGAAACTGATCTGGGTGCTGTGCTGTCTCACGCTGCTGCCTCGTAAGTCTGTTTGGATTTGCCTATCAAATATTGATATTAATTAATACACTTATATATTATTAAAGGAATTGTCCCTAATTTCCTAACATATTATTTTAGGATGGCTGGATGCAAAGTCGTTACTAGACATAATCAAACAGGAAGGTAAAACTCTGTTCTTTATAAACCAAAACATATTATCCTATTATCCTTTTATCGTTTTTAAGCAACACATTAAAGCAACAATGTGTGAAGGTGTTTAGACCTGCTGATGTGGCTTGTGTGTGTGTGTGTGTGTGTGTGTGTGTGTGTGTGTGTGTGTGTGTGTGTGTGTGTGTGCAGGTACGGCTCCATTGAGTATAGATGCGGAGAAGGCTAACGGTTTCCTCTCAAGCTCCAGGGGCCGCCGCAGTGTGGACCCCCGCTGGCACCGGCAGACCCCAGACTTCCAGGCTTATTATCGCTACTACAGCAGCATCGGGCACACGGAGGGGGTGAGAGACTTTACAGAACAATAACACTGTAGGCAGAGACAGACGGGTGGTGTGAGACATTACAGAGCAATAACACAGCAGGGCAGGAGCAGGAGGGTGGAGACTTTAAAGTGATGGGCCGTTTTTAAACTTTTGTGGAAGCCAAACACTCTTTTTAAAATTGTTTTACCTTAAAGTAGTCAATGCAATACAAAAATGCCAATGTGTGTTATTTATATTCATACAAACATTCATATTTACTCACTTTCTCATTTTCTGTTACCGTTATTCATCACTAGGGATAGGATTAATATTTTTAACTGTTATGAGATTCTAAAAATGTGAATAAGAAATCTGCATAAACCCTGGGTTTTCTAATAAAATACCTGTAATCCGCATCATGGGCCTGATGGTCAACCGGACCAGGTGTTTTGGGGAAAACTTCACTAATCACTAGAGTTGAGACAGATACTCGGCTGAAACGAGTATCCGGTACGGATAAAGCACTTTTGACGAGTACGGGTATCATACGAGTAATACGAGTCAATATCTGTGCTCGGATTGAATAAAAATTCTCATTGGGTAGCTTACTGTGTCTGCGTCCTGTGATAGACTAGTAATCACTAGACATGTTGGGAACATCGCGGCCCAGACACTGACTGGTCAGCAGTGGGGCAGCAGCGGGCAGGAGTGTAGGTGTGCCCCGCTGTGGCTTGTGGAATGCAAGATGCCATTCATCTTCTTCTGGTTATGGTTTTCCCTAAATGGCGCCACAGTTACACTGATCTGCCTGAGGCGACAGAGTGGAACTAATAAATAAAATTTAAGGCAGAAGGGCAAATTCCAAAAGGCATTTATTAAGGCATTAATTAACACTTCTTAATTCTTTATTAATACTTTATTAAAGTTTTATGAATGCTTTATTAACACTCTTTAATACTTTATTAACACTCTTTAATACTTTATTAATGCTTTAAGCCTTTTACTCTTTACCTGAAACAGTTTTTCTCAGATGGAATGTGTTTTCCCAGCTTTGTGAATGTTTTCTGTTTTCCTGCAGCTGTATGAGATCGACCGGATACGGATGCTCTATCAGCAGATGCGCCACCTGGAACAGGTCCACGGCCCCAACGCCCCATATTACCAGAGCAAACTGGGCGTCCCTGTTCTGCCACCACTGCCCAAATGTGATCCGGCTAAGGACAAGAACTGCAAACTACCCTCAACGCCCCAGCCTGCCCTGGAGAAGGCCCCTGCTCCGGTGAAAGGCCTGGCCCCCCCTGCCCCTGTCTCCCAGTCTGATGTCATTTATTTCTGCAATGCTAAAGACCCACTCTGCAAGCCACACATCATCTACAAGCCCACAGGGGCAGCACTTGTGCTGTGTGACCCCCGATACCACCCCACCTGCAAGCTGGAGGGTCCCCCTGCTCCTGCCCCTGCCCCAAAGAAAGTGGCCCCGCCCCCCGCACCTATAGTGTATAAGGGAATGGAGTATGACTGTGACCCATACTGGGACCCCGACTGTCTCATAGATAACCCTCCCCGCCTCATTAAAGGGAAGGTGGCCCCAGCCCCTCCGCTGCCGGAGCCTGAAGAAGAGGAGGAGGAGATAATTCCAGCCCTGCCTGCCCCCATAGCCAAGAAACACCCTGTGCCTTACTACGGTTACCCCTATTACCCCCACTACGTCCACTACCTCCAGTCCGAGCTGTACGACCCCCAGCGCTATTCCTACCCCTCCCCAAGCACTGACTAACACTGCCCACACACAAACAAGCAGGTAAACAGAGCTGTGGGGTGAGGAGTGTCTGGTAACTACTCAGAAAAGCAATGCAGTGTTAAAGACAGTGCTACTCTGTTACTGTTTTTAGTGTGTGTGTGTTTTGAAGGGCCCATATAAGGCAAAATCATGTTTTCTCCCCTTTTTAAAAATAAAAACGTGTGATGTGAAAACATTGTAGTTTTGATCGTGTGGTCTAAACATCTCACCTAAACACATTTACAAACATCTGCTCAGCCTACAGCAGGTTAGCTGAGTTTAGCTTCCCCTACTCAAGTTATAAGAAGTGCTTCAGTTCAGACTGATTTTAGAATGAGAGACAGTACAGGATAGCCAATCAGACCACAGCTCATTTACATATTTCAGTCTTAAAGGGGCAATAACAGAAACCGTGTGTCTGATTCTGAGGGGTAAAGAGGATGGAACATGGTAGAGAGAAGAACAAGGACTGATTCTGGTTCCTAACTCACCTCACACACTTGAACTGAAATGTTCACCACATAACTCATGTTCGTAACTCATCTCACATCCAAACATTCACGATATTCATAACTATAACTGAACTTCTCGCCTTGTTCACAACTCATGTCACTTTCACTTTAACTACGATCCAGTGTGCGCAAGAACATGATTAACTGAAGAGCATGGGGAAAAAACCCCTGCCGTTATTATGATTTAGTATTTAGGACATAACTGGTCTGGCTTTCATCCAGATTGAGCACTATTTGCGTGACGTGTGTGTGTTGGTTCTGCTGCTGTTGCAGTTTTAAGCCATTAAACAGCAGCTGCTGGGTTTAATGGAGGAACTTTCCCCTGATCTGTCTTTCTTCTGCACCTCCTGCTGTGCTCCTTCCATCGCTCCGGGACAAAACACTTACTGAGCCGCCACATCTCACACACCCACACATACAGCTAACCATGCCCAGACGGAGACAGGGCTGTTAAAAACATCTGTGATCCTCAGGACCTTCTATATCTTCTGAGAAGTTCTAAGCTACAAACACAGTGTGTGTATCGGTAAACACTTTGCAATGTAAAGTAGGTTCTCCTGCTGGTGTGGGTTCCATTTAAACCTGCCCATTGCATCCGTCAACGGTCTCACCTGTCTCGTTTGTTGGTAAAAGTTATTTTCAGTTGCACTCGTCTCATTTATCAGTGTGGGGATTCGGTTTAGTTTCACTCATCTTGTTTGTTGATGTAGGTTCTGTTCAGTTGTGCTCATTTCTGATTTTGTTTGTTGATGAAGGTCTGGTTTAGTTCCACTCATCTCATTGGTTGGTGTAGGTTGTGTTTAATTTCATCTAATACACAGCAGAGATCAGCAGCACAAGAACATAGGTGTCCCTTTAACCTGGTGCAGAGATACAGAGAACAAGGGCACCAGAAGAAACTTTTGCACATTCCCAAAAATCAAAGACACGTTTATTTCCAGAATCTTCCACAATAACTGAAACACAACTTGTGCGTGCGTGTGTGTGTGTGTGTTTTTAAACTCAGGTGGTCAAAACAGTTCACCTGTACAACTCTGCACAGATCCCTACATAAAAACTGTGAACATGTGTGTGTTAATACGTGTGTGTATCAGAAGAAGAGTCCCCTCATGCGGCGGCCAATTCCTTGTCTGTCATACAAGACGTTGAACTTGTTGATGAACTGGTTCATGCTGTTACAGGTTTTGGTGATGGTTCCCAGATACGCCATCAGCCCCACATCGTTACATTGCTGAGGAACACACACACACATGCACACATTATACACACACAACAGTAACCACACTGTAACGTACTTGCTGTTCTTATATGTGCATGTGTAGTCAAACTCACGTCGTAGAAGTCTGTTTTGAACTTGAGTGTGCTCAGAACAGGCAAACGGTGACACAGTGCGTTTGCCTCCCTTAGGATCTCATGATTAAACGGCACCTCCCCTACACACAAATGCAGGAATGGGCATGACATAGTAAAAAAAACAAGAAAAATCCACGAGTGCAAGTCTGTATGTCCCCTTACCTGCCTCCACCGCCTTCACGTACTCCAGAATCAACTTCACCCGACTGTGTAGCATTTTTATTGCACTGTGCTGAGCAATCAGGTGTTCAGCCACTAAGGGGGGAAAAGGGGGTGGGAGTTCAAGATAACAGTGTTACACACAGAGGAATGTTCTTTTTTATATTTAGTTTGTGTGTGTGTGTGTGTGTGTGTGTGTGTGTGTAACCTGTAGAGTTTTCTCCGGTGCCGGTAGCCGTCATACGTGCCACATGATCGACTCCGATACGCTCTGCCTCCTCTGTTGCCAGTGTGTACGTCAGCTCTGCAAACAACATGGTTGCCTAGTAACACCACCACAGAACAGAATCAGCACCAGTTTCAGCCTAAACATCACCATCATCACCAATTTCATTATCATCATGATTTCCCTTTTTTTCACCTCTCCATTGATGATGTCAATCACCGACTCATACACACTCACTGGCAGCTACAGAGAGAAAGAGAGAGGGGGAGAGTTAGTTACTGTAAAACCACTGTGTATGTTTTTGTATAAGACTGCTGCACTTACATCTGTGTGTTTGGTCATAGGGTTCAGCTTCAGAAAAAGTGGACTCTCTATGATCTCACACACCTGAAACACACACACAGAGTCAGTGTCATACTACGATAATAACTACATTGAAAAGTACTGTGAAAATAAGCATTTCATAATTGAAACTGTTAGTGAGTTAATTCATGTATTACTTGATTAATAACTGTGGTGCTGAATACCTGTTTGTGGATGTGGATGTCTGATTGGTCAGGAGGACCACCAGTTGTGTACCAGCCCAGAAATTCCATGTCTTTAAAAACCTGCTTGACTGACACACAAACAACACAGTATGCATAAATATCAGAGCAAGGGTCTGTCTGAGGACTGTGATGCTCACATTGCTCCTCTTTGGTGTAGTAGTACTCCTAGTCAGTGTGGATGTGAGTGCCAGGGTGTGAGTGAGTGAGTGAGTGAGTGATGCTCACACTGCTCCTCCTTGGTGTAGTAATACTCCTTGTCAATGTGGATTCGCTCGTCCACTGTGTGTGACAGAAGCTCAAATGAGTTCATCACCTCGATGTTCCTGCCCTCCTGCTTCCCTATTAATGCGCCAATCACTGCAACACACACAGAATGTAATAAAAGTTTATGAGTGGAAGTGTAATAAAAGCCAGAATGTGAAAGAGTGGGAGTGAGAATGTGTGCAAGAGTGTGCGAAAGAGTGAGAGGGAGTATAAGTTTGAGAAGGTCCGAAGGTGGGAGGGTGAGAGCGGGACAGGGAGAAGGAGTGTGGTGGGAGTGTAAGAGGGACTGAGGGTGGGAGTATGAGAAAAAGAGAGAAGTAGTGTGAGAGCCCGAGAGTGAGAGTGGGTGGGTGTGGGTGTGGGTGAGAGGGACTGAGGATGGGAGTGTGAGAGGGGGGGATGCAGTGTGCGTGTGGGCGAGGACTGTGAGTGTAAGGGGAGAGTTGAAGTGTGAGAGGGTGAAAGCAAGAGATGGAGTGTGAGTGTGAGGAACTGAGGGTGGGAGCATGAGTGTAGGAATGTGAAAGTGAGAGAGGGGGGGGTGTTAGTGGGTGTTGGAGAGAGAGTGAGAATATAAGTATCTCTCTTGCCCTGCATGGCTCGTCCTTCCTGAGAGCGGAGGCGGATCCAGTGGTCTGAAATGTTCAGAATGACGAGAGGATGAAGCGCCACAGACACGCTCCCTGTTACTCCAGACGCCATCACACTGGGACTCACTACACACACACATACACACACACACACACACACACAAAAACAAATGTGCTTTAGTATCAGTCCGTAATTGGGTGTCTATACAGCCTTGACACAGTGTCCAAGGTGGATCGGAAGGTCTGAGCTGCAGGTCCGTTTCTGCACTTTTACTCAAAATATTCTCGCTTATATTATAGAGGTTTCACATGAAACACCAACAGTGTAACAATGCTTTTCTATCAGTTTGTATGTAAAACAGAGCTGTGAAATTATTTTTTTAAATCCTGTTTAAATTGTTTCTCCCTTTAACTGTTGACAAAATCCATTGGAACCGCCCCGGCGCTGTAACAGCCAATCAATGTTAGGATTTCAACCACGAGGCGGGACGATGATGTGCAGGGTCCAATCAGAAAGAGGCTTATCAGCCAATCAACCGCGACTGCCGCCTTTTCCAGCGAGGGCAGTAGTGAGCTGGGTGGATTTAAGCTGATTTTCTCGCACTGCCGCGGTTCAAAGTACACACAGATTATCCGACAAGAGTCTAAGGAAGCTCCCGAAGCGCGGAGGAGAAACCATTTCAGATTTTAGATCTTAAAACGGTGAATATTTCTCACCTGCTCCGTCTACCTCCATCACCCCTCCACTGCTGGTCGCCATCTTCTCCGGCTGAGTCATGCGCAGTGCGCGGTGCGGCTGCTTTACGCGGTGTGATTATCAGTCGAACCGCTGGAGGCGCTCTAATCGAGGCCCACACTGGTCCCAAATCTGGATGGATTTCATTTCGAGATTCATTTATCCAGCTTACTCCATGTCACTTCCCAAAACTTTATTAAAGGCCCTAAACCAACTAATTAACCAATTAATTAATTACTTATGGAACAGAAAGGCACACTACATCAGGAGAGCAACAATGGTTAATGATTATAAGGAGGGAGGGCTAAACGCTCTTGATATAGAATGTGGCTGAGATCCTTTTTGAAAAACGCACACAACTTTTGGATTCAAAAAGACTCATTGTTAAATTGTTTTCATTTCATCAGCAGGTTTTACTAGACTGAAAACTGATCTATAAGAATAACTTCAGCCCTCACAATATACCATTGTAGAATTGTAAATATGTGGTATTAAGGAACAAACCTTTATCCTTTGGAAATTGGCTAGAGAAATGAATATGTTCTAAACTGCACTTATTAGAAAGGGCTGGAATTTTTTTCTTTTGGGACATTTTGTTCCAAATTCAACGTATGTGACCAAAAGTCAGTATGACCAGCAGTATTTTTCTTCACTGAAACTGACTGATGTATTGTATCGAACTGTATACAGTTCTTAAATATACGGCAAGTACTGTACATATTTTTCTAAAGGTGCTATTGAAACGAAATTCTCACCAGATGTCAGTAACAACTCATCCAATCCACACATCAAACCATAGATATCTATACATTAAATTATGTGTAATAAAATTTAATGGTACAGGGGAAAAGTATTAAACATGTTGACTGAAATTTACTTAATACTTCGTTCAAAAGCCTTTGTCGAGCTTTATTCATACTTTTTGTACATAAGTGCTTTAGTGTTCCACATCTGTTCTTCACATCTGCTTTTTACCAAGTTACTGCTAGATACCCACCTTAAACTTTGTCAGGAAGAAAAAGGAAAAGTCAGACGTTATTACACAAGATAGTCAGTTAAGATGGTAAGTGCCTGATGTTTTTTTATTATTGTATTTTTTTTCTACAGCCATTGTATTCACTATCCACTGGTTGTCTTGCCGCTAGGGAGTTGCCCCGTGATCAGAAGTCAATGGATTCAAACTCCAGGACTACTAGTGGCACCACTGGGATACCCTTGAGTAAGGTACCGTCCGCACACACTGATCCCTGGGTGCTATGTTGCTGGCTGTCCATTACTCAATTGGTGAATAGGTTAAATGCAGAAAAAAACCGACACTTCACACTGTGCGCCGTGTGTGTTCACTCGTGACTAAAAGGGGCCACTTTTCCCCTTTAAGAGCAGTGCGGTTTGTGGCCACCGGGGGCGCTGCAGTAACACGACCGGAGCTAGGCAGGTCTTATTCTTAAATCAAGACGGAGGGACGATCTGACAAAGGAGTGAAATAAAACAAGGTCTGGTTTGCTGAAGAAATGTCGCATAAGGAGAATTCTTCCCGCGCGCAGGTATGATCTGCCATAAGACACACGCACATCTTCTGATATTTCAGATCCTTTGTTGTCTCGTCCATTGTGTCTCAGACTGATGCTCCTGCATCACACACACACACTCACATGCACACGCACTATCATGTAGTGCCACTGATGCAGATCTGTGTTAGTGCAGGACACACCTTAAATGGTGCAGAGAGGATGTAACTGCTGCATTGTTTAAGGTGGAGCAGATTATTCCAATAAAAAGGCCGAGAACTGTGTACAGTTTATGTGGTAGATTTGTGTGCGTTTGTGTGTGTATAGGCTCGTATGTAGCCTATGTTCTCCGAGTGGCAGGTCCTGGCTAAGATGGGAAGTGTGTGTGCATGTCCTCTGTCTGATCCAGTGCAGCACACTGGGTGTGGAACAGCTTCCATGTCACATCCAAGTACAAAGGGTGCTGCTATTCACGACAACAGATGCAGATTTGGGGGCAGATGTTTTTTTCTCAGCTGCATCGTCAGATGTCACACACGATTGTTGGAGGTCAGACCTCACATGTTTTAATCCAGTCATGATCTGGACATACCCATTGTTTTTATCTGAGCTCTCAGGCACGCCCACTGTCCTTATCTGATCTCTCAGACATGCCTACTGTCTTTATCTGAGCTCTCAGGCACGCCCACTGTCGGTCTCTGAGCTCTCAGGCACGCCCACTGTCTTTATCTAAGCTCTGAGACACGCCCACTGTCTTTATTCAAGCTCTCAGACACTCCCCACTGTTTTTATCTAAGATCTGAGACACACCCACTGTCTTTATCTAAGATCTGAGACACACCCACTGTCTTCATCTAAAATTTAAGACACACCCACTGTCTTTATCTAAGATCTTAGACACGCCTACTGTCTTTATCTAATATCTGAGACACGTCCACTGTCTTTATCTGAGCTCTTAGACACACCTACTGTCTTTATTAGTGCTCTCAGACACACCTCCTTTCTTTATTTGAGCTGTCAGACACGCCCAGTGTCTTTTTCAGAGCTCTCAGACACGCCCAGTGTCTTTAACCAAGTTTTCAGACACACCCACTATCTTTATCAGAGCTCTCAGACACGCCCACTGTCTTTATCCATTTACATTTACATTTACATTTACGGCATTTAGCTGACGTTCTTATCCAGAGCGACGTACATCAGTGCTTAAGAAGTCCACAACTGTTTCTTACCTGAAAAACAGCTAAAATCCATG
>JBBPDE010000026.1:3364031-3379491 GCA_037974605.1 Nannopetersius ansorgii | reverse complement strand
CGTGGAATGTTTTTAATGGGCAAAAATACTTAAATAAATGAAAAGTTTAATTTGTCTCGTCTTTTTTTTGCTGATTCAAAAACTGATCCGATCCGTGACTTAAAACCATCATCTGATCTGAACTGTGATTTTTTTTTTGATCCGTTGCACCACTATTGAGTATATTAAATGAATGAATTGGGGACAAATGTTTTACTGTGACAGGCTGCAAAGTGCCTAAAGATACAAGGGGTCTAGATGTGGCCAGTACTCTGCATTAATCCTCATCAGTATACTAATCACCAGCCTGATCACCTGGAATCATTTGGACCTATTTCTGCTAGGTCACTGTGTCACTTAGCAAAAAAAAACATGACAAGGTTCAGGAACTTAACTGAAAATGAGGGTCACTGAAAGTCCTTCAGAAACCCAGAGATCTATTCCGTGTGTACGTGTGTGAGAGAGAAAGCACAGTAAAGAAGTGTGTTAAGCCGATACAAACAGGTGTTTAACAGACCGGTCCTGTGGATGAGTGTAGCAGGTTACGGGGGGTTGGGGCAGTGTAGAGGGTGCTAGGAGTCAAAATGCGGGTAAAGACTGTTCCACAGCTTGCCAGATCTAGCTCTGATGCTGCAGGGTCTAGAATATTTCACTTGTGTTTTACAGATTTTAGGGCATGCGGTGTCTGTGGTGTCTTTGGGAATGCATGCCAGCAGTTTGTAGAAGCCTGGCATAGTTTGTGGTATCGGTGTGGTGTTGTTTTCACCTCTGTGGAAGGTGGCATCGCATTTTCGCATTTGAGTGGAAAAATACAAGGATTAGTGACACCTGTCACCTCCAGTAGGTGTGTGTGACTACGCCTTCCCCTCAGATGAGAACAATAGCGCACAAAACCTTTGGAAACAACTATTTTACCATTCATGAGCGTTCCTGTTTGTGGTAATTCTAGCCTCACCAGAGCCACTGCTTATAACATCAGCACCATTAGCTGCTCCACAGTATGGACGGAAGTATTGTGATTTTAGATGATTCTTTATTTATTTGTCACACAGTGAAATTCTTTCTCTGCATTTAACCCATTCACCAAGTGAAGCAGTGGTCTGCTGCCAACGAGGCACTCAGTGAGCAGTGTGGGGGACCAGTACCTTGCTCAAAGGTATCTCAGTGGTGACACTAGCAGTTGGGATTAGATCCCCAACCCTCTGATTGCAGGGCCAACGACCTAACGACCAGACCACCCAGCTGCCCATGTTAGCACAAGTTTTACTGCTACATATTGTGATTGCAATAAATCTCAGTTTATTAAAGGGTGCTTATCACTTAAAAAGGCTCAAAATATGTAATTATTTGCAGCTGCATGCACAAAGGATGGCGACTAAGTTGCAAAAGCAGTCTATTTTTCAAATCAGTTTTTGTAATGTCACAAAACCTAGGTTTCCATACGCATGGATTAATGTTCTCCGTCGCTATGGCGGATTTCTGTCAACAGAGGGCACTAAAGGTTAATGAGATTGGTGCAGAGGAAAAAATGGGGAACGAGGGGTGGAGCTGAACAAGCTTCGTCAGACAAAGTTCTGGAAAGGCTGTCTTTTTCTTTGGTTTAATTACGATTATTGTTCCTAAAAATAAAAATAAACATTATGGTTTCGGCAGTTCTCTTAAACACTGACGGCTACGAGCTGTTTCTCGATGGAGCCAAAACTCCAAAGCTCGATATTCAGAACAGTGGCTCGGGTGTTGCGAGTGCTGCGATAGCTCATGCTCCGTTAAAAACAAATAAATAACAGCAGTTTTGGAGTCTGTTTTCTTGCTGTTAACAGAGGAATGGCAGTGGGAAGTAGTTTTGTGTCGTTCGCGATCTTTAAAGTGAATGTACTGAACCGAATCACTTGAGGAAGTACCTCCCCGCACGCCCCGCAAACGCTCCCCGTCATCCCCCTACGCCAACTGCCCTCCCCCCTTTACTGCCCCCCCGCCATCTCTTCTGTCAGATTATATATTTTTTTGCTTTAATCCATGCATATGCGTCCTTATGCATCAGTTTAGCACTGCCCATTCACACTAACATTCTAAGGAGTGTTTCTGCTCCATGCTAAGGTACAGTAACAAATCCATCAGACATAATGAAGAAATAATGATCAGTGTCTTAATGTTTAAAATTTAAAATAATTAGACTTTTGTTGGATTACATGAAGATGTAGTAACTTATCTGGAGCTGTGATTGGGTAACGGTTCATTCGTATATTGCAGCCTTGATAACATTTAACAGTTATTGTTATATAGTATTATAACAGTATTTTATACCCCTAGGCAGCAATAAAATCTCTCAGCTCACACTCTGCCCTTTAAGGCTGCGTTCGGGATCTCCTTGTGTTTAAAAAGAGACCTGGTTCAGGCCTGAATGGTACCCCACTGTGCTTCAGGAGGGACGATGTTGAGCACAGTTTGGCAGTTCCTCCTCAAACAGACTAAGTAAACTATTGACAGGTGAATTGAACCAGATGTGTTTGAGCATGTACGTCACCATCTGCCCTCTAGGACAGGGGTTTTTGATGCTGCCTATGGATTAATGTTGCACAAGTTGAAGTTTATTTATCATATGTACAAAATACAGTGTACAGAGCACAATGAAATGCTTACTTGAGTACCCTCTTCACAGACAGAACATAAAGACATGAGACAAAAAAAGACAGCAGTGCAGACAGAAGTAGAGCTTATTTGTCATATGTGCACTGTAATAAACATTGGATGTCTGACATCTTATTAACTGTTTGTGTGGTGATGCAGAGTCAAATTCTAGACTGTCCTCGCTTAATGTGACTTAATATTTACAAAAAAATACACTCAGTATTCTATGCTTACAAATGTACAGTATGTTCACCATTTCAGTGCTTTTATTAGCCACAAAATGTAGTATTTTTGTTCAGCAATATTAAGCCACCTAATATAATTATAATGTAGATAAAGTGTTAAGATATTTAACATGCTATTAAGCCAATGCGGAGAGTGTTAACTAGTGCATTTTATGTTAAGGGACAACCAAGAATAGCTGGTGAACAGGGTGTCAGACATGTACTGTTACATAATCTTTCCATATTTTTGACATTTCTATTTATAGTTATTCTCTTAACAATGATGCTTAACAAGAATAAAAAGCTACAGTTTAGATTAGCTGTGGTGTATAAAAAAACCCCATTTGACTGGTAGAGTATCAAATTTTAACACAGAGGTATTTGAATGTCCCTTTAACTTAAAACTGGATAAACAGAGTATCTCATCACCTGAAATAAATATGTGATGTCCTCAACCTCTAACGACTGATCACAGACCTCACTAGGCCCAGCTAGACTCATATTATTGCACTGGATCTTAGTTTTTAGTTATTGCTGCCCAATCACTTGATTTAGGAGCTCAACGGTAAAGAAATTAGGTTCACAACTGAGGCTAAATTTTAGCCTTGCTTTTAGAGGCACTCATCATAATTAGCATTTTTGCCACACACATAGCTTGTGAGGAGTCCAGGATTAACAATAGATCAAGCCCCTTGTTTTCCTTATGTCTCTTATTTTCCTTAAGGCAAGACACTGGCTGGATAAAGTGGAGTTGTATCTCATTGGCTCCCTTTTTATGCAGTTCAGAAATGAATGCCAACTATCTGCACCTAATTTCTAATTTTATCCACATGTGTTTACACTCATCCAGAGTCCAGAGCAATTGAAATTACAGAAGTGGCGGGGTCCAGGGGATGTAGAACAGCAGGGGGGTACTGTGACAACACTGGGAGGTGTTGAATGTGTCTCAGACATACGAATGTGTCCATGCTACTATAACGTGTTTGAAATGCGTCTCAGCCCTCTCCCTAAAGTGGCCGGTTTTAAATCTGGTTTAAACGCATTGCATATCTATTTTTTTTAAATTTATTTTCCTATGTTACCATACATACTGTCCTTACAACCAAACATGACACTATACACACACATATAAAACAGGAGCAACTGTGTGAAAGACAGTGCACCAATATATCACTATTTGGTGTGAAGCAGTTTCATGTCCAGGCTTGAATTTCTTTACAGTGGTGGTGAAAGGGACCAGATGTCTCCAAAACAAAGGTCAATGTTTTATTCACCATTGACCCCTATTTAAGTTTTATATGACTTCTGAGTGTTTATATGGAATGTTGATTGTAAAATAGTGGTGAATCTGACTAACATGAAATCAGTTTTCTTTGGGGATCCTGCATATATGTCTCAGCCATGAATGGGTTTTGTTTTAGGATCAAAAGCTTCTCAGAATTCTGGTACTAGGCATCAGGTGGCAGATTCGCAGCCATTTCATGCAATAACTTTCTTTGAGGAAGCTTTTAGAGGCAGATGTCTGGTTCCATTCACCACCACTAAGAAATATTTGAGTTGATGAATTTATCCAGAACCACTAAATACACTCTGAGCTGTCTTCATTGTGCATAACTTCAAAGTAACCTTTATTTGTAATAAATCACAAACAGCCGCTCTGAATGACTCAACTGTTTGTTAATGTGGAAATTATGAAAAATGATGGGTTTACCCTTTAAGAAACATGTTATGAATGTGATTGTATGAGTGTGTGTGTTTTGCTGAATATAGCTGGCAAAGTTCCAGCATGGTTTCACTCTGCTGAGCATCCTTATTACTCTCATCTCACTGTGATCAATGTAGCCTATCAGGGATCAGGTGATCTGATTTCACTCAGGACCCGCTCTCGTTAACAAAGAGCTGTGTTAGAAATCAGGGGATTTGGTGCAAATGCCTGTAGACACTGCAGGCCTTGATGGATTTAATTTAGTAGCTCAAGGTTGGACAGAGCTGGTCCAAATGTGCCCTATTGTGTGGCCTGATCCACCAGTCTGCTCAAAAACTGAGAGATCCTTTATGTTCACCTCCACAGACTGACCTCTGTTCAGTCTGATCACAGTCATGATGCTGCACTAGTTAAATAATGAAACCATATTAATACAGAATGCTGCTTTTTTGTTTTTGTTTACTGGACACTTTTAAAACTGGGTTACTTTATTTTAGTCAGACTTCCCAACCCTTAGTATAACTTCCTCTCTCTCATTGGGTCTATAGGGTGGTTCTATCTCAAAACTGGAGACAGAGATTGCTTTTAAAGATTGTTGACTTATTGACTAATTTTTTTGTGGAGAACTGTGCAGTGCTTATTTGGACGAACATCAGCATCCATTGCTTCAGAGAGAAAAGTCCTACAGTGGACACCTTGTGACGAGACAGATGCTGTATTGTTCTGTTGCCACTCCCAGGAGACACATCTCCACTGGTTCTGATCGCACGTAGGTTTTTGTGGTCCCCATTCATAAAAAAGAATGCCTGCAGTCCCAGCAGTGGGTGAGACTCTGTCTCAGATACAAGATATGGTCAACATTTAGGACATATATTCAGTAAGACAATCACCTGAAACTCACACCGAACTGAGGTGTTTACTGTCCTGAATCCAGTTGACACTGGTAGAGGACTCATGGAAAATTACCAGGACAGATCATTTTTATAACATGCCAACCTACTGATATCAGACAGAAGTCACCTTGTGTACCAGGATCAGAGAGTTGGATCAGGTGATGTTCAAAGTGCTTTTTTTTTTACATGCTCATGCTCATGCTCACTTATCTATGCAGATTTTTTTTAAGACTTGCTCTCTTTAAACACAGGTGCCACAGGTTCTTACTATGCAAATGCCATAAAATAATCACATTCAGTTCCTCAAACTATGTTTAGCAGAGATAGAACAGAGAGAACCTTAATGTTTAAAATAGCTGTCAGACTTCAGAGTGTCACAACTGTCCAAGTGTCTTATCAGCAAGTTGTGAGTTCGATCCCCAATGATGTGGAATTAGCAGCACCTTGAGATGATGTGATGGAGCTTCAGGAAGCATCTGCTTACCTTCACCCTGCCAGTGTTGGTGGTATCACTAATAGGGAGTCTTAGCTAGTGGGTGGAATTAGAGATGACTGTGCAAAAAATCTAAACACACTATGTGATGCACTATGTCAGCCTCTCAGCCGTGGCTCCTCAGAGGCATAGGTGAGGCCCTGTCTGTGGTGCACGTTTTTGAAAAGGCAAGAAAGTTTTCCAGGGATTACAGTTAATATATGAGCTTTGCCAGTCTTCGTTTTCATACACAATTGTGTTCTAGGCATACAGAGAATGTTCTATTCTAAATGCACTTTGTTCATGCACTTCATTCAGAATATGAAAATGCTCTTGAATTCACTTGTTTTATGAGAGAAGATATTTAATTGTATAATATTTTATTATATTGTGCATTGTCTGAATGCTAAATATAACAGGTTTATTCTTTGAACCATGAATATTAATTTATGTAATTGCAAGTACACACAGTCCTAACCATAACGGCAATATTACAAAAAATTGTTATAATAATTTCTTTCAGTGTTCCGGTTTCGTTTTTCGGGCAAGTGTTTCCTCGTTTTCGGTTGCATCCCTACTTTAAATGGTTCAACACCCTCGTGTCACATTAAAATGGCTCTTTAGGGAGTTAAAACTACAATTGAGGGACCTTATGTGTATTATTAAACCGTGTGTGTATGTGTGTGTGTGTCTCTTCTGCAGCTGGTGGTTTAATGTGGGTCTGGCTCTCCTGGCTGTGAGTTTGAGTCTGGCAGCATTCTGTATTCTGTATCTAGAGTGGCTCAGAGGGATCAAACACTATGATCAGGAGTATCCTGCCATCCCGCCAATCACTACTGCAGCCTTCATCGCTGCATCCTGCAGGTCAGTGTCTGTATTACACAGTTGGACTAGCGGGCCACATTTCTGGACCTCTATCAGGCTTTTGAACACGGGTACAGGTGAGATAAATGCAAGTACAGGTGAGGTGAACTCAGGTGCAGTGGAAGTGAACACCGGTACAGGTAAGTGGGATCATTATAAGACCTTAGACATCACAGTAATTCCCTTTCATATAAGCACAGGCAGCCCCTTATGCAAATGAGAATATTGCCTTAAATATTGATACATTTGCAAATAAAAAAATAAACAGAACCCAAACTGTTGGGGTGGAATTGTGTGTTTGATGGTTGAGAGTAAGTACTTTACAAAGGAACTACCAAGTACAAAGAGTTTGAAAAGTCAGTTTGTCCAAAATCGTGCACTTGCACATTTTTAGTGCACAATTTTAGTGCATAGTGCGCTCACCCAGTGTGAATACAACTCCCCACTCCTGGTTTTATGTGGTTTCCTGTCAGATCAAATGTCACAAATAATACTCCTGTGTCCTTTCTTCTGTTCTCACACATTTGAATGCAGCATTAATGTGCTGGTGTGTGACTGTGGAGGGCGTTTGCCTTTGATTGAAGTCATTCAGGTTCTGGGTGTGTTGATGACGGCACAGGATCTTTTCTTTGATGAAGAACATTCTCTTTTGTGGCCATGAATGTCTGCTTCAGGAACCCCCTCTATTCTTGTCTTATAATGCAGTTATGTTAGGATGGGATGCAACAGGGTTCTGTTGTGGACCTGTATTGTTTATGCGTTAATGACTTTATGGTATCATCAGAGGTCTGGTTTGTTGCGGAGCATTTGGGACAATGCGGGAGTTCTGGTTTGGCCTCAGGTTGACCCTAAACCCTAAAGAAACGGAGAGCTGTTGCTTGCATAGAAATGACTTAAGCATCTGATGCATTGGTGAATTAACACACAATTTCTTTACATATTTTGCTTTGAATCACCTTATTGCTTATTCTGCCGGTCAAACTGTTTTATCTCTGCTATATTGAGTAGATTAAATGAAAGAAATGGGAACCAAGATAAAGGTGTTCATCATTTAGCGTTCAGCACCACCAGTATACTAATCACCGGCCTGATCATCTGAAATCATTTGCACCTGTTTCTTCACTCGTTCAGTCTTAAAGTAGATGGCTTTGTGGTGCTTGAACGATTCATACATAGGTCACTATATGGCTAAACAAACAAAAACTAGTGTGAAAATGAGCCTTTTGAAAGCTTGGAAAACTGTTTGTCAAAACTACAAAAAATAAAAGAAAGTCTGCCTTTTTGAAGGCACAATATGAAGAAATGAGGGGTGGCTCAAGACTTTTGCACAGTACCATACATAATATCCTTAAAAGCCTGAAAACTTGAAGCTGCTTGTGAAGACGTGGTGGACACTTGCTAAGCCACCTGAAAAAAAGCCTATGGCAGCCTATCCACATCATAGTAGAAATTCAGATTTCTTCACAGTGGTGGTAAATGAAGCGTTTTTATAGAATGTAGATGATTATGTACCTGGAAAATCTGAGAAGTCAGATTTCTTTGGGGACCAAAATGCCTCCAAAATGAATGAGCATAATTTAAGGATCAAAATCTTATAAAACCAGGCGAGCATTTAGAGGCAGACATCTGGTTCCATTCATCACCACTGTGAACACTTCTTACTTGTTGACTTTCTTCATGACAAGCAGGCCCACTCTGAACCTCTCTCTCTTAACACCATAAGCATTGAATTACAGGGAATTTTGGGAAATGGGTGGAGTGCCCATAAGAGTGATAAACGTATTACTAGAGGACACCAAGAACATAAATTAATTCATCTGTTGGCAAAGTGACCTAAATGCCCTAATTACGAGCTGAATTTTGTTTATTTAGAGTTTGCTGGGTTTGTCTTTCTTGTGTGTGTGTGTGTGTGTGTGTGTGTGTGTGTGTTTTTTTTTTAAACAGTTTTAACATTGCACTGTGGCCTGTGTGGTCCTTCCTGACTCCGGTGATTCTCTTCACTCAGTTTATGGGAGTCGTGATGCTCATCTCTCTCCTGGGCTGAGAGCCCTGCCCGGTAACAGGCAAGAACACACCCACACATGTACATACATGCATACATACACATACACATACACTCAGTCACATACACATACAGTAAAAAAAGAGATTCTTGACATTTGGACATTAGGCACAGGATCTTTTCAGGCCTAAGCTTTGATGATATAACATTCTCTTTTGTGGCCATGAATGTCCGCTTCAGGAACCCCCTCTATTCTTGTCTTATAATGCAGTTATGTTAGGATGGGATGCAACAGGGTTCTGTTGTGGACCTGTATTGTTTATGCGTTAATGACTTTATGGTATCGTCTGAGGTCTGGTTTGTTGTGGATCATTTGGGACAATGCAGCACTCCTGGTTTGGCCTCAGGTTGACCCTAAACCCTAAAGAAACGGTGAGCTGTTACTTGCTCAGAAATGACCTCAGCATCTCAGCACAGAAATACGGGTATTTAAGTATTAAAGGTGGAACATCAGCATGGTGTTCTCACAGTGCTGTAATGTATATTATAGTAAAAAAAAGAGACTCTTGACATTTGGACAGCAGTGTACAGACATACATACTCACAAAGCACACTTGGGGAAGGGTTTAGGTTGGATGTGTGTGTCTGTGTGTGTGCGTGTGTGTGTGTCTTTGTTTACCCAGGATGCAGAGGGTGAGCAACTGACACTGCTCTCATCACTGTATCAGATGAAAGAAAATGACCTTTTTCTTTGTGCTGAATGGAGGCGGTGGACTGAAAGCAGTTTTCTGTTTCTTTTTCAGAATGCCGGTGACACGGTGGAGTCCAGAACACAGTCCAGTCTGTCTGGACCCGAGCTGTGTGGAATTCCCACTTTTGTATGACCAGTTTAATAGCAGCAGTGTCTGTGTATTTGAAAGAGACAGATTTAGACCCAATTATACACAGTCTG
Source organism: Nannopetersius ansorgii (assembly GCA_037974605.1). NCBI lineage: Eukaryota > Metazoa > Chordata > Actinopteri > Characiformes > Alestidae > Nannopetersius > Nannopetersius ansorgii. Next base: position 3,369,772 of record JBBPDE010000026.1, on the reverse strand, counting down.
TTAACAACAGCAGAAGCTGGTGATCAGAACCTGCATAAACTGCAGTTTGGATTATTTTACCTATTTTTTACATTTTTTTTGTTACTGTTGCTTTCTAAAGGCCCTGAATCCTGCATATTTCTTACATTTAGTTGCCCCCCCAAAAAATATCAGTTTAGCATATACAGTACTATGAAAACATCTTGTAATATTTCCCTTTATTGTATTTTTTATTATTTTTTTTTTTTAAGAGAGGTATGGTTCTCTAGGCTTATCTTTCAAAGGGTTTCATTTTCAGTCCAGTCCCTAAACAAGACTTGTATCAGAGGAATGTTTGTTAAGCCCCATGGTGACCTACGTTTGATTCATATAACTTAAGACCTGAACCAGTGAAGAAACGGGTGCAGATGATTCCAGATGATCAAGCTGGGGATTAGTATATTGGAGGCATTAGGTTTTGCCTAATACTGTGTTCTTTTTTTTTTTAACCAAAAACTGTCATTAATTTCTGATAAATGTAAATGAGCTTTATTCTGCTTGACTGCACCTTATTCCTGACTAAAACACTTCTTATAGCTTCAGCATGAGTGTGTGAGACTAAACTGTTTTACACTGTTTGGATATATGGATTGTTTTGAGTGTTCGTTATATTACCAACCTTATTTATTTTTCAATCTGAATTGTTAACAAATGGCAAAAAGAGGGATATGTAGTGTTCCATGATTTGGGCTCTTTAGGAGAGGAGGAGAAAGGAGGATTGACTGTGTCAGCACTGTGTTTTCGTTTCCTGGTAGAGTGGTCATCTGCCCATGTGGGTTCAGTTCAGTGTGACCTGCTCAGACCACGGTCACACCAAAAAGTGTGTGTTAAGAAACAAAATAAATCAGAACTTGGGCTGCATATTGCATCGTCTGTTAATCATAGTCAAGCAAAGTAGGTGTCTGTCATTTCAACTTTATACACTGTACACAGTAAAATGAAACGGTGTTCCGCTAGGACCATGGTACAACGCAAAGAACAAAAATAACCATTACAAGACTACACAAGTGTAGGCAGGACAGGAATACGGAGAGTGCAACAGCACAATAATTTCCTAATAACACAGAAGGCTACAATATGCAAATTAGCTTCTAACCAATCACAGGTCCAAGTGAGTTACTGGGTACTGGGTTTTTGTAATGTTCGTTCTACATATGGACTGTATGGATGTGGGGACTGAACACATTTGAAACAACCTTACCAGACGTCTGTCGTGCTCCCGTAACCAAAACTGAGCTCTCTCAGCGTGAATAGCTTAAGGCTGATGTCAGGATTGCCATGGAAGCAGGCCGAGGAAACCACAGCCATGAAAACAAGTCAGACTTGAGGAAGGGTGTGAATTCTGATCACGGCTGCTGGCCTTTGCCCAGATTTGCCTCGCCATGTCTCTACTGATGCTGTACACACACTCGCTCCCTCTTTCACCACAGGTGTGAATACCTGCTCACACCAGGCTGATAGGTGCTGCCCATAGGAGACGGCTGGTCAGGGATCCTCATACGGACTCGACCTCATTTCCACAGAATAGACTGCTGAATGTCTTCTGTGAACCCCATTGTTTGCTCGTTTGACCCAATTGAAGACTCATCCTGCGTTTTAGGGCAGGTGGCTACAAACGGCTGTTTTAATCACTCTTCACACGCTGGGACTTTAACATAATGGGCTCTTTTGTCAGTCCTGTATCCATTTTTCTTCATGTCTGTAATTTAGGAAGTGTTTGTTGTTTCTACCAAAAATGGTTCTGTGTGGTATCAAACAGGTTCTTAGAATTGTAACAGTTGTGGGACTATTATAAAAAGGTTTTAACCAAGCAAAAACCTTTACACAGTGTCCATGGTTCTATATAGAACCACTGCCTTCACTAAAAACCCAAAAGAGGCACCTGGTAAAACCCATGATAAATATTCCTTATGAGGTCGGTGTGTGTATGTATGTATATAAACACTGCCAGTCCAAACGCAACCACTGAGATCGTTTACATTTGCATGTTACTCACTTAATACTTATTGAAAAATACTCAATACTTTTTGCTAAGGAGTAAATTTACTGTATGTTCATGATCTGAGCTTCTTTTATTAAATCACTTCTGACCTATAAAACAACTTCATAAAATGTGGATTATGGGTACACAAGCCTGTCAAACAAGGAAAAAGGAGAAAAATGTAGAATATATAGGCTCTTTGCCAATAAGTGTCTTTAACGATTCAACAAATAAAGACTTCGTTGGATGTTTTTACCTTGAGCAGCCAGTGGCCTAGTAGTTAGAGCACTTCCCCTGTGATCAGAAGGTTGTGGGTTCAAATTCCAACACTGCTTGTGTCATCACTGAGGCACCTTTGAGCAAGGTACTGTCCCCACACACTGCTCCCCAGGTGCCTCTTGGTAAATGGCTTAAATGCAAAAAAAGAACTTCACACTGTGCTGTGCCGTGGTTCATGCATGACTCTAAGGGGTATAACCTAGTTTCATCGGAATATATTTCATTGGTCACCCTGTCAGTTACACTGTGAGCGTTTAAAGGCTCGTTCACAAATTGCAGCATTCTGTGACATCAGTATTGTAATAAATTGCAATAATAATTAACAAGACCATATGTTGTGTAGCCCTAAGCACCAATCTCTCTGTTCACTCTCGGCCCTTAAAGGATGAGTTTGGGACCATCTTGTGTTTAAAAACAGCTTGTTCAGGCCTGATGGGTGCTCCACTACTTGTTAAAGTGATTCAGCCATATTTAAAATCTGCAGTTTATGAAAAAGAAACCATATATAATGTAATATATTAAACAAAAAGAATTGATTGGTTCATCACTGTGCCATCGCACTGAAAAATCATGTAAAAGAAGTTTTTGTAGTCTGTTGCTGCAGTATAAATGTTGTACTTTCTGCGCTGTGTTTTGGTGACCTTACTCTCTTTGCACTGCACTATTTGCTTCAGACAACGCTCTTTCAACCCTATGTGTACTTGGGTATGTGGCTTGTCTGACTAATTCTCTTGAATCTTCATCGTAAATCTTTAACCCTGCCACCCTAAAGACGAGTGTGTGTCCTGAGGAGCCTCAGTACATTTCTGAGACCCCCTGAGCGCCTAAATAAACTTCTTTTGATCGCCTTTCTACTGCACATGTGCCGAGGTCAGTGTCATCACTGCTCTGAGGCCCCCCGGTCGTTGCATAACCCTGACACACGGGTTTGTCGGAGTTGCTGCATCACACAAAGGCACCTGCAATAAAGGGCCATTGTGGGGATGGTGCATTGACCAGTGAAACCTGAGTCCGCGCTGCCCGCCTCTTTCCCATTAAGCCTCCTGAAAGCCTCGCTTCATTGCCTTGGCCCCGGGCACGCCGCACAGTCCTGCCGAGCCTTTGCGTTACCGGCGGGTGTCGTGCGCTTTTACGCACCGGAGACGCGCCCCGCTCCTCGCCTCGTTCTGGTTGGAAGATCAGCCCCGCGTTGGCTCGCACCCACCCCTGTTGACAACCCTCGCGCCTTTTCAGCAGAAGTGTCGGTGCCTGAGCAGCGGAACCCCACACTAACTGCCGAAGTGGCTGGAGCGCGCAGGTGGCTCGAGTGGAAGAGAGCAGAAACCTAATCCACGGGCGCTAATCTGGGCCACACACACACACACACACACACACACACACACACTCACACACGCCCACACGGAGCTATATAGTAGTCTGCTGATCAGAGCAAAGCATCGGGAGCGCGCAAAAGGCGAGCTTGTTTGCCTGGTCATTTTGCGCAATTGCGCTCCGGAGTGTGTGTGTTTGTTTGTTTCTTTGCTTGTTTTTGAGAGCTCCTGGAGACCATGGTGGAACACCGGAGTCTGGACGGGGTGTTTCTGGGCAAGTACTGTCCCAGCTCTTCCTCCTCGTCCTCCTCGTCCTCTTCCTCCTCCACCGCCTCCTCGGACCGGGAGAAGCGGTTGCTGCGCACGCTCCGGGGCAGCCTGGGCAAGCGGTACCCACAAAAGAGCGGCGAGGTGCTGAGCGCGCAGTACGGCATCAACCTGCTGCTCGTGGGCATCTCGCTCATGCTCGCGCTGGCATACCGAGGCCCCACAGCGAGCGAGGAGACCTTGCTGGCCTTCCTCACTGCACTCATGCTGGTTCAGCTCTCATGGATGGTGTGCTACATGGTGCAGAGGGAGCGGACGCGCAGCGTGCCGCTGGAGAGGGACGTACACGCGGCCACTAGCTGGATAAGAGGTAGAGCACTTTTCACGCGCTACAGGTGGTGACGTACAGGTTACCGTTAGGGTTCTGAAATGTTTCAACCTGCTCACAAGCTTAGTTTACACCTCTTTAACATTTCTGATTAAGCTCCTTTACAACCATTAGTTCCCTAAAGAACCATCCTTATTGGTGAGATGTGTCAGCCCATAATCTATTGAAGGACCTGCATGGTTCTTCCACACTCGATTCACAGTCAGTGGTTTTTTAGGGAAAGTAATTCTTTGTGGAACAATCTGTGTTTCAGTGTGTTTTAGCGAAGGAAAATCTTTGAAATAAGCTAAAGAACTGACACACACGGAGAAGCGAGTGTGGTAACCAGACAGGTGGTCTGTCTGTGGTCAGTTTAGGACACATGATAAGTAGGGCTTGATAAGGACAAAATATCAGAATTGCAATTTTACTGCTACATGTTATGATGCTTTTCAAAATATTAAACGGCCCGTATCACTTTCCTGGACTTTAAAGGCTTAAAGTCTGTAAATACTGTTTCAAATGTTACATTAACATATAGTCCATTTATGGAAAAAAAATCACAAAAACAGCTCATTTTCAAATCATGGTTTTTGTGATGTCACAAAACCAACAGTTTTAAATATATCTCCTTTTTCTAACTACAGCAGGTTATCCCCACTCAATTCATTTACTGATTTTCCAACACTTCTATTGGATTATATGAAGACCTTAATTAACTCACCTGGAGCTGTGATTAGTCACCCTGTCAGTTAGAGGCTCATTCGCATATTGCAGCCTTCTGCTGACATTAAAATGGTAAGTGTGTTGCTGTGGTAAAGGAACAATCCTTGATACCCAGCATGTAGTTTAGACATGTAAACTGCTGTTTCGGTCTCTGGCTTTTATTATGACCTCAAGGCACTGAATTGGGCAGTTAGTTAGACACTATCTAATTAAAGGGTCTAATTAAATAAAGGGCACTATCCATTCGAGAACCTATTTTGGAGAGCCTTGTGTGAGCCTGAAGCACCTTTTGAATTATTAAACAATCTTAAAAAATGACCAGATGTTGGTGTAACTGTGGGAGCTGAAGGGCCTTGATCTCATCCCTGTGCAGGTGGGCTCACCATGCTGGCACTCCTCTCCCTCATCATGGATGCTTTCCGCATTGGCAGCTTTGTTGGGTATCAGGCCTGTGTTTCCTCCATGCTCGGGGTCTATCCAGCAGTGCACGCACTTCACACCATGTCACAGGTCAGCTTCCATCACACGATGTTCTGCAGGGGTTTCATCTACTGCTATAGAAATAACATTTGACCCTGTAAACCATCCACACCTGTAACCAGTAGTAAAAAGTCCAGTTGATGGAAGTTGATCCAGTCTGAATTTTGATCTCACCTGATGGTTTTTACCACTTATCCATTCATTTCATAAACAGCAGATTTTTATTATTATTAATAATAATAATAATAATAATAATAATAATAATTTTTATTTATATAGCGCCTTTCCAGTGCTCAAGGACGCTTTACAATGC
>JBBPDE010000026.1:3352790-3363931 GCA_037974605.1 Nannopetersius ansorgii | reverse complement strand
CCTTATCTCCTGTATAAACAGGTGGGAAGCTGTATTGTTCCAATGTAAGGAGTGCAATACAATATTGACGGGAATCGAACATCTACAGGACCATGATTAGCAGGCTTCAGGAATACGATCACCAGGTGGCGCCAGGACCGCTCAGGAGCCAAGCGGCCTTCTTGTGTGGCTCCACGGTCAATATGGTAAACGATAAGGGGGAAGCACCGGCCATTTTCTGTCGTTTATTCAACCAGAACAAAAAAAGATCGAAAAGATTGAAACCTCATTGTCAGTGGTGCTCTGACACAAAGGACCCACTTTAACACCCCTCGGGCCTAATTATAGAGTTTAACTGTTACCGAAACAAAAGCACAGAAGAAAACGCTGAAGGATTTTGGATAAAGGTCAATGACATCTTTCACACGTTTATTGACATGGCACTGGAGCAACCAACCAGCCCGTCCCATGTGTCTACCTGCTACTAAAGCAGTAACCGGAAAGTGTCCAATACTGTCCAGATCTGAGGTTCAGTTTTAACCCGAATAAACTCAACTGTCTTTCTGTAAAATTCTCTCCGTATAACTGTTTAGTAAGAGAAGAGCAGTGATAGCTGTCAGTGTATATAAGATTACACTTTACATTTTCATCAGATTTAATGATAAAAAACAGTCTGTTTACAACACAGTTGCAATACACACATACACACACACACACACACACACACACACACACACACACACACACATTTTTCACTGTGTTGTTAACTGGACCCCTGTTCTTCAAGAGAAAATGTAAGCTGATAATTAATTACATATTTAATAAAGATGTCTCTTGAGCGTTTCATGTCTGTTTTTATCCCTTTATATATATTCACCATGCAAAATAACATAATTATACAACTACACAAGCAATTCAAATGAAAGGTTCAAGACGGAAATTTCAGAAAATTCTCTGCATTTCTGCAAGTTCTGACAGAGCCCAGGCATCTACGTGTCTTTGTGTGATCATCTGAAAGCTCCCTCAGGCATGCAGTGATTACACCTGATGAATAAAACACTGTTTTATAAAAAGCTTTCAGAACTTTTGATAAAGTAATCGGTATGCAAAAGATGTTATTAATCTAATTTCCACTCGATCCACACGTAGTCGATCAGCCGGCGCACGTTTGGCGTCCGAATGTTGCTTCTTTACTTTATAGCTGCAGCTGTGAGACTAATATTTTAACAAACACCAGTTAATAGTCACCCAAACAGCCCAAATACTTTCCAAACCACATCCAGCTATTTGTTAAGGCGGCGCAGACGTGTGGATGTGGTTTAGGACACAGCATGACTTACCGTGAGCTTTAAAAATAATAAGCTATTTATGTAAAAGTAAGTCATTTTCACCGCTAAAGGCAGCCGATTCAGGCCGCTGCTAATAAAGAAAATTAGAGGAAAGTATCCTAAACCACACAGACTAGTCTGTGGCACATTACTAAACAGCTAGAAGTGGTTTCCGCAGTTTGAAAGAAGGTCTGATGATGTATTTGTACCAAAAAAATAGTTTTGGCTATTGATTCCTAGTTAGCATCATTAGTTATGCAGCTGTAGTTCAACAATAAACAATAAACGGACTGAAAACATGTATTGGCCACTGGGGAGTTGGAAATTGCATACGTTTGTTTTACGTTTGTGGCCAAAGTGTTCCTTTAATAGAGGAGTAGTTCATGCAGTGTGCTACTCCACAGGCTAGAAGTATCAAGTCTAATAACTCTGTCCTTCCATATTTGTGGGGTTGACCTCCATACCTCTGTTTCCTATAGAAAAATACAATTAAAAACGAGTGAAATCCATGTGTAAGTATAAGCCTGGGCTCACAAGGGCATCATAAACTGTACAAGGCCTTTAAAACGAGCATCTCCACTGTTTTCATCACTGTCCTCTCTACTCTACTCAAAGACTTTCCTCCTTAAACGCCCTGGCACACAAAGTGATGTAGACAGATTATTCTTAGCCATTGCATTAATAATAATGAACACACTTTTCCCAGGTGTCTGGCTGGTAATGAATTTTGCAAAAAAAAAACAAACAAAAAAAAAACACTAATCATTTACGTCACATGGCATAATCAGCTCAATCACGTTGAGCTCGTCCACAAAAGATACGGAGAGAAAGATGAGAACATTGTGTGATTGTTCTCGAGAACCATTACGGATTCATCACTCAAATTAGGTTAGAAATCAGGCATGACGTCCCATGAAGGGGCGCGAGCGACAGCACAAAAATAGTCACAGAAAACGTATGTGTGTCCTGCACACACACACTGCAAAGCCCGGCGTTGAAAATAATTGGTTCGGATGAAGAAAGTGACAGTTTTAAGCAAAAAGGCCATCATAGGCTGACACTAGATATGAGTTTTATATCTGATGCCACTCAAAAGCCAGCTGGAGGGCAGCCCAGCAATCTTAAGGATGGAGGATTCTGTTAATCAACTCTTATTTTTCTTACTTTTTCTTATTCCACAATCATAGTTAAGTAAAAGGAATTTTGGGTTATAATGTTTCTCTTTGTTACTTTAGATGGACACTGATGATATTTTATTCTTGCGTAAGTACTATGCAGAAGTCTTATATTAAAAAAATATATTTTTTTTTAAATAAGAAACTGCTTAAATGAGCAGTGTGTTTTTATTTCACATTGATATTACTAAATATACTAAACTGAATGCATGCAAATACATTATACAATACATCCTTAGTTTATCTACAGTATATCAATATGTTCCTTGAGCTTCCATCAGAAACCTGGTGTGACTCAGTGAGTTAAAGTAAATCAGGAGCTGCTGGAGGAACCGAGGAGGAATCTGGAGCCGAACCTGTGTTCTCCTCACCAGCTCACACACTAACAACTGCTTTTTAGAAACACGACAAATCTTTAAAAAGTCTTTTTACCTGTTTCTTGTGCTTGTATTCATGCTAACTTTGCTAGCAAAAAGACATAGACGTAGCAGGGCTACCTTAATGTCCACATTAAAGCACACGTTGTTTATGTCACAGCAACGTAATTGAGATGCCTATAGTTCATCATTTAAACACTTTAACATTTGAAATAGTGGACTAAGGTTATATAAGATGGCCTTGCAAGCCAAGTGTGTGCTAGCTGCTGTTATGCCAATGCCAAGCTACCTGAGTCACGTACAATAGCTTTGCTAGCTAGCCACTCAGCTATTTACATTTACAGCATTTATCAGACGCTTTAATCCAAAGTGACTTCCATTCCCTAACCACAGGGGGCAGTCTCTCCCTGGAGCAACTTAGGGTTAAGGGTCTTGCTCAGGGACCCAGTGGTGGTGTGCTGGAGGTAGGATTCGAACCTGTGACCTCTTGGTCTACTTGGGCTACTGCCAATCCAAGCATGTGCCCAACGGAACAGTTGGCATGGATTGGGCACTGAGGTAAATCTGGTAAAAACTTAAAAAAGGCTCATTCTGGAGAATGAAGAGGGCAAGACATACTCAAAAGTTTTGCTTTTCTTTGTGTAATTTTGGTCACAGTTGTTTGGGATCATTGTCCTGTTGAAGAATTAAATTTTGTCCAGTGATACGTAAAAAAGAAGGAACATTCCATTTCCATAACCCAACAAAAGGTGAATGTCAATACACTATAGAAAGACCTGATATGTCTCTTCAAAACCAGGAGTTTGAACTGTGGGGCTAAATAATGTGTTCCTACAGACCAGTTAGTTACAATTATTTTAAGTATTTTAAGTTTTTTGGTAATAAAATGTTTAAAAAGCAGCATATTGTGTATTATTTTAAAATTAAGACTTTTGGCCCGTAGTGTAAATTGAATTTCTTCAATTGCATTTAGTGAGAGGAATAATCGTTTCAAGTCATCACCTGAAAATATTCCTTTCTCGGTGATTTAAGCATTATAGAGTTGGAAAACGTGTTCTACACATTTCTGACTTTTGATTTTATGAGCTTAAGAATTTTAAGATAAAGTGAAAAAAGTCTTCCCTTATGTTGCATCATAACCATTACATGTAATAACACCTCATGTGGGACATTTAAAGACATACAGGTCGTGTGGTTGCGATACCACCACCACACCAACCTTACTGGGTGGGTTTCTCAGTACGGAGCAATTCGCATCAAACCGCAGCGGATGACTTTCTTTACACGATAAATATTTAAGTTTGCAGAAAGCTTGAGAAGGATTCTGAATGTTCCTTTAACCCTTTGGGATTGGTTCACGTTTTCTCGCGGACTGCTGTGACTGATTCTTAACCTGTTTTCCTTTTATAATCGATGCGTGTCCATTCGCGCTCGCTTGTGATTGGTTTGAAGATTGTTCGGTGAAGTGCTTGAGGGGTAGAACCAGCTTTAAATTGTAACAAACTCATCATAAACCCATCTTAAACTCAACAGCAAACGAATGAACACCCGACCAATCAGAAAACAGAGCACGGTTACGCTCCGGGATGCAGACCAATCAGATCAGCAGAGAACCCCGGGGGTGACCAATCGGAACGCGTCAACCGGTCCAGAGCAAACCAGCCAATCAGAGGGCGCCGGGAGAGCCGCGGAGAGAGTGGCGCGATTAGTTCAGGCTCGGTGTTTCAGATGAGACTCGGGCTCGCTCGGCGTGCGGCAGGACGGACATAAAGAAGGATGAAAACGGGCAGAAAATGTTATAAAAGAGAAAAAGCCTCGCGTGAGTAGCGCGAGTGGATGGGTGCTGCGCCGCGCGGACGGAGCGCCGATGGACGCGTAAAGAGCGCGCACGCGGGCCGGGGGGCGCTTTGGAGATGGAGAGCGTGGAGAACCTCACCAACGCGACGGTGGTGCGCGCGGATGGAGCCGAGGGACCGGAGGGCGAGGGTGGTGGGAGCGCGCGCGCCCTGTTGGGTTTCGTCCTGTTCCTGCTGATCGTGTCCACGCTGCTGGGGAACACGCTCGTGTGCGCCGCCGTGGTGAAGTTCCGCCACCTGCGCTCCAAGGTCACCAACTTCTTCGTGGTGTCGCTGGCCGTGTCCGACCTGTTCGTGGCCGTGCTCGTGATGCCGTGGGAGGCGATGTCGGCCGTGGCAGGCTCGTGGCTGTTCGGGCGCTTCTGCGCCGTGTGGATTGCCTTCGACATCATGTGCTCCACGGCGTCCATCCTGAACCTGTGCATGATCAGCGTGGACCGCTACTGGGCCATCGCGAGCCCCTTCCGCTACGAGCGCCGCATGACGCACCGCGTGGCTTTTGCGATGATCGGTGTGGCGTGGACACTCTCCGTGCTCATCTCCTTCATCCCTGTGCAGCTCAACTGGCACGAGCAGGGTGGTGAGGGCGCAGAGCCCGAGGAAGGTGGGGAAGTCGGTGGTGGTGGCAGCGACGGGGACGGACACGGGGACTGCAAGGCCAACCTGAACCGCACATACGCCATCTCGTCGTCTCTGATCAGCTTCTACATCCCAGTGCTGATCATGATCGCCACGTACACGCGCATCTTCCGCATCGCACAAACTCAGATCCGCCGCATCTCGTCGCTGGAGCGCGCGGCCGGGCACGCTCAGGCACAGTCGGGGGCGCCGCATGCACTCCAGCAAGGCGAAGAACACACGCTGAAGACCACCTTCAAGAAGGAGACGAAAGTGCTGAAGACACTGTCGGTCATCATGGGCGTCTTCGTGTGCTGCTGGCTGCCCTTCTTCGTGCTCAACTGCGCCGTGCCCTTCTGCCGCTGCGTCAGCGACACCACCTTCGCCATCTTCGTGTGGTTCGGCTGGGCCAACTCGTCCCTCAACCCCGTCATCTACGCCTTCAACGCTGACTTCCGGCGGGCCTTCTCCTCGCTGCTGGGCTGCAACAAGCTCTTCGCCAGTGCCGCCACCGTGGAGGCCGTCAACTTCAGCAACGAGCTCGTGTCCTACCATCACGACACCACGCTGCAGAAGGACGCCCCCGTCAACCTGCAGCAGCAGCAGCAGCAGCAGCAGGTGCGCGAAGAGCAGGCCGCACGTCACGACAAGGTCTCGGTGTCGTCCGCCGCCTCACGCCGCCACATACGGGGCCACGCGCACGGCCTACTGCCCCAGGAGTGCGACGGCGAGATCTCGCTGGACACCATTACACCCTTCACGTCCACGGGGCTCGTGGAGTGTGAGGGACTCCCGGGACAGATCCTCAACGACTGACCATTTGTCAATAATCAATAATCAATCTTTGCATTACCTGTGTGTTCAGCAGAGGTGGGTACGGCCTTAAAAAAAGGTCCAGAGGGTTCTTTAGTAGCGGCGAAGAGCCATGACAACTCAAAACACTGCTGAGGTGCTCCTCCTGCTTCACCACAGCACCGATTTGAGACACTCAGGCAAAACAGTTCTATATTGTATCCAAAAGGGTCCCACTACAGTACAGAGAGGCTGTTTACAGTACTGTGGAAAGTCTCGAGCACCTACACAAAACGTCTGAAGCCATTTTACTCCTGTGTTACTGCCAGCAAAGATAAACTCAAACAATTAAGAAAGCAGTAAAAATATCAAGTAACAGCCGTTGATTTGTGAAGCTCCATCAGCAGCTCCTGATTTAATTTAATGAAGGACTGATCGCATCGAATCGCACCACTGTTCACCGTAGAATGTTATGTGCATTCATTCTTTTTACTTTTATTGAGGATATTTAGTAATATTAACGTGAAAAATACTCTCCACTCATCTAAACAGTTTTTCAATATTATTTTTGCAGGTGCCTCAGACGTTTGCGCTGCACTGTACTGCCTTTTCATACACACTCAGTGAAATAGCAAAACAGGCTCCTCTATTGTGAAATTGTAGAATCATTTTTGATACACAAATATAGTTCTATGTAGGATTTAAAAGGGGTTCTACTGTTAAAAGTAAAAACCCATTTTATAGAGCATTTTTTTCTGTAGAGTAACAAAAAGGGTTCCACTATGAAGGTTTACGGATCAAGATTCTGGACGCTTTTTGTTACATTTATGGTACAATTGGTTGAGTATTAGTATAATTAATATTTCTGGCACTTTCAGGTCATCACGCTCTTTTGACTTCTGCATAGAAACCAATAAGAAAGCAGTAAACCCATTTCCGTAGGTGACTTGATTTGTAGAAAAATATCCTGACAAATCGAATTTTACGAGTGTTGATTTAAAGATAAACCAAAATGTGTCTAACTACCTTTAAGCTGTTTTCTCTCTAGGTGACGTCTGGAGAATTCTCAGCTACTTTAAATGCTCCGTGTGGTTTAGGCGTAGAGCGTGCTGGAGGCTAGGCGTGACATGTTTGTAATTCATAGGTTGGTCGTAATTCTTCTCATTGACTGAATTTCCATGACAAATTCTGTGTCGACCTTTATCGGTAGAAGTACCCAAATCTGGTCGTCTGTCCAGTAAGACTTTTGCATTGCTGCCTTCACGTAAATGATGCTTCTTCATCATCCTCGGGTGTTTTGCTGTCTTCTGGCCGGTCAGGCCAGCCGCCTGATGCTGCCATTAACACACCCAGTCACTCACTGAATTCTCAAAACAGGGACCTGCTCTATATGGACTCAGCTGTACATTGCCCCGGGATACGTTCAAGCTTGCAGTGCATTTGTGGAAGGTGGTCTTGACTGGGTTTAACTGCTTTACCATTAGAGGACAGGACATCCCCGCTTAATCCTTAGATACATGTAATAATAATAACAACCACAAATGGGGTTTTAAAAATGGCATCAAAAGCCCATAAAGAACAAAATGGCCAAATTTAAAAAAAAAAAAATGGAAGAAACTCGTGAGAACTTTCAGGATCTTCTCAAAAGTCAAAGTCAAAGTGAATTTGTCATCTCAACCATATACAAGTATACAGAGAGATGGTGTAGCACAGGTTCCCCAGGGTACACATAGTGCAACAGACATAAGACATTGTGCAACAAACAAAACAGTGCAACTAGAAAAGTATGGACTAAGATAAGAGTGAAATGTAACCTGACCTGAGTGTGTAGTGCATTGCATATAAATATAAGTTAAATCAAATGCCATGCGCAATGCTGGTGGGTGGGGCCCACAAGTGGGTGGGGAAAACCCGCAGAGGGAGGGGGTCCGGAGAGCGGCTGAGTGGTGGCGCACCGAGCGAAAGAGCAGCAAGCAGCGAGCGAGTAGCAGAGCAAACACTGGTTATAGACTGTTTTACACTGTCTGTATACATTGAAATTGTACAGATTTTGCTAATAATGCTCTGAGTTCTGAGGGTTAAACAGACCGTAACTGTGTTTGTTACCAGCATTTGCTATTACAGTCATACGTATTTCCTGCTGACGGTGTTTCAGAGACCCCGCTGGTTGACGACCTTGCCCCCGTTAACTAGATTCGTCAGCTGCCTTGATATTCCAGGACGTCTCTTTTGAGGTGATGAAACAAGCTGCTAGAGTTTCAACCATCACCATCAGAGCGGCAGACTTCACTTTGAATATTTTTTTTGCTCCGAGTCAGCCTATTTGAAGACAAACCTCGTCCAAAAAGAAACAAAGCCTCTCTTCTTGACACTAATTCTTCTTAGCTTTCCTGCAGGATGGCTGTCAGGGCCATTTTTTCCTGCAGATTTACCACCCACTACATTCTGAAAGGCACCAAAAAAGATTCCATTGTTACAAGCAGAACCTTAGATTTTTATAGAACCCTTTTTGTTACATTTGTAGTAAAAATGCTCCCATTTCATGGGTTCCACTATTGTTAGAAGCGTTTTTACAGAACCTTTACAGAACCTTTTTTACAGAATAGGTTCCACTATTGTCGTTCAGAAATTAAAAGAACCATTTCTGTTACACATTATGTAAAAGTGTTCTATACTGTAGCAAAAACAGTGTTAATAATATTACAACAATTTCAGTCTCTATATATTTAAATAACTGTTGTTCTCCATCATAGAGAGCACAGAACCATCCAAACGTCAGATTGTGTGTTCACATTTCAATACATGCCTGTACTAAAGAACCCTCAAAAATCACCTTCTTATGTTAGTTAGACTCATTGCCTCTTAGACCTTCTAGGACTTCAAGGTTTTTCTAGGAATTTTGACATTTTTCCTCCACTTTACCAATTTGATTTACCAGTTACATATGTATTTATTTATTAAGTAATTTATTTATGTAGATTTGCTAATTCTATTTATGTCTTCATTTATTTATTTGGATTTATAATATTTATTTGTTTGTTTTCAATGAGGGGGGGGGGTTCTTTTTTGTTGGTTCAGTGCCTGGACCCCTTTGTTGCTGCTCATGCTGCTTACGCTCTTTTTTTTTAAACTTTTTTTTAGATCATATGTCTCCTAAAAGAGAAAGAATAACACACTTCAGTGTAATGCTGAGCTGCTGGATGTACTGCTGTTCCTATTACTACTACTATTGATAATCATCTTCATAATAATACCTTTCATTTATATAAAGCCCTCTTGCTCAAGTTTGCTTAACAATTACAGCTGAGATTCAAAAAGGAGACTAGAATCCAACATGAGTCTAAGAGTGTGTTGACATCTGTTTCGTGCTGGAATCCTAAGTGGATATATTGAGTCTGGATTCTGTTTACATTTTCCCTAAAGCCTGTAATCAGACCAGAAGAAAGCCGTTTTTATTTTTCTATGTAAAGCACTTCGGAACATACAGTGGGGTCCAAAATCGGAGTGAAAATGCTTCTGTTTTTAATGGTTTTTATTTGTCTTACAATTCATATTATCAGCGTCAACAAATGTAGGGAAAAACGGACTGTAATCATTTAATCTACGATTTATTCGAAGTATCAGTTCTGGATCAGTCACGACATTAAAACCACCTTCCTAATATTGAGTGTGTCCCCCTTATGCCTCTAAAAATCAAGGCTCGGACGCCACAAGACTTCTGTAGGTGTGCTGTGGTACCTGCACCCAGATTTTGGCAGCAGATCCTTTAGATTGGGCCTTCATGGATTGGACTTGTTTGTCAGGCACATCCCAGAAATGCTGGATCGGATGAAGAGACCACTGCCTTTAGGGAAAAGCATATCCATGAAGGAGTATAGCTGGTCTGTTTTGGTAGGTGGTGCTTGTCAATGTAACATCTATATGAATTCCAGGACCCAAGGCTTCCCAGCAGAACGTTACCCAGAGGATCATATCGCGCCCCATCGTCCCGTAGTGCATCCTCTTCACCAGGTTGACCATGCACCCTTCTGTCCGTCCACATGGTGTAAAAAAAAACATGATTAATCTGCCACTGCTTCCATTGGTCCAGGTTAGTATGGGCGCTATGATCGGTCTACAGCTACACAGCCCCATACACTGCAAGCTGCAATGCACTGACATCTTTCTGTCATAACCAGCATGAGCTCTTTCAGGAACTTGTGCTTCAGTAGCTGTTTTGTGGGATGGGAGAGGGCACCATGACCCTGTCGCTGGTTCACTGGCTGCTCTTCCTTGGACCACTTTTGGTTGGGAATAGCCATGGCACATCCAGAAGACCTGCTGCTTTGGAGATGGTCTGACCCAGTTATCCAGCCCTCACAGCTCAGCTCCTGTCACAGCTGCCCAGATTCTCACCCTCACCCTGCTTCTGACACATCAGCTTCGAGAACTGACTGCTCACTTATATTTCCCAACCCTTGCCGTGTGCAACTGTGACAAGATAATGAATGTAATTCACTTGGCCAGTCAGTGGTTTTAAGGTAATGGCTGATGTATCGCAAGTACTGCCTTTCATTTTTCTCTCTTTCAGCAGTAATTGTGTTGCTATGAAATACTTTAATACTGGTAATACATTATTTGAATAATGGTACTGAATTATAGTTAAGGAACTCAAGTTTTTTCAATGGGACTCGAGCTTCAATGGAGAGGTTAAGATAAAAACAGACATTTTTGTACCAATCTGACCTTTTGTACTATTAAATTTGAATGAAAATCATGCAGAATCTTGAATATATCTGTTTTTGGTGCACGTTATTGTGAATGTGCATTTTCAGGTCTTTGTTGGACCCCACTGTGTGCCGTTTGTCCGCGGCTTCCTTTTTTCCATCAGTAGCCGGCTTTGAATGCTCTCATTGCATCGGAGTGCACAGCCAGCAAATGCCGCACTCTGTAAGAGACACTAACTCTAAAACTGAAAGTCTGACCTGACGGTGGCGCTACAGGAAAGGTCATATCATCACCGAAACCCATTAAGCT
>JBBPDE010000026.1:3283173-3295024 GCA_037974605.1 Nannopetersius ansorgii | reverse complement strand
GTTTGACTGTGTGTGTGTGTGTGTGTGTGTGTGTGTGTGTGTGTGTGAGTATGTGAGTGTGCGTGTGTGTGTGTATGTGGGTGCGTGTGTGTGTGTGTGTCTGCCTGTGTGTGTGTGTGTGTGTGTGTGTGTGTGTGTGTGTGTGTGTGTGTGTGTGTGTGTGTGCTTGTTACAGAATTCTTAGCAGTAAACCAATGCACCATTTCATTTATGAAGCATTATATTATTTTATGTGATATATTTCTCACGAACACGAAACATTCTGTAAAATGTGCAGATTCTATACATTCAATCCATGACACTTTGTGTTTATTAGCAGATGGTTTATTGACATGAATCTGCTGAGTCTTCTTGTTGTTTCTATGTTTGTCATGTTTCGTGTTTAAGTTATTGTTTGACATCAATAACAAACATAGCCAATTCAGAATGCAAATGTAATTCATTACGAAGTTGTAAATCATAGTGTAATTATTCAATTACAGCTAACAGTTCAGTGAATAATAACACTAGACACTAATGTTTAAATGTTTAGAATGAGTTTTTATTATATTACAACATCTAGTAGGAGAGAAGCGTATAAAATGGTTTTAGATCATTAGTAATCGACACTAACTGTAAACATCAACGTCGTATGAGATGTGTCTAGAATGATGAACAGACCTGTAGAAGATCTATGTCTGAGAAAGTTTTGTAGCATGGAGAACTATCACAGACTTCATAAGTTAGTGGGTATCAAATCTCAACGCAGATAACTTAAAAACAAATAACATGTGGACAATTGCAGTATGTTATTTATTAAAGTTTAAATCATCACATAACTGTTAATGAAACTGTTAGATTGTTGAATGAATCACAAAAACATTGAAAAAACATCTAAAATACCTTTGTAATATTTAAAATGTTAAGTTACAGAGGAGAAAGCAAGTAAGCAAATTATCTCAAACTTCTGAATGAACTCACAACACATTAACAAAGTGTGTGTTGTGTGTTTGTGTGTGTCTTTTTATGACAGGACGTACCTGTGCCCCATAGATGTATTTATCCAGCATCTTTCCTCCGATAGTTTGCCCTCCGATGTCCCACACTTGAAGGGTGACATTCAGGTTGCCTGTAACAGCAGATAATAGTAACTGATGTAACATATGACACATTTAGTTGCAGTAAATCAGACCTCACCACACAGCTGCACACACTTATTTCTGTTTTTCCTGAGACGCTACAAGCCAAGGAGCAAAATAAAGGTCTTCTGAATGTTGTAATGCATTATGTTCCTGTCGAAACATGCTACCCATCGAGACACGCTACCATGCCTTTCTGCGAATGCAGAAAGTCTTGGGCGCATAAATCTATAGGGTAGCATAAATCAGTAGACTCTGCTGATGATTTGAGTTATGGTAGCATTATTTAACAAGGCAGGACAAATCGTCAGAACACCCTGCTTCACAGTAGCGTTTCTCAGTGTTAGAACCTGACTATATAAACTGGCACCTCTCAAGATCCATCTCTCTTTATAGGGTCTTCTAATTTAAATAAAATATTTTTTTGCTTAGATTATGGATATTACTTGCCTATTTCTGATCATTATCAATGACTGTATAAGCTTCAAGGTAGCATTTTTCAATAGGTTAGTATAAATCGATAGCCTCCTTATGAAATATTTTTTAAATACAATATATATTTCTCTGATTAAGTAAATTATTTGCCTACTTCTATATCATTACCAGTGTTATAAAATGACTGTATGAAATTTAAGATATGCATTTTTCAATTGGGCAGCATGAATCCATAGACTGCTTCTAAGTATTATCTATCTATCTAGTAGTGGTGCAATGAATCAAAAAAATCACGGTTCGGATCGGATCAACCTTTTTTTAAGTCATGGATCGGATCAGTTTTCGGATCAGCAAAAAAAAGACGAGACAAATTAAACTTTTCATTTATTTAAGTATTTTTGCCCATTAAAAACATTCCACACAATTATATAACGACAATATAGGGCATAATTATTTCCTTTAATGTGGACACAAGCGGAAGCGCTCTCCATTTCCTCCAACAACAAAAAACCCTTGCTGTAACTCTGCTACACGATTTATTTTCGCAGAAAAGAAAAAAAACGCCGTAGTGTTTGGGTGCACCCCATTTCACGCGCACCATTCAGCGGAGCTTTTATTTTTCTTTCGGATCTTCTGATCACATGCGTGCCGAACCATGGAGAGGGATCGGTTCGGATCACGGATCAACCGTGATCCGTTGCACCACTACTATCTAGGCTCACTTAATTTCAATAAAATATATTTTTCCCTGATTATGCATATTATATGTCTATTTCACATCATTATCAGTGTTATAAGCTGACTATAAAATGAACTGTATAAACCTAAAGGTAGCATTTTTCGACAAGGCAGCATTTTACAGCAAAAATGTGTGCAATTAAGTTTAATTAAGATGAATTCGTCAGAGAGCTTGTAATTAACTCGATATTTTTTTTTATCACGTAAAACATTTTCAAAATCCCTATCCATTCTAACCATTTCTTTCAAAATTCTTCATAATGTAGTGTTTGACAAAGTTATTCAGAGTCGGTTTGTGTGAAATGGTACACTGAAGAGAAACTAAAGTGGTGGTAAATGGAACGAGACATTTTATTCTCTATCGACCCCCAGTGAAGTGTCTCTGAGAGTTCATATGGAATGTTGAAGATGGTAAAACAGTGAGGAATCTTTGGGGACTATTTCCCCTCACAACGCCCTGCATGTATCTCTCCACTATTGGGTTTAGTTTGAGGACCAAAAGCTTCTCACAACTCTGGTAACACGGGTGTCAGACCGCACATTTATAAGCATTTCATGAAATAATTTTCTGAGGACAAACTTTTAGAGGTGAACTTTTCACACTGAACCTCTCTGTTTGCAGCTTAAACGTGAAATTCATTATGAAAAATTAGGCTATACATTTAGATTTTGATGCAACGTGATATGACGAAAAAAATATATTGCCAAACCTTCCATAAAGCCTGTACATAAATAGACACAAATCACAACAAAGTGCAAGTGATCTGAAAGAGAGCTTCCTCTCACACAGAGTGATACAGTCACTTCATCCAGACTACACATCACCACAAACAGCCACACTAAAAAGCCTGCTCTGTAACCCACCATGAAGCACCTCATGTGTGTTTCCACCTCACTCTCTTCACTCAGTCATGTAAAATATACATATTCTTTATTTATTCTATAATTCAGTCTTTACGGTAAGTGAATCCCGTCAGCTTGCAGCCAGAGCAGATTCTGCTGATGTGGTAAAAACTAGAGCCTGCGTTTTCCCAAACCCCCTAAAACCGCTCCTAACAGTGTAGACACACACACACACACACACACACACACACACACACACACACACACACATACATACATGGCTGAGTTATGGTGCATGGGAGCGTGAAAACAAAAACAAGAAGCCTTGCTAATCTCTCCTCCCTGCATGGGAACAGGGCAGAAAATAAACGCAGCAAGGAAAAAGTGTGAGCACTACGTTAAATATGTCAAAAACATTTTTCCTTTATGAAAAATAGACAGTCTCTTCTATGTCTCTTCAAAACTGTCTGGATCAATTCATGAATTCAGGCATTCAGAAAACTCCACACAGAATGAGAAAAATAAATAACAGCAGCTCTGGAAAGCTGTTTATAAGCCAAGACAACATCGTAAATATCGTTGCTTCATTATTAATAAACAGCTTTTAGTGTACTTAACCTGTCATACAATTAAACTAATTTAATAAAGTGAAGTCCTGGTGGTTACAGATAGACCCCTGTGATCAAAAAGGCAGCGGCCCACTGCTTGGTGAATGTGTTAAACGTATGAGAAAGAATTTCACATTGTTCAAACTGTGTGCTGCGCCGTGTTCTTGAGTGACAAATGACCCCTTTACACATAATTACACGCTGAATGAAATCAAATGATTATTATCAAATGAGTATTTTCAGCAAATACTCACTCACAGACATCAATAACAATGCATCTAATAAAATAACCCCATTAATATCGTTATTGGGTCTAATGACAGTTGTAGCTTTAGCTTTAGCCAGGCTTTAGCAGAAGCAGGCTTTGGTAGAAAACTGAAAGTGGGAGAAAGTGCTTGTGATTCTGCATTATATGTGATTTTGTCATTATATGTACTTTTCTTTAAGGCTGTGCAATATGATGATATTTATTGTTATCAAGATCAATTATGTCCAAACACAGTTGTGTACTTCAGTCTTGACACACCCCTCACTTCTTCATATTTTCTGTCCAAAGAGAAAATTGTTTTTAATGTAGAGGAACTATTCTGTCATTTTTAGTCCAGTTTCAGAGGAATGCTTTTTGTTTGTTAAGCCACTTGGTGACCTATGTATGAATCATTCAAGCATAACAACGCCATCGAACTTACAGCCTGAACCAGTAAAGAAACAGGTACAGATGATTCCAGATGATCAGGCTGGTGATAAGCATACTGGTGCTGCTGGGATTTTGAAACAACTTTAACTAGGCACCTTGTATCTTAAGGCACTTTGCAGCATGTTTCAGAAAAGTATAATTGTTTCCATTTATTTAATCAAATCTACTCAATATGACGATCAAATAGTAATTTTGCACCAACAAAATGATTGTTGTAAAGTGTCTCACTGTATTCAATTTTTCAGTTTTAGGTAAGAATGGACCTTATACATTTTCAACATTAATTTTTATGGCCAGTTCCATTTGCTTGACCAATTTAAATCCGAAGCTCACACTATGTGGGGCAACACATGAAACAAATGCTTTCTAGTTGCACTACTAATTAACAACATTATTTGCGCTCTATTGAGATATTTTTTTTATGTGTGAATAGAAAAAAGCTGCTGTTTTAAATAATATGAATCAAATGGGTAGATCATGTATTCCTAATGTTATTGTTATTATTAAAAATAAACAAACCTTAATATTAATATTATGAAATTGCAATATTATAATCAATGTTAGCAATATTGTAATTTGCTGCATATTGGATTTGCAATGACTTGAAGGGCCCATATCACTTTTCTAGACTCACAGTCTGTAAATATTGTTTCAAATCGTATGTTTACATCCCCCATCCATTTCCATGTTTGAAAAATGAACTAAAAACATTTTCAAACCACATTTAAATATAACTTCTTATTTTGATTGCAGTTTGGCTTATTTATGCACCAATTTGCCAACACGTGGTGAATTGTGTTGGATTACATGAAGATCTCAATTCATTACATCACCAGGTGCTGTGGTTGGTCACCTTGTCAGAAATGCTGTGATTGGTAAGAGGCTCATTTGCATACAGAAGCATTTTGCAATGTTTGTCTTGTCTGTTTTGTCTTGTCTGTCTATATTATTTATAAATTGTTTTATTTCTAATCTTATTTATTCCAAGTATTTGTATATATACTGCAGATCCATTTGGTGAAATGACAATAAAGTTCACTTTGACTTGACTGCAATATCAGTGTTGCAGAGACTGATATTGCCATGACGATTACAAGACAATATATTGTTCAGCTTAGTTCCAAAATAGACAATACCATTTTTTTCAAAAGTAGTTCATATCATCGAGCCCTAACAGTCCAAGTTTTCAGTCATTTTCTCAGCCGTCAAGTTACCAAACATTGCTGCTATATTCCAAAGAAATCACTGGGAGTCTGTAAAAACATCTTGCAGTGTGAAGGGCCTATACCTGGCCTTAGAGCACAATATCCGCTGCTTTAGTGTGGAGCTTTCAGAGTGAATAAAAGTGAGAAGACACAGACACTTCTCGCTACACAGACACACAGAGTCAGAAACTGCTGACAAACATACCAGGCTGCGGCCACATGGCTACAGAAACAGTATTCACACAAGACCAAACAAAACACTGAGCTCTTCATTCCCTTAAAGCTGCCTTAAAGACACTGGTCCACACCCAGATTCACAACATACAAGCACAAAAAAGAACTACATTCTCAAAGGGAGCTGTACTGGATTAAGCTTCATCAAGACAGGCAGGTGTAATGAGTAGCGCACCCCATAGAGTTCACTTATGTGGAACACAAGGCTGTTTTAAATTAAACCTCAAGCTAAATTCTTAAAGGGCAGTCACACTGATTTTGTTTTCTGTGTAATTTTGAGGTTAACAAAGTCATTCAGTGTGGTTTGGTGTTTCTAAAAGCTCCCTTGCAGAAAGCTATTCCATGGATTAGCCTTCTGATAGTTTTGGATACCCCACCTGATGCCTGAGATGTACTTTTACAAGTTTTGAGAAGCTTTTGTAGCTAAAACTAAACCTATTTAAGGTTGAGGGTAAATAAGGGCATTGTATGCAAAAAAAGTCTGCAAAAAAAACGTATTTCATTCAGATTTGCCACTATTTTACCATCATCAACATTTCATTAAAATAACAGAGGTATTCACCAGGGATTAACACAAAAACACCTTTGTGTTGTAACCATCTAGTTCCATTTACCACCACTGTAAAGAAATCAATATCTTTCTCTACAATTTACCATTTCAATACAAACCCACTCTGAATGCAGAAATGTTGAAAACAAATAGTGGAACAAATACTAATATTGTCCTTTAAACTGTCCTTTAAAGGTTTTTTGTGAATGTGTCTACCTACTACGAAGTGTTCTGAAAGTGTACTAGCCTACAGTTGGACTGACCCTGATCAGGTCAGACGAGGTGTCTGAGCTCGTTCCGCTTCACTTTCTTATTTTAATACCACTATGCAGACACTGAAACTTGTGTGCATGTGCGTGTGCATGTGCGTGTGCGTGTGCGTGTGCGTGTGCGTGTGGGAGGGCTTGTGTCTTACCTGGTAGTGTAATTCTCTTGAGGAAGAAATCCAGCCCTATCGTCTGTTTGTAATGTTTCCCAAAAGCCTCCTGTGCAAAACGGGTGGCGAGTGATGTCTGAGAGCAAAAAAGAGAGCAGGGAAGAGAGAGAGGAGGGAGAGAGAATCACAGTGAATCAAAGGAAGTGCCAAACAAACTGCAGCAACCCCTCCCCACATTTATTTTCAGATTCTTAAAATAAAATCTGAATTAATCAGAACAAGCAATAGATCTGTGCAAATTGCAATATACAACAACAATGTGACAACTGCATTTCCTGAGACTGCATAAACTTCATCAAATAAGGTGGAACGTTAGCATGCTTCTCATATGATAGCTCTATTACTCTTTTTCATGAAATAACTGCTTGTTCAGAGAATTCTTGAAATACTGAATAAGCCAATCTAAAAAAAAGCCTTCTACAAATAGTTTGTATTCTGTGTAGTATTATAATTAACAAGTTTCTTTTGTGTGTAAATAAAAACTGTTAAGACAAATCATTTCAAACATTTAGTGTCTAACTATCTACACTGAAGGCTAAAGCCTGTGTGGCCTCCAGATGAGGCATCAGAGTCAGACGATCCCCAGTACGGCGCCTCATTTTGTGCGCCGCTCACTGAAACACAGGAGGATGCCATAAGCAAAAAGATCCCCCTACCATCCGAGGCCTCTCCAATAAAAACACGCTCAAAAATAAACACACTGTTAATGTTACTGTTGGAGGACCTGATAACTTTGGGCACTTTAGTTCCTTTGCCAGACAGCTAAACAAAAAACTAAAGCAAGAGCTTCCCTCATGCTGTCTTTGTGTGTGTGTAGTGAGGAGTTACAGTTTATGACAGGGATGAGTGGGAGAGGGGGTGGAGTAGGAGTATGACATCACTTGTGATTGACAGCAGCTTAATGTAGGAAATCACATCCGTTTAGGAGCAGGACTTTGAGGGAAGGTGCACACATCATACACCACATAACTCAATGCGCCAATCTCACACACACATACACACACTGCACACACAGAGTGTAGAGTGTTGGCTGTGTGTGTTCTAAGTATGAGAGAAATAAGGGTGCGTGGGAACGCTATATATGTGCCAACTACCATTCAGCTTGATGGATGAGAGGGAGAGAAGTGAAGGGCAAGATGTCTAATAGGAAACTCAAGAGACAGAGAGAGAGAGAGAAAGGGAAAGAGAGACTCTCCCCAACATGAAGACACCTTTCCTGAGGACTAACACACATATAAACATCATAAACATTCTTCATGACATTTTGACAGTGTTAAAGGTAAAATCATATACAGTAGCAAGTTTTTGCACACCACATGCTTTTACCCCTTGTCCATCCATAAACTGCAGCTTTTATTCTCGTTAAACATGGGAAAGTTATTTGAGTGAACTATAAATGAAAATATAGAAACTATACTATGAAATACATAAAGTAAGTTTCCCTTAAACTTTGAAAAAATATTTGGCTGTATATGTCTGACATCATATGAACTGGTTGTGTGGTGATGCAGAGTCAAATTCTAGCCTGTCCTTTAACTTACAACCACTAGGTGTTTCATCCCATTGGCTGTCACTTAACAGCTTGTTAAAAATATCTAACACATGTTTAGCCATCTACATTTGAATTATATTAGGTGGCTTTTAGTAGGTCAATAGTGATGAATAAAGCATATGAAATTACACAAACGGTAAACATACAGTAGACGTATTTGTTAGCTTGTAATATTATGTGGGTTTTTTTTTAGCAAAGACACAAATATTTAAATACGGACCGTTTCAGTGAGTGTACAGTTTTCGACAGCAACTTTGTCATGCAGTCACCCAATTACAATGGCTGTGCGTCTCTTTCACTCTCCCTCTACCCCACTCCCTCTCTTTTCCTTACAGATCTAATCCAGATGTGTGAAGTCTTGGAAGGCCTCGCTTGCTGCAAAATTTAGTGTTCAACCTGCTCCAGCACACTCGAGTCAAATCGTAGACTGTTAGGTAATTATGTGATTAAGTTAGGTGTGTTTAAAATGAAGAAAAACACTAAAACAGTGTTTTGTTCTCAGGGCAAAATGACTTAAGTCTGGTGCACTGGTGCATGGTGTGCAGCATTTTCTACGGCTGGAGTACCTGATCTGTAAATTACACACACACGTATACTACCCATATAAACCTATAAAAAGTCACCTAATATAATGTGAATCACCAGACAAGTGATATTTAACATGCTTTTAAGTGGCAGCAAATGTGATGAAACAGTTACCTTGTCCATTTAAAGTTAAAAGACAGTCTAGAATTTGACCTTACATCACCACATAACCAGTTAACGCAATCTCAGACCTGTAAAGTAACGTATTCTTTCTGTGTTATAAAGGAAACTGTGTTTTATTTTACATATTTGTATTGCAAACCTATGGACTGGCAGTGTATTAGAACCATTTCTGGACATAAAGTCCTCAGTTGTGGCTTTATGACAAGAATAAAGTTTCTGTTACTCAAATAAATAGAAATAATAAATAATTCCACGGTCTTGGGATTCAGTGCCATGTCCATAAATCTGTGCTACCTTGGGACACTGGCAGCTGTATAAACTTCAAGGGATTTGCGCTACAGTAGCATTTTTCAACAAGACAGCATGAATCGTCAGAACACCCTGCTTCACGGTAGCATTTCTCTGTGTTAGAACCTGAGGACTCTATCTATCTATCTACGCTCTTCTCATGAAAATATCTTTTTTCTCGGTTTAGTGCTAAACTGACTATATAAACTGTACAAGCTTCAAGGTAGCATGAATCGATAAAATCGATTATAAAATCTATATTTTAAATACAATATATTTTTCTCGGATGATGCAGTATTGATGGAGTATTCGCCTACTTCTCATAATTACAGGGTAAACTGGTTATAAACTGTATAAACGTGCAAGGTAGCATTTTTCAACAAGGCAGCATAATTGGTCAGAACACCTGTGCTTGTATGTAGTGTCTTAAACTGCACCTTACAGATGGTGCATATCATTGTTCTTGCTGAAGAATTTTTTTTCCTTTAGAATATTTGGTCATATTTATGTTTGCTGCACATGGAGAGTGTGAGAATAAATTTAAATAAAAGGAATATTGAATGTCTGTAATGTTGATTTTTCATTCACTCATATGTCAAAATGTTTAAATATTTTACAGCAAAAATATGTGCAATTAATTATGATTAATTACTCAGAGAGCTTGTAATTAATTCGATTTATTTTTAATCGTGTGACACCACTAATATAAATATATGAAAAATATGTGATGTCATTTTTCATGGATTTTAGTGCTAAATTACTCAGAAAAACATAATTTACTAATGTAGTAAATAAAAACATAAATATTGATGTGAATTCAGCTACATTCCCATATAAAAAATAAGTATAAATGTTTTGGTTTTATCCAGAGAACACAAAGAAAGCGTATCTTGGGAGGGTGAAATGCTGCTGTACTTAGAGGTCGGAGGTTTGAAGTAGCAAATCAGAGAACGCTATTTATTTCTCCTTGCTGCTGATTAGCTATTACCCTTAGACGCAGCTGAAGTCCAGAATTTCCCCTGTGGAGCATCAGTTCCCTATATTTTAATTATAGTCTATAAAATGAATGTATTACTGTATTTGCCCAGCTTATACCAAAGAAAACAACAGCACATACCAAAAAAACATGCGTGCATGAATTACAGTACAGTCTATAAGGGGGTAATATCGGTGTTTACATTCTAGCACTGTGGGAGTCCAGTGTAAACTGTACAGTACAAAGATGGGTTTACCTTTACGTTTTCTTTAAGGGTAATGTAGTAAGCTGAGTTTAAAATGAAATTAAAGTGTTTTTGGAGCATATTTGGGGGCATTTTTAGGGTTTACTCTATAAAAGGCATTTTTTACCACATCACAACAACACAGTTTTTCACGCTACGCTGGTGCTCTTGGAACGTATAAGTTTACTGCATTTACCGTATTGCGATTTTACCGCTACATATTCCAATACCTTTCATGCTATTAAGGGGTCCATATTAACACTTTCCATATTATCGAATTTTTCACTATTGTTTCAAATGTTTACTCCACCCATTCATACAGTCTATATGGTAAAGCAACAAAGAAAAATCATAGTTTTTATGACGTCATAAACCCAACATATTATTCTGGCTATAGCAGTTTAGCTCTGCCCCTTCAAGCAACGATTCACCTTCAGTGGTTAAAAATGTGTTGGATTACAGACCTCAGCTCATCAGAATTCTCACTTACGCACCTGGTTACACAGCTGTGATTGGTCACCCGGTCAGAAACACTGTGACTAGTTATAAGCTCATTTGCATTTTGTAGAATTTTGTAAAATCAGAAATGCAGACATTGATAATGATTATCAGCGATATACTGAGCAGCCCTACAACAGACCACTGCTGTCACTGCCAGTGTGAGCACAGGGTCATTTAACACTGATTCATTGCGGAACACTGCATAGTCCAGTACTACTGTGAGAAGCCTTTCGTTGTACTGTATAAACAAGCATCATTATACAATAAATAAAAGGAAATTAACTAGAAACCATTTTCCTTGTGATCTTACACTCTTACACAAGCTTGTTCTTGAATGGATCAAGCCCTCTCATGGGCCAACTCAAACTGGTCTGGCAGCAAATTATTCTCAACACTCACCAGAGTAATGCTAGCTGGCTCGCACTCTGTCCAGCTCCCCCTCACTCCTGTTCTCAGTAATGATACTGTCAGTCACCAGGGCCTGTCTGAAATAAACTCGTTTTCTGAGTTGCTGTTGATTTTGTTCTAACAGGAACAGGATTTAAAGCTGTCAGAACAGAGCGACCTCTACATCTATGTGAAGGAATATAAACACAACCCATTAACCCCAAAGAGAAAGAGAGAGAAAAAGAGACAGTGACAGAGAGGGAGCGAGAGAGAGAGAGAGAGAGAGAGAGAGAGAGAGAGAGAGAGAGAGAGAGAGAGAGAGAGAGAGAGA
>JBBPDE010000026.1:3240723-3252356 GCA_037974605.1 Nannopetersius ansorgii | reverse complement strand
GAAATTGAATTCTTGCAATTGTGTTACAGTAACAAGGCTTCTGATTCGTATTAGCAGAGGCATTAGTATGTTAAAATATTCAGGACCACTGTTTTGAACTCTTGAGGTGTTTTGAATTGTTGATGGCATGTGGTTTTATGGTTTATTGATTGGGAGCTTTGTTTCAGTTTGTCGACTGGGAGATGATGCGGGTGTAGTTTTAATTTGACAATGGGTAAGGGAGAATTTGATTTGTTGAGTGGAAGGAAGGTGTTTCGATTTGTCAGGTGGAGGGCCACTCTGATTTGTTGACTGAGAGAGTGTGGTTTTAATTTGTCAATGGGTGAATCTTTTGATTTGTCAAATAAGAGGGATGTAGTTTCTTTTAGTTAATGAGGGTGGTAGTAGCCTAGTGGGTAAAACTTGCCTGTGAATCCGATGATCATAAATTAGTTGCAGGTTCAAGCTCCCACTTAACCCACAGCAAGTCACTTAACCCTCAGTGGCTCCAAGGGGATTGTTCCAGTAATTAATAATTGTAAGTCGCTTTGGACAAAGGTGTCTGCCAAATGCCACTTTACCTTACCTTAATCTTTCTAATAAGAAGGTATAGTTTCCGTTTGTCAACTGAGAAGTATTTTGATTTGTCAAATGAGGAGCTATAGTCTCTATTTGTCGACAGGGGTTGGGCTCACCTCAGTCTGATGTCAAAATATCTAAATAAAAGCAGTAAGGGTAATCATTTTGTGCATGTTTAGAATGGAAGATGACTTGATCTGGGGCAATTCATAAAACATTCGGGGCTCTAGCCCTGTATGCCCGGAAGTAAAGACATCCCTGGGCATTAGCCAAGTTCATATTTTTAACCAAGCACATCTGATCATTGTTCAGAGCACTGCCAAGAATAGTGGCATTCCTGCTGAAAGATACCATGGTTGTTCATTTCTAACCAAAATAACTATTGACTTGTACTAATACCATTCCTTGTACTTTCAAATTGGTGTAAGATTGTAAGCCTTTTAGAGGTTAAGAGGTTGAATTACTTTTTCCAGAGAGTAATCAGGACTGTGATTGCTGATTGAAAGCTATGAAGTAACTCAGCCACTAATTTTGGAGGGTGGGGTGTTTGTATAAAATATAGGATGCAACACAATTTAGTGTACTTTATTCCATAAGGCAAAATGATGTGCTGTTACTGGGACAGTCACAATAGTCACAATGTCCACAATAGAAACAACTTAAAGTTAATATATGGCAGTAAAAAGAACAGCAGCTGCTTCAGGGCATAACGTCTTAACTAAACAAAAGTAGCCTTGACTTCTTGGGTTCAACCTAAACCATGGGGGGGTGGGGGTAGGGGGAGGCTACTTATGACTTTAACATCTGCTCAAAATCCACGTCGGAGAAAAAAAAACACACACATGCACAGAACCACCTATATGATCCACACTGCCTTCTCTAAACACAAGGATAAGGTTTTCTTTACACCTCCATGGGGACTGCAGGTCCAGCCCCTTTCCTCCCCTCTCCTTTCCTCTGCAGAACTGTTCCAAGTTCACCACATCCCAGTCTGCACTAGCTGACACATGTGGCATGGTACTGAAAAGAGGAGCTACTCGCTGTGTACCTCCATAGACCAAGGCTCTGTGTTATCTCTCAACAATCTAACGATTTTACCAGCTTCCATTGCGCTCACAGTCTCTGAGGCAGAGCAACAGATCTCGCGTCTGGCTGGTGATCTGTGGTACGGACCTTCTGACGAGCGATTTCTGCTCATAGGCTCCGACTCTCTGACTCTTGCGGCAGAAAAACAAATAGATTCTGAGCACACTGCAACTGCTTTGTAAGAATTAAAGAGTATTACTCATGAACATCACAGAGTAATCAAATTCATTTACTGGCCAAAACAGAAGTGTAAGCAACTGGCAATGGGATGTTTGATTATTGTTTTGAGCAGCAAAAATGTGCCTTTGAAATAAAACCATCACTCATGAACCCATAAAAACCATTGAAGATGGCTAAAAGGAAACAATGCAAAGGGGTAAAACGTCACACAGGAAATCCTCATGCAATTATTTTAGAAATGGTGACTCACCATTCCAGCTCTCCTGGCTATGACTGTGTGGAACTGCCCATCCGAAACACGAACCATAGTCATCAGTTTGTATGTGCCACTGCCCAGGTTAAAGGAGAACCTCATCCTACCCTCGTAGATCTCCAGGGCCAGGAACTCTGCTTTGTCGCCAGTCTGGTTGTCATGGTTGTACATGAGCAGGGCGTTCTGCTTCAGAGTTGCAAACTTGATGTAAATGTAGTTGTTGTTGGGATCCAGACTGGGGAACTCCATATAAGAGAGCTCCTCAAACCCATAGCTGTTTAGCTCACAGTGTTTCCCAAACACACCTACACAACATATGAAATAGGATCATTTCAACACATGCATCCAACACTAATGAGCATTCCAAACAAACAATGAAATGATAATGACTAAACTAAGTTCTTTGCACACAGACAGCTTTAGGTTACATTTTTGCTCTTAATGTGGTCTGACATCTTCCACTACGGCCTGAAACAGGGCCAAGTCCGATAAACAGTGCTTGAGAACAAGGCTGGAACACCTGGTTCCTGGAGCTGGAGTGATGACTTACCAAACGGACAGTGACAGTAATAGCCTTCCACTCGGCTCTGGCAGGAACCTCCGTTAAAACAGGGGTTACACTCACAGTAATTGATGATGGAATCACAGGTTTTCCCTGAGTTCATGAAACAACACAAATGAAAACGAATGAGGTGAGGATGATATGAGCAAATGGTGAGAGGGCTGATCATGCACGGGGCTCCCAAAAACCACCAGGGCTTTTGTGCGTTTGTACGCTCGCTGGTCTACTCCCTTCCTACTCCAGACATAACAACTGTGCAAGTTTCCCACCTTGTACTCTAGTTTCTTAAAATATACCATGTGATACTATATAACTACTCTTACAGTATTAATCTAACATATAAGGGCAGCCCAATGAAATGATAACGCAGCCACAATGGTATCAAAAAAAATTATCAGCAATGTAAAATGAATAGCTTAAGGGACATAAATTCCTTCACCACAATCAAGGCTGCAAAACAGGAAGTTGGGGGTTCAGCAGAAGGGCAGGCAAACTACTGTAAGTCAATAGGTGTTATTCTTCAGCGGCCGGCATTATTTGAGGCCTCAGACGTGAAGGCTCAAGGCCATTTGTTGTGGTCATAATAAAAAAGGACAGTAATGACTCAAAGCCTGAGCGAGCCAGAGACAAACTGTCTGCTGTGGCTGCATTTAAAGAGCCCTTTCCAAAAACTACAGCTGGCACCTGCCCAAACAGACCTGATTCAAATTTGTTATCTCAAACGCCTAAGTGTATTAGCTCCCCTTACAGACACTAGTGCTGTTGTATCTATTAAAACTCTGATTTCTCATTACATGTAAGTAAGGGGTGATGTACAGCACTGTGTGTAGACACTACAGTAGCTGGTTTAATTAGATCACTTTTATGTGCCAGTTGCAGCAATAAACAGAAGAGCGTTGTAGAAATATATTCCCTATTTAAACCAGATTAACTTTTAACTCTCAGAGCTCTTCAAAGAACTAACATGTAAAGGCTTTTAGCCTTGGAAAGCAGGTAGTGAAACTAAAGTGCACTCATGGTTCACTTACAGTTTTGTCCTTATCAGGGTCAAAACTGTATCATCCTTTTCCCTTTAAAGTAAACATGACATGTTGATATGCATCACAGCTGATACCCCCCAACCCGTAACCCTAACAGCAAATGGCTTTTGGCAATCATTGGCGCATGCTAGGGTTACAACACCTCTCCAATTGCTTGGAAGCAAATATTTTTCTTGGATGAAAACATGCTGGATTTCTGTGTGAGTGACTATGCACATGTGCATTGACCATTAACTGCAGTTGCACACTATAAAATCTGAATGACTCCGAAGGTGACAATCTGTACTGTACCTGCAAATCCAGATTTACATAGACAGTTGAAGCCACCGGGGAAGTTTTGGCACAGTGCTCCATTCTTGCACGGATTAGACAGGCACTCATTGACATCCCTCTCACAAGCCATCCCGGTGAATCCTTCTGGACAGGAGCAGGAAAAGCCCCCCACAAGATTATGGCAGGTTCCTCCATTGTGGCAAGGTGATGGAAGACATTCGTTGATGTCTGTTTCACACAAACTACCGGCATAGCCAGGTTTGCAGTTACAGACGTAAGGCTGCAGGGGGCGATTCGAGACAAGAATGACAGGGATGCTTTCCATCACCATCATGTCTGGCCCGACACTGAGGCGGCGTTTACAGCTGCCACCATTCAGGCAAGGGTTGTGAGTGCATGGATCATGGTCCACTGAGTCTATTTTAACACCACTCTGCCTGTGCAACACGTCTTTAATGCTCTGGAAGAAGGTTGCTACACCACTTGGGTTGACATACTGCCCATGACCACGTTTGACAGCTGCCATGAGGAAGGTTTGATTGTTCACCTCAAATGTCCCATAGAGTTGAACCCCAGTACCCAAACCCGCTAACTGTGAGTTTGCAATGTGCAAAAAACTGAGGTAGTGGTCTGTGAGGAAGCTGCTGACACTTTGAGAGCTGAGTCGTATCAGTATGCTGTTGTCCACTGTAGCATTACTGAATCCAATAAAGAAGACGCGGACATTGCTATTGACAGCTGCATGAACACCATCATTGCTCCGCACTGACAGTTCAAATGTGCCATCTGTGGACCGAACATTTGAGTTGAGGTTGCAGGTTCCTGTGGGTATACTAAACAGACTTGCAGCAGGAGGGACCAAGGAGCAATGGAATGTGTCCTGTACATCTGGATCCTGAGGTTTCACAATCCCGAGGGATCCTCCAGGAAACATATTCCCAAAATAATGAACAAAAATTTCAACAGAGCGAGGCTGGGATGGGTTGTCATTCTGGTCATTAATTTTAACATGGACCATTCCTGTGGAGGACATCTGAGGAACACCAGAGTCCTTGATGACCACAGAGAGATAAAAATCACTCATTTGTTCTCTGTCTATCTCTCGACTGGTGCTAAGTTCCCCAGATGAGGTTAAGGTGAAGTAAGTCACAGCAGAACCAGTCGAGACCAGACTGTAAGAGAAAGGTCCTTGATTTGGTGCCAGATCTGGATCAGTGGAGCTCAGTGATATCACTGGTGTTCCTGCCCTCTGGTTCTCCATGACCTCTCCAGTTGTTGTCTGTAAGGTAGGCCCATTATCGTTAATATCCTCCAGAGTCACAATCAAGGTGGCAGTGCCTGTGGCTGCAGGTGAGCCTGAGTCTATAGCCAGCAGGGTCAGGTTATACACAGGTGTGGTCTCACGGTCTAACTCAGCTGCTACAGATACCTGTCCAGTCTGTGGGTTGATGGTAAAAACATTTTTCTCATGATCAGTAGTGATGGAGTAGGTGAATCTGCTCCAGCTCGGCACAGAATCAGAATCTTCCGCACTGACAAAGGTGACCAGACCTCCAGGTGACAACCCTTCACTCACCTGAACATCATACAGCTCTTGCGTAAACACTGGAGGATCATTGGCATCAAGGATTGTGATGTTCACAAAAACTTCATCGATATCTGCTCCTCTGATACTTCCAGCATTTTTGGCAAGTACTTTTAAAGATATCTTTTCTTCTTTTTCGCGATCGAGTGGTCCCGTGACATAGATCTGACCTGTGTTTTTATTGATGCCAAAACCGTTTCTCCTGTTTGTACCAAAAATCAAGTAATAGACCTTGCCATCCTCCCCCAAGTCCCTATCACTTGCAAAAACCTCCCCAATCATGGTGCCCTTGGGTGCAGCCTCTGAAACCTCAAAGTAGTATTGCTTGGATACAAAACGGGGAACATATTCATTGGCCCCTTTGAGTTGAATGTTGACATTTGCAAAGCTACAGCGTTCTTCATCAGGCACATTGAAGGCTTTGACAGTGAGATGATAAACTTGTTTGGCTTCATAGTCCAGAAACCCTTGTGTGGTTATAACTCCTGTGTTGGGATCTATTATAAAGAGGTCACTGTCAGAGGACTGAATGACATAAGCCATCACAGCATTGGGACCCGAGTCTTTGTCTGTTGCGTTCAGTTTCACTACTGTGGTACCACTCGGCACATTTTCCTGCACAACTGGGAAGTATTCATCTGGTTCAAACACCGGTGGATTGTCATTTACATCAGTGACATGAATGTTAACCGTAACGTAGCTGGTCTTTGCAATCCATCCCCCATCTGTAGCTGAGACCCTAAGCTCATGCTTTTGCTTTTTCTCATAGTCCAGTGGTTTTGCCAAAGATAAGAGCCCAGTTTTACTGTTGATGGCAAACAGGTCATCATCGTTACCCAAAGAGATATTGTATGTTATGAGACCATTCATTTGTTTGTCTTTGTCTTTGTCCCTTGCGGACAGAGTGCGTATTGCAGTGCCGACAGTCAGGCTTTCTGAGACTGTGGCAGTAACCTGGCTTTGAGAAAACTCTGGTGTGTGGTGGTTCTCCTCTGTGACAGCAATCTTGAGAGAGGTTTTATCTGACAGAGGAGGGTTCCCTTTGTCCCTTGATGTTATTTCAAGTAAGTAGACTTTATTTACATCTGAAGTGAGTGAAGAGGCGACTGTGACCCACCCTGTTTGCTTATCCAGACGGAATTTGCTTGAGCTGTTGCCCCCTGATATCATGTATTCAATTTCAGAGTTGACACCGAAGTCTCTCTTGTCATGGGCTGTAACTTTAATTAGTTTAGTTCCAACTTTAACACTCTTGGTGACAGGGCTGAAGTAGGAATTCGATTCAAATGTAGGTGAGTTATCATTACTGTCGACTATATTCACAATCACAGTGGTTTCACTCATTAGTGGTTTGACACCTCGGTCAGATGCCGTCACAATGAAACTATGCCTGTTGATATTGATGTTACTGTGGCCAGTTGAATTTTGATACTTTAGCTGCTGCTTGATAAATATCTCCCCAGTGCTTGAGTTGATGCGGAAATA
The DNA here is from genome assembly GCA_037974605.1 of Nannopetersius ansorgii. Lineage (NCBI taxonomy): Eukaryota > Metazoa > Chordata > Actinopteri > Characiformes > Alestidae > Nannopetersius > Nannopetersius ansorgii. The sequence continues at coordinate 3,245,334 of JBBPDE010000026.1, read as the reverse complement.
TTCAGACTGGGACCTAATAAAATAGAATATTTTACCATTGAATCCTTCATCGGGGTCTGTAGCCGAGACCTGGGTGATTAAAGACCCAACTTCTGTCAGTTCAGGATAGTCAAGGTAGTAGGATGGCTTGCTAAATCTAGGGGCATTATCATTTATGTCCGTTACAAAAATGGTGACATCAGTGCTTACTGTCCAACCTGAATCATGAGCAGAGATTTTCACAATGTAATGGTCAGTATACTCTCTGTTGAGGGGTCTGCTGATGGTTATGTCTCCTGTGCTGGGGTTGATGCTGAAGGGGATACTTGTATCACTGACGGAATAGCGACTTACAGCATTGGCACCCACATCTTCATCAGTAGTTGTCACTCGGGTGACGGTGTAACCTACTGGAGCGTTCTCAGGCACTGAGGCACTGAAAATTTTGGAGAACCTGGGAGCATTATCATTGACGTCCAGCACATTGATGATAACTTTAACTGCAGAGCTTCTCGGCGGGGCACCACGGTCTGTAGCCTTCACCCACAGAGAGTACTGAGCCACTTTCTCCCTGTCCAGAGGCCGAGTGGTGCGGATTTCTCCTGTGGCACGATTAATGCTGAAGCTGTTTTCTTTGTTTCCGTCAACGATAGTGTATTCCAGAAGTCCACTGGGGCCACTGTCCTGATCGAGAGCGGACACCCCAAGCACTCTCTGAGGTGAGAGGTTCTCCAGAATCTCAGCACGGAATGGCTCTTTTTCGAAAACCGGATTGTTGTCGTTAACATCCAGCACTGTGATTTCGAGTTTTTCATAGGCCGAGTAGGGAGGAAAACTCTGGTCCCGTGCTTCAATCCACAGGACGTATTTATCAATATTCTCGTAGTCTAGAGGCTTTTTGATGGACAGCTCACCTGAAAGCTGGTCTACATGAAACGCGTTATCCAAATTGCCACTTGCAATGTAATATGACAAGGGCCCAGCCCTGGTAGACGTGCCAGAAACCTTAGTGACCACCGTGTTTATGGCTTGGTTTTCTAGGAATGTGAAGCTTTTTTCTTTGAGTTTGATGATGGGGAAGTCCCCACCAGTCACAAACCTAACAGTCACAGTGGTGCTGTCTGTTTTCGGGTTGCTGCCACCATCTTTCACGCGGACTGTAAATGTGACCTCAGAATTGCCCGTCAGTTTTTCACTGGCCGTGATGGCACCCCGAACTGGGTCGATCTTGAACTTTTCAGAATTCCGACCGCTGAGAGAATAGTGCAGCTGGGAGTTGGAACCAGCATCTTCATCTGTAACTGTAACGGCAAAGACTAATGAACCTGCACACAACACAATGAGACAAAAAGGAGGCAATTAGTTCATCAATTTGTCATCACACTTTGCATTATATTTCTGCCCCTTTACCTTTGTCCATTAACCCATTCCAGAATTTCTCACCTGGGGAGGTAGAGGCAGGTATGTGTGTGACATAGGGGTGATGATGAAATCTTGGTGGATTGTCATTGATGTCGGTCACTGCCACTGACACCATTGCTGAGCTGGAGAGGGGTGTTGGTTGCCCACCGTCTGATGCAACCACCAGCAGTTGGTAGCTGCCCCGTGTCTCTCGATCCAGCAGGGAGCTGGTTATAATCTGCCCAGTGGCAGGATTTATGGAGAACTGCCCATCTCCTCCACTCACACTGTAACTGTGGAAGATAAGGTCAAGCAAACACTCAGCCACTATATACATATATACTGTATACTGCCACCAAGTACTGTTTTAGTGTGACACAGTATTAATAGTTATACAATGCCTTGAAACAACCTAATCACAAATACTGACATTTTTTCACTTTCAAAAAACAAGGGACTTGAAAGCTTTTGTGTGGTTCCTATTGCACCACTCCTATGGAGGGCACTGTTTCATCCTCACAGAACATTGTGAGGACACAACTTGGAGACAATACCAAATATCTCAAAATTATCACTTCTATAAATCAGCCAATCAGTCAAAAGTACCTGCATTCTCAGAAGGATTTGAGTTTTCAGAGACATCCCTGGACACCCCCACCCCACCTGCCCCGTTCCAATCCCCATTCCAAGCCTAGTCCTAAACCCCCATCCCCGCCTCTATAACCATAAACACTACATTTCTGAAAGGCTCAAGGAGGATCTGGTTGCATTTCTCAATTAGTAGTGTCCGCCCTCTTAGCTCTTTGACATAAATTCACTCTGACATGAACATGTACACACACACATGAGCTCATAGTGGGGCTGCATCAGTCGCACATTCACTGCAGCATCAAAAACAAGCAACAAGTTAGAGAATGAAGTGTGAATAACTACCTTGACAGAACAACCATGATATTCACAGTCACATACCAGCTACAGAGGCTGAAACATGGACGAATGGGCAAAAGCAAGAGGTCAAAACAAATATCTTTTTACGGGACAGTTAGTGGGTGTATTAAAGGCTGGGGGCCCTCGGACCCCCCCACTGGGCGCTGGTCAGTCTGTCACTGCCCATCATCATCCTCATTAGCCTTTTGACAGAACTAGAACACACTGCTCACTCCCCATCAACCCCCCGTGGGGAGTGGGCTGCTTTACAGAGATATTTGAGGGCATGTGGAAAAAATGTGAGCCTTCAACAATTAGCATCAGGTAACAACATGCAAATAGCCTGCTAAGTAAAAGTGTGTAAGAGAGTCATAACTTTAAGGCTGTATGTTATCTGTATTTGTATCTTTACATCACCCTTATGAGAAAAACTTGATTCGTTTGTTCAGTACAAGATCTAGATGCAGCATCTCCAGGACAGAACCAGAATCCTGTGATCCCAAACCTTGTTTACATATGAAGGAAACATTTTGTAAAATATGTTTGACATAGAATCATGAAAGATCATAATACAGTATTCAAAAACATCTACATCTCTACAACACACTTTAACCAAAGGGTATGTTCGGGTATGAATGTTTGGAGATCCCTGAATCTCTGAAATCTGTCTAATATTGGGAAGTCTACTAATGAATTATGACCCCACAAATCTGTCCATCTGAATTTAAGTCTGCCAAGGTAAAAAAGACTGTGGACCTTATGACCCTCTTGCAAACTATAAGCCATTGTTGAAGATACACTGCATTCACTTTCCCGAGGTAAACTGAACATCTGAGGATACCGGGTGGCACAGCTTTCATTGGGAGACTGCAGAATGCCCGAAGTCCAAGAGAGTATAACTGTCCTCTCTTGCAGTTTTGAGTGGAGTCTTAAGGAATAGTTCTGCAGGCTTCCCAAAGGACTCTCATTTTCTGTCCAGTCCCTATACCTGACCAGTTTCAGAGGACTGTTTTTTGTTTGTGGCCTGAACCAGTGAAGAAATGGGTGCAGATGATTCCAGATGATCAGGCCAGTGATTGGTATAATGGTGGTGCTGATATCTGAGTGGCTCCATTATCTATGCACTTTGTGTCGTTAGACACTTTATAGCCTCTGACAGTACAACATTTGTTCCCATTTCTTTCATTTAATCTACTCAGTATCCCAAAGATAAGTCAATTTCACATAAAATAGTATTTTAGCCCCAACAATGTGATTCATGGCTCACAAGATTTAATTAAAGAACTGTTGTGCGATATCTCAGTCCACCCTGAAGTGTGGCAAGTACTTGATAGTACTCAAGAAAATACAAAAACATATTTTCACTGGAGTAGCACCTCTCCTTGAGATATTCTCACTTTGACTAAGTGTTTGTGTGTTTGGGGGTTACCTAATGACTCCATTCTGCCCAACGTCTGCATCAGAGGCGTTGACCAGCAGCACATCGCTCCCCGTTGGAGCATCCTCTGTGATGGAAGTATGAAAGGATAAGGAGGAGAACAATGGGACCATATCGTTCACATCTTCCACTAGCACTGTCACTGTGGCTGAGCCGCTGAGAGCAGGAGAGCCTGTTAGAGAAAGAGAAAAGCAGAGTCATAATGGAGTTAGTAGCTGAATGAGAGGGTACAGATGTGTGTCTGTGTGTGGGTTGACATTGTGTCTGTGGTCTCAGTAAAACTGTGTGAAATATTCACTGTCCGCAGTAAATAAAAACAACAATAACTGGATCTGTTAACATGTTGCAGCCCGAGTATCAGGTGGCACTCAGTCCTGGGCATGTATGTGTGAGGTCATGGCTTGTCTCATGTGTGGTTTTGGCAGTCTGGGCAACCCAGGTGAGAGTGCGGAGCTTCATCAGCTCCGCGACGGGGTTGCCATGCACCTAATGACAAGTCCACCTGTCTCATGTTCAGTTCAGTGATTAAGTTAATTGGTCCGTGGCGTGTGATTGGCTGTCTGCGTGAGTGCGTGTGTATATTTAGCTTAGTCTTTGCATGGTCACCCCAATCATATTGTGTAGCTTTGGCTCGTGTTTGTAGGGTTTTGGAAAGTGTACTCATGGGTTCAGCCTGTTCATGCAAAGAGGAGAGCTCACCTCAGCGCCCTGCAGACTGTTCCACACTATCTGCAGCATCTCCAGTGGCAGTGGAGATCCACACCTAGGACTTAGAGCAGGCTGTGTGTATAACTAGTGCTTGTGTGTTTCTCCTCTCTTCTATTTTCACAGACAGGACACTAAGAGCCGCGTTGTATCAAGTCAAC
>JBBPDE010000026.1:3209101-3221358 GCA_037974605.1 Nannopetersius ansorgii | reverse complement strand
TATCGGCCGATCACCTTACACAAAAATCGGTAATCGGAATCGGCCAAGAAAATTGCAATCGGTGCATCCCTACAAATCCCCCAAATATGAAATTAAATAATGTAGAATGTCTCTTGGAAAACAGTTTGGTCATTCAGTCTTCAATGGTTAAACAGCAGACAAAATAATTAGACTTTTGTTGGATTGCTTGAAGACCCAGAACACCCAGTAACTCACCTGGAGCACTGTTATTGGTTAGGGACTCATTTGCACATAGCAGCCCTCTGTGATACAGATTTCATAACAACAGACAATACATTGTGTAGCCTCACTTCAAACTGATCAGTGGTGACCAATCTCAGCTTCTGATGAGTTACTGGGTGCTCTGATTAATCGAGGTCTCCATTAACAGACCAAAAGCTGCACCAGAATCGCTTCACTAGCTCTACAGTAGTTGTGGCAAACGGAGGCCTCCCAACTTAAAACTCTGTAATGAAATCATGATTTTTAAGAATATAAAACATAACAAATTCATGGCCTCAGGCATTACATGAAGGACAACTCACATTCGGTTTACACGGGCGACGAAATGGCACACACACACATGCCTGCAGAGAGGCTTTTTTTTTCAAAGCAATAATACAAAACACATTTCTTTGCAGGAAGCTGCCCTTCTGGGCTGAGCCGAGAAAAGTGAAAAAAAAGGGGAAAAAAATCCAATTTCTACACAAGTATCATCAAGCCTGTAATAACATAAAATTTTTGGTTCCAGCTGAAGTTTCCTAAACGCATATATAGAATCACATTTGGTTTTCATTTTAGCAGCGGCTCGGCCTTGCCCGACCCGCGAGTTTTCTTTTTGCCTCCTTTTTTCTTTTTTGTTTAACTCCCTCCCGAGGGGGACAAGAAAACCATTGCAGTCCAGCCTTGAACATTTCTCCTTCTCTCCCAAAACTCTCTATTCAGCAGGACTTAGGAGGTCAGCTGAAATTAACGGTCACTTATAGCCCCCCTGTGCTAAATCTGGTGGCACAAAGCAGTAGCCCTGGGACCACCCGGCACTGACCCAACCCGGAGTGCTCAAATCCAGAGTAATCCCCCCTTGTTTTGTGGGACAGGTATCTGAGAAGGTCTCCCACTCCTGGCCCACCCCCAATCACTTTCCATACTCCTTGCCCCCCTTTCCCCTCTTTCAGGACTGAAAAAATCTGATTCCCTCTTATAACCACTGGAAATACTGATTAATATCAGTAATCAGTAAAGCTGTCTGACATCTTGCTTTGTGGAATTCTCAGCAGCTGATAAGGCGGAACTCTGCGTAAACACAGGATGCGGCGCACACACACTTCCCTCCACTGAGACAAAGCCCAGCAAACGCCTTGGAGAAGCTGTGCTTTCTGGGAGCTAGAACAATAAGGCTGTCCTGCCAGAGGCACATAGGCTCACGTAAAACAAAACAACACACAAGTGCAAGCTAATTCACATCCAACACACTCCAGGTCACTCCAAGAAAGGAAAACAAAGGAAAAGGAAAATAATCCTATACAATACCAGTCAAAAGTTTTTGCATGCAAAAGATTTTTTGCCCTTTTTATTTCATAAACCCTTGCTAACATATGAAAATTACAACTACAAATGAAAATAAATAAATTAAACCAGTTCCCTTCACGAATTAAAATGTAATCGTGCATGTCTGACACCCTATTAACTCAAATACTAGGCTGTGCCATAACTTTAAGTGCACTCATCAACTGTTCATCCCATTGGCTGGCACTTAATAGCTCATTAAATATCAAACATATATCTGGTCACGCATGTTATATTTAGAATTATTTTAGGTGTCCAATAGGTTTGTAAGTCAGTAGTGATGAATAATAAAGGTATTCAAACGGTGAACATAGTGCACCTTTTTATTAGCAAAGACTACTGTGTATATTTTTAGTAAATATTAAGTGAGAGACTTGCATATGTGGAAAATCTCATTATGTGGCAAAACTTTTGACTGGTAGTGTATGTCCATGTATAGAACACTTTTCTTCATGTATACTGCACTCTAACCTGGACCACGCTTTTCTTTCAGAGTCCACCGAAACCAGGCCTATGGCTTTCGCGCATGTCAAACTTCCATTATGTTTCCTCAGACCCCTCCTAACCATCACGAGCACAGACAGATGTCTAACTCTTATATGTAAATGAAACACAAACAGCACAAGCATGGCAAATCCATCAGTGACTCACCTCAGCTCTCTGAGTCCGGGGCTGGCTGGCCTCGGTCTCAATCGCATACACGTCCAGCAGGTAGAGGTCCGCGCCCTGCTCCCTGTCCAGTTCTGTGGCTGTCTGGATCACACCAGTATGGCGGCCAATAGTGAACAGCCTCCCTACTGCCTTCCCACCACTCCGGACAGACACAATGAAATACTCCACCTTGGTACCTGACCCGCGAGGGCTGGACGCATCCAAGGAGATGACATTGGTGCCAGGTGGCTGCCCTTCCTTCAAGATGGTGATGTATTTGGGTTGAGAGAAAACTGGCCCATCCATGCCCTGGAGGATGATGGTCAGCTCAGTCCGTGAAGTCTTGCGGTCTGTGCCGTGGTCAGTGGCAGAAACAGTCAAGCTATACATGAGCTTCGAAGGGACTAGCTGAGAGGCCACACGGATGTCACCGCTGTACCGGTCCATGATGAAGGTGTCCGAGTCCCCTTTGACAAGCTCATACTCAACTTCTCCATTCGCACCCTCGTCTGGGTCGAAAGCCACAACTGTTGTCAGGATTGAGCCAATGACAATGTTGGCTTCGGCCACCAGGGCATTCTGGGAGATGAAATTGGGAACATTATCGTTTTGGTCTGTGACCCATATGGTGACATTCTTCAGGGCAAACCGTCGAAATTCGACAGGAACTGCCTGATCTGTGGCTTTGACGGTCAGCTCAAACATGTTGGAGAACTCTCTGTCGATCTTGCTGTTTGTGAAGATGACCCCGGAGACTGGATCAATGTAGAAGTGGCTTCCTCTTGGCATCTGCTGAATGATGGAATACTCCAGCTGCCCATTAATGTCCGCATCCGTGTCATGAGCCGTGATTGTCATGATGGAGGTCGACAGGGGAAGGTTTTCAGGGATAGATTTGAAAATATCACCTGGGGTGAAAACAGGGGGGTTGTCGTTGAAATCTCGTACATGGATAACAAGGGGTATGGAGGTGGATCTGGGCGGTCTGCCATTGTCCTTAGCAGTGATGTTGAGTTTGTAGAGAGACTGTGTTTCATAGTCCAGCTTCCTTACAAGGAAGATGCTGCCAGTACTGTGACTAATACTGAAAGTGCCATGATTGTTGTTAGCCATGATGCTATACGTTATATCAGCATTAGACCCCGAATCTGAGTCTGTTGCTGTTATGGATGCCACTAGCTCTCCAATTCTCATGTTCTCAAGAACATCCACTGCTATGGTGGACTTGGAGAAGGATGGGGAGTTATCATTCTCATCCAGAATGCTAACACTTAACAGGCACGAGGAAGACAGAGGGACAATGCCAGAGTCTTCAGCAATGATCTTCAGAGAATAAGAAGATGTTGCCTCATAGTCCAATTTTCCGACCAGTGTGACCTGACCAGAGCTGCTGTCAATGCTGAACTGGTTCTCCTCATTGCCCTCTGAGATATGATACTGTACCAGTCCATTTTTGTTCTCGTCCACGTCTGAGGCGGAAACCCTCAGTAGTTGGGTCATGTTCTGGGCTGACTCTGAGATGGAGGCCTGGTAAATGCCCTTGGTGAACTTGGGGGCATTGTCATTAATGTCCTGGATGTAGACCTGCACTTTGGCTTGGTCTTTCAGTGGCTTGGGAAGGCCCTGGTCAGATGAGACGACTATGAAGGTGAACACAGCTGTTCCTCGCTGCCTCATGAGAGACTCCCTGTCCATCTGGAGTGTGCTAGTCAACTCTCCAGTGATGGCATTTAGCTCAAAGTTTTGCTGTGGTGTTTGAAAGGAATACCGCACCTCACTGTTTGGACCAAAGTCTTTATCTTCGGCGAAAACCCGTCCAACCAGTGAACCCCGTGGCTGCTCTTCCTCAAAACGGAACACATAGTTGGTGCTATTGAACAGTGGTCGATTGTCATTGACATCATCTAGAATGATGGTCACATTAACGCTAGCACTCAGTGGCTCCACAGCTCTGTCGCAGGCCACCAGCATAAGACTGTACCTGTCCTGCACTTCTCGGTCTAGGTCTGCCTTAATGTACAACTGTCCATCAGGAAAGATCCCAAAAACATCATTAGTATTCCCGCCTGTGATATCATACACTATTTCTCCATTCAACCCAGAGTCTTTATCGGTGGCCTCCACCTTGAAGAACCGACTATTCACAGGCTCGGACTCTAGGATGATGACCTCGTATGAAAGCTGGTCGAATGCAGGAGCATTGTCGTTGACATCATACACACTGACTGTCAAAATGAGCGTGGAGGTGCGCTGGGGGACACCTAGGTCAGAGGCAACCACCTCTACCTGGTATGTACTAGTGGTCACCTCTAGGGGGCTAGTGAGCGTGATGAGGCCATGTTTTTCATGTATATGAAACAGTCCTTTGGGGTTTTGCCCTAGGCTATAAGCTATCAATCCATTAGTGCCTTCATCTGGATCAAATGCTTTAGCCTGGAAAATGTGATGACCTGTGTTCCAGTTCTCCACAGCGCTTACATGCTCCACAGCATGGAGAAAGTGTGGAGCATTGTCATTCAGATCCTTCACTGTGATGTTCACTAAAGCTTCTCCTGTAACGTCCCCACCTCTGGCTATCACCTTCAGCTGGTAAAACGCTTGCTCCTCTCTGTCTATGAGGCTGGTGGCTGTTATGTGACCTGTGGCGCTATTGACAGCAAATAGACCTCTCTGGTCCCCTGATGCTATCAAATAGGTGATATTAGTGTTCAAGTCAACTGTAGTGGCAGATACTGTTCCTATCACTGTGTTTGGGGCCACGTTCTCAAACATCACAAAGCTGTATTCCTTCTGGCTGAAGATGGGGGGGTTGTCTTGAGTGTCAACCACAGTAACAGTGACAATGGCATGTGTGTTTGAGCGCAGCTCACCTCCGTCTGTGGCGGAAACTTGCAGCTGGTAGGCTGTTTTCTCCTCTCTGTCCAGGAGCACCAAGGTGGTGATTTTGCCCGTGTTGCTGTTGATGTGAAATTTATACGTGTCGCCAACAGTGATAGTATATCTGACAGTGCCGTTTCGCCCCAGGTCAGGATCGTAGGCAGAAACAGTTGTGACATATGAACCAGGGGGCTCATTTTCTTTAACATTAGCGAAATACTGAACAGGGTAGAAGACAGGCAGGTTATCATTAATGTCTTTTATAGTGACGTTGACTTTAGCAATGGAGTGTAAAGGGGGGGTGCCTGCATCGGTAGCTTTGACATACAGCAGGTAGGAACCCTGATCCTCCCTATCAAGCTCAGCAGTCGTACTTAACCTCCCAGTCACTGCATCTAGCCGGAACAGCTCCTGAACATTAGCAGACGTCTCTGTGTCGAACGTGAAGTGCACCGTTCCATTGCCACCAAGGTCCGTGTCGGTGGCGGACAGCAGCAGCAGTTCGGTACCAGCTGGTGAGTGCTCAACCAGTGAGACATGGTAGGTGCTCTGCGTGAACATCGGGACCTGGTCGTTTACATCAGTAATGTTCACAATCAGTTTGGTGTAGGAAATTTTGGGCTGCAGCCCCTGGTCTTTTGCACTGATATTCAGCACAATCTCGGATGCCATTTCCCGGTCGAGCAGGGTGGCACTGGTGACCAGGCCACTGTTTTCGCTTATGGCAAACCAGCCTAAACTGTTCCCAGATACCAGTGAGTAGCGCAGGTTAGCATTCTGCCCAGAGTCCCCATCGGTGGCAGAGACCCCCTTGATGTAGCTGCCTTTGGGAATGTCTTCACTAATGTCTACCCTGTACACTGCTTCCTGGAATATGGGTGGGTGGTCGTTAATGTCGTTCACAAATATGACAAGGCTAGCGAATGAGGAGCGTGCCACAGGCCTGCCATTGTCAGACACTGACACAGTGAGATTATAGGAGGATATGCGTTCTCTATCTAGTATGCTAGCCACTTTTATAAGGCTCAGGTTAGGGACAGGGGAGGTGTGTACCTCAAAGTGCCCCTGTTCGTTCCCCCCAAGTATTGAAACTGATATATTCCCATTGGCTGCAGACGAATCTGAATCGGAAACAGTCAGCAGTGCGACCACAGTTCCTATCTGGGCATTCTCATCCACAGAGGCAAATCTGGAGGTGGTGGGAAAGTATCTAAACTTTACGACAGGGTCGTTATCATTCACATCAAGGAGTTTGACAGTGGCCTCCGTCCTGCCAGAGAGTGAGGGCACGCCATTGTCTACAGCATGTATTGTGAGGGAGTACTCCTTTTTAACTTCATAATCTAAAGCCTCTTTAATAATAATAGTGCCAGCTTTGGGGTCTATCTGGAAGGGAGTTCCTTCATCTAAAAAGTACCTGATGTCTGCATTGGCGCTTTCATCCTGGTCCGTGGCCGATATGTGTAGGATACTGGACCCGATGGCAGCATCCTCGAACACACTCGCCTGGTACTGATCCACATCAAACACCGGTGGGTTATCATTAATGTCCTGGATGGTGACGTTCACCTGTAAGTAGCCGTACCTTTTGGGCTCGCCCTTGTCCTCCACCTCGACAAGCAGCTGGTAGAAAGGGGTGAGCTCCCTATCCAACCCCCCTGTGGTCACCAAGTGCAAAAAAGCACCCTCGCCACTCGGGTTCACAGTGATGTCCAAGCGGAACCTCCTCTGCTCATTGCCATGCACTATCCTGTATGTGGTGTGGTCCACGCCATTGCTGCCGATGTCCGCGTCTGTGGCTGTGTCCAGGATGACCTGGCGGCCACTTGTGGCATCCTCCTTGAATGAAACAACAATGGAGGCGTCGGGGAAGACAGGAGAGTTGTCGTTGATGTCCAGCACCACAATGCGAACCTCCGTTGGGTACGTGGGCTGGCTGGACAGCACCACAATATTGATGACACTGTTGGGCAGCGCCTCACGATCAATCACAGAGGACGTGTAGAGCACGCCGGTGCTGGCGTTGATGGCAAACAGCTGGTGCGTCTCGCTGAAGCGATACGTGAAGCCCGGCCTCGTCTCCACGGTGCCCACGTACGTGCCAACTGGTTGCTCCTCCAGCACCCGGAACTCTTGGCGCAGCTGTGTGGCCGAGGAGCAAGGAGAGGAGCTCCACAGTGCAAAGAGGAGCAGATGAAACTCGGCCAAAGTCCTGCGTAAAGGCGCCATGTGTGCGTGTCCCAGCCCACCTTGCTCAGACAGATCCCCGCGGCCAGATGCATCAACTCCGGGACCCCCTCCGAGCGCTACAGCATTGTGCGTAAAAAAACGGCGCAAAGAAGCGCAAATCCAAAGTTTTCCTTCAAACGCGCTCCAGAACTCAGAACTTTACTCCTGTAAATGCCGATCAACTGATGTGTCACTCCTGTGCGAGATGAAACGGTGTCTTATGCATAAAAGAGAGAAGAAAAAAAACGCTTCAGAGAAAGTCCCGCAGACAGATCCCAGCGCTCAGACTTTCCATTGTGAGGAGCGCGGGGGGCTGTCCAACTCTCCACAGAGAATCCAAAAACAAAATAAAACTCAAAAGTGCAAAGAAGTGAAGAAAAGAAATCCTTAGTATCAAAGTAGGAGCTGGAAAACTTCCTCCGAGCGCGTCTGAGGGGAGAACCCGAGCTCCTCATAAGTCCAACGCGGCAAACAGCTCCGCTCCTGAGCCCCAAGTCAGACCGAACAAAATCCAGAGTTCAGAAAACCCCGCCCCTCCCAGGCAATTGGAGAAAGCGAATCTTGTCACGCCCATCACCGCCTCATTTTCGACCCAGCGCTGAGTTGATTGGTGGGTTTTGGATGTCAGTCAGGCCTAATAAGGACAAACAGTTTGGCAGGTAAGCGGACTGTTATGATAATAATAATATAGTAATAAGGATATGAAGCAAATTTGAAGAAATTACTGGAGAACAAGACTTGAGACTTCGGCTCTATAATAAAAGGGATGTTTATTTTTTGTCTGTTTATTTATTTGAAGTGTATTATTACCCTTCTCTGGTGTACGTGTTTGCTTTTGTCTATTCACGGTTTTAACATAGTCTCAATATTGACTTAACCGATATTTTTGAAAGGTGTTAAACTTTAATTTAAAATCTTTTGATTTAAAAGCTTTAATAGCAGTTCAGCTTCGCTTTGTTGACCAAAGCTCGTTTCTCCAGTTCAAAACTGCCTTCTCAGTTGCCCGGTTTTTGTTAGTAAGTACTGCCATCTAACGGCCAATGCCATGAATTTTACATTTACATTTACATTTACGGCTTTTATCAGACGCTTTTATCCAAAGCGACTTCCAATTCCTAATTACAGGGGACAATCTCCCTGGAGCAACTTGGGGTTAAGGGTCTTGCTCAGGAACCCATTGGCTTCGAAGGTAGGATTCGAACCCAGGACCTCTTGGTCTAGAGGCAAGTATCCTACCCACTACGCCACCACCACCCCGATTTTACCCAGTGGAAGAAGTAAAAGACGTGAAATTGTGAACGTTGTACTTATTGTTGTTATTACGTCATCAACATTTTCCATCTCCAATGCTATACACACCATGCTTTAAAAATCACCATGCCCGCTCCAGCTCTTCGTTACGCTGGAATGGACTTGTGGACGTGGTTCAGGACACTGTATTACTTACTTGAGAGCTGTAAAATTGAACGGAACCTACAGTCATTTCAGAGGACACAAGGGCTTCAAAAAAGCAGGGCTGATCTCAAATCAAATTTATGACATCACAAAAACGGATTCAAGATCCTGTTCCCGAGGCGGTTTTTGCAGCTCACAGTAAATCATTCCGTGTCTTTAACCACATCCACAAGTCCACTCCACTTTAATGAAGAACTAGAAATGCATGATATGGACAAAATATCAAAATTGCTATTTTTCTGCTGCATATTGCAATTGCATTGTTTTTCACTATATTAAAGGGTCAATTGAATCACTTTTGTTGAGTTAAAAAGGAACACAGCACAGCACAGCACACACTGTGAACAGTGTTAGATTGTTGTCTGCATTTAACCCATTCACTAAGTAAAGTAGAGGGCAGCCTTGCTCAAAGATACCTCAGTGGCGCCATTAGCCATCCTGGGATTTAAACCCACAATCCTCTCCCTAACCAAAGGCTATCCATACGGAATCAAGCTACAACATTTTCAAATCACAATGTTTGTAGATGTCACAAAACAGACACATTTAAATATATCTTCTTATTCTGGCTGTAGTAGTTTAACACCATCCAGTCTTGCACTGATTCACCAATACCTTTAATGATTAAAAATTAAACTTTTACTGATAACATGAACACACAATAACTATCTGGAGCTGTGCTTGGTCACCCTGTCAAAACACTGTGCTTGGTTAGAGCCTTTGCGCATTGCAGCCTTTGCAAGATAGCTTTTCCAAATTGATACTGTTTATTACTGTTATACTATTGATCCCACTTTCTATAATTTGTTGCAGAAAATAAAGATGTCACATGAAATGATGAGAGAAGATTCAGCAGTTAATTTAGCCATATTACAGAGACTTATAAGGGATAACACAGGTCAACATTTTTCATTAGAAACCACAACGCACTTTTCTAAACTAGTTTTTCATGCTGATTTCAGATCTGCCTTCCGTAACATCAGCTTTTTGAATTATGAGTAATATTAGATTTGCATGTGCTTTTTATTAAACTGCTGGCACCAATCATGTAACTGTTTCAGTATTTTCAGTGCAAAGTCAGACAGGCGCTCACTGTGGCATAGATATAATGATCAGTATCAGTCAGCTACCACTGTTTCTTCAAAAACACTTCAAAAACTATCATGTAGTATTTAACTAGGTTCATCACAAAACCTGTATGTGCTAGGGGAAACTAAACACAGATTTGAAATCAGCATGAAAAAGACTAAAAAACCCACATAAACTTATCTCTAATGATTTTGACCTGTTAACCTGTATAATGATTATCATACAATATACTGCGCAGTCCTACTATGGGCCCATTAAACAAAATTGTTTTAACAATGAAATTACTGCTCAGGAAGTTTCCACCCCTTTCCTAGCTGCAGCGAAGGGCTTTAACGAGCAGATGAGTTCAGTCAGGTGTGTCATTGGCGGATAAACACCAAGCAGGGCACTGGGCCACTCGGAGGGACTCGCATTAGTGGGATTTCCCATATCCATTGAGAGAAGTAGACAGACAGGTCTTTGGAAAGCCGATGAACATCCTGCCAGCGTCCTAACCGGGTTACTGTAAGACTTACAGCTCATGCTGTTTATTTCATACCTGCATTACAGTAAGCTCCTACCTCCTGCTCTACCATTGGCTAATGGTCAGATAACAGCCCATCCTTGCACAGATACCACTCACACCAGTGACCCCCGCCCCCCAGGTTCTGGTTGTGCGCAGTGGGGTCAAAATGACTCATACCTTGATCATCACCCTTAGCCAGACAAAGCAGGACAAAAGCAGCCAGACAAAGCAGGACAAATAATGCAGTTTTGCTTTCTTTATATTGTATTAAATTTTGTTTTTCAAGACATTACATTATAGTTTTACAATCAAACACTACAGAAAGTAAATATACACTTACATGTAAAAATTCGAAGAAGCTCACAAGTCCATAAAAGTCCACACGGAAGGATCTCTGAACAACTCGCCCCTAGATCTCTTCCTTTGTAAGTCTGTCAAAATACTTTTAAAAACAACATGACTTGGAAAAAAGACATGGTCAATGGTCATCTTGCATCTTGTTTTCCACAATTTTGACTTAGTGACACAAATAGACAGCCAAATTAAGTCATACAAATCTTTTGAGACATTGTTATCCAGTATGCAGTTTTGTCCCTCCCTCCCCTTACTCTCACTTATCACATACAAATCTAGTGAATCAGATTGTATTTTATTATATTTTATGTTTTTTAAGATTTTAAGATTTGTATTTAGTCATATTTTTATTACATTTTTATTGTAACATCATCCAATAGAAATATTATAGTGTTTTTTTTGCAGTATGCAAATGTATGCATTTTAAGTAGATTATCTAAACAGTACATATACTGTAAGACACTTCAGTACAAACATTTCAAATATATTCATAAACCCATTATTATTATATTGGAACAAAATTATCAATATATTCCTATATTTACAGGAATTTTTAAAACAGAGGACAGTTTCTATTTGTGCCAGAGGTGGGAGACAAAACCCCTGGCCTTTTTACAGATGGTCAGAGAGTTTTACATATATTCTATATAAATATTAGTTCTCTCTCATAGTTCTATCATTCCTTTTTAAGCATGGAGCTCCGAGGTGAAGTAGAATCTCTAGCTCCTCCACACACAGCACTGCAGCAGAGCTTCAGCCAAGTGTGGGTCCATTATGACTTGGCTGGGGGTTTTTTGTATATAACAGAGCGATTAATCACAGAAAACCAAGCGATTAATTAAAAATGTTGTCGTTGCCCAGCATTGCTATACATGCATCACTCACAAAAAGCTAGGAATATTTGGCTTTCATGTGAAATGTCAGGATGAACCGGTATACTTGACTTGTACCGATAAGTGTAAAGAATGTATATAAAGTATACTTTTATAAACTTAAAAATATTCCAATTTAGTCAGAAGTATTAAATTAGTATACTTTCTAGTACACTACAAGTACATGGTCCGTATACTTGCTATAGTTATACTTAAGCATATTTAATAAAATTAACTTCAAGTATACTCCTTTTTGCTAAGGGAAGTTCTGATCTATTTCGATTTAAGTAATCTCTTATTTGATTATGCTTGTTTATATGAAAATTGAGGAAATGTAAGAACCAAAGCAGCTAGTAACAGTCAGCTCTCACTTTTCAACAATACCTCAATTGCTCCGTTAGCCCCTGAAATAGAAAAAACTGAAATAGAAACCGAAAGTGTTATACGTTGGCTTAAGAAACGATCAAACGGCACATTCAAAAACTGAAGTTCTGCTCTGTCAAATTCAGTTTGAAAGCGAGTTTTGCACTGGAAAGAACCACCGTCATGAAAATTTACAGTACAAAAGATGAACTGAGACTATGGCCTCGTTTACACTGCAGGTCTTGATGCTCAATTCTGATTTGATGCCTATATCCGATTTTTTAAACCTTCTGTTT
>JBBPDE010000026.1:2407182-2426152 GCA_037974605.1 Nannopetersius ansorgii | reverse complement strand
ACACACACACACACACACACACACACACACACACACACACACACACACACACACACACACACACACACACCACACAGCCGCAAACTGTACAAACAGTGAACAGAAAAAGAGCAAAGTAGTCTTATATTTTTTTCATGGCTGTATATATATATATATATATATATATATATATATATATATGTATATGTCAGTGTTATGTGTCTATCCTCTGGTAGTGTTACATTTCTTTTAATTATCTATACAAACCACAGCATTACGTGTATGAGTAAAGTGTACAGAAAGCTTTTACAGTATTTTCTGGAGAACTTTATAATGACTTTACATTACATTTTATATTGCTCTTGTCTCCTTGTGTCTCTGTGTCGGTGTAGTCATAGCAACAACAATTAAATCTGGGAAGAAAGTTTTATGAATCTGATTCTGCAGATCTTTTTTTTCTCAAACCCATTTCTGTTCTATGTTCTGTTCTAAAATCTAAAATCTAAAATCTAAAAGCTTTGCCTTACTATGTTTCTTTCTCCAGGCCTGCTCTCAGAAAGAGCTGTGCACCGACAAGCACAAGCACCTCAGATCCATCATCCAGTGTCAGCGGCTCTGAGGCAAACTCCTAGCACTTGAACCCTTCAGTAAAACTGTAAATCCTCGTACAGAGTGAGGGGCAAGCGAAAGCCTGACGTTAGACATTCCAACATTCATTAGAAATACAGAAACAACAGCTATTTTTAGCTCTGGAACACCTTTTATACTGAAGGACGTCATTACAGTTAGGAGAAAAGTACATTCAACCAAACACACAGATGAACTTCCATTAGTGAAAGGAACTGCCTTGTTTAAATTTATTGCATATTGATAGATGTTTGATGCTTGCTGCTAGAACACGTTCCAATAACAGGATTATTCATAATCATTATGACAAAAGTCATGTGATTCAAGTCAGTCTAGTCTTGTCACTCAACCAAGAGAAGATATGAAAGTACTGTTTGGGGTCTTACTCATAATTTTTTGTATTATTTATATTAACTTGTGCGTTTTCTGGCTGAAAGTCCCTCACTGTGCTGATAAATTGTAAACAATTAGCTAGCCTATGTTTCTATGAAATAATAAAAGGGATATAAGGAACAAGATATTGTACACCTAAAATCGCGTTAGTCATAGGCACTTGGTGAATTCCTGAAAAATAACATTTCTAAAATATATATGCAAGTTGATCTGAGTTGTTTGTTTGTTTATTTATTTGTTTAAGAAGATCATGTTGAATACATATCTAGCTTGAGTTTCTATTTGTTTGGTTGTATTTATTTTGTAAAACACTAAAACACTAAAAAACTTCCAACAAGCCAGCTGAGAGAAATTACACCTGATCCAGGCTTAAAGACAAACATGCTTTTCTCAGAAACGTAGACATTTTGTCAATTTCAATGACTTGGTGTGTCTCATTTGAACCATAGGCCACTGGCAAAATTGGACACTTTCAAAAAGTACATTTTCCAAAGAAGTGAGAATTGTAAAATTAGCCGTTATAAAGAATCCCATTACAAAATATACTGGACTGAAAGGATAAGAATTCATGCTTAAAAATGTTTACTTCAGGACATTGTCATTTCACATACCTTTGAGATGTTGGCGTGTCACTGCCCAGGATTCTACACCCACCTACACGATGTTGTACTAACGTTAATTTTCAGAAGCCTTTTTGGAATGCATAATAATAATAATGATAATAATAATAATAATAATAATAATAATAATAATACATTTTATTTGTAGATGCCTTTCAAAACCCTCAATACACCGCACAATAAATATACGAAGGAAACAAACAATATAAAAACGATATACATATGCCCTTGTGACATTACTTTTACTAGAATAGCAATACCATTAAATACACCAAAACAAAGATCACTCTTCCTCTTCCACTCACTTTTTTACCGGACTGCCACCCAAGAGATGTGTGTCTTTTGGAATGTGGCATAAAATTCCAGCATTAAAGCATCTTTATTTGTTGTATCAAAGACGAAGACAACATAAACAAAGCAAATGCCAAATGAAACATGAGTTAAAACCTGATCTGGCATTGGAGTTCTCTTTAAGCATCTGCTTTCAGAGACACTCGAGTGGCGCACAATAGGTACAAGAAAAACCACTTAAGGGATTAGCAAAGATCCATCTCCAGAGACATGAATTTTAATTACAGAAAATCACAAAGTCTTGTGTTTTGAAAACCTAGAGTTTGTTATTATACCACACCAGTGAAATGATGGACCGCATACCTGTTTCTACTTAAAGAGAGAGCAGTAATTATTCTGTAAACACCTTTAATACGCTCAGCCTTCCACTTTCACTACATGTGAAAAAATGTCCAGCCTCATTGTAGACACTGTGAATCGTAGTGTGGTTTCATCTATTAGTAGGTCTCTGCTTATTCACTGTAAATATTAGATTGCTCACTTTAGTGTAAAGAAATTAGACATAAGATGAGATAAGATAAGATAAGACAAACTAATAAAACCCTTTATTAGTGGCATGGGTGGGACATTTGCGTTGTTACAGTAAAGTGGACGGCATTTACCGCACGAGATTCTTCCGCCAGCACCTATATATATATGTACATGTATGTTTATACTTCTATATATTTATGTTAAGTTGGGGGAACATGAGCCTAATAATTTCATTACAGTAATGATGCTACATTGTTATCTGTATATGACAATTACACTTGAAACTTGAAACTTGAACTGAACATAGACTGTTTCTGCTGCTCCCTGATAAAAGAAAAATGTTTCTGTTGGTATCTATTCAGAATAAAATAAGAAAACAGATTTATAACAGTTAACTTGCTGTTGCTCAGAAGGTGCCTTTTATAATGGGCTCTTGAAACATTGTTAATGTGGGAGTGTGCGCTGCTCTGTCCGCGATTATGGTTCCACCCCCCATGCTTTGGACTCTGAGGGTAACTTGTTTTTCTATCACAAACTAGATCAAATGTGAATGCCCTGAAGTGGTTAATATATTTGGTTTTATATTTATGACTGCAACTTCTTTTAAAAAGCACCTTATTTGTTTCAAGATTTTCGTTCATATAGCAGTACTTTCAAAATAAAAGTGTGCAATACACTACTTTTGAACTAATTATTCAGTTTTGCATATAACAATGCAATTACATTTTTTAATTGGTGCCCAGCATTAATAAATTCATGTATACACCAAAAATATTGCTCATAGAATGCATTGCAGTTTCACTACAGCTGTGTTTGTGCAGAGGCTGGATGAATTTCCCAGAGATAAGATGCCTGGGCACATCTATGCCAGCCTCTTCCCTCCTGTCTCTGCAATGGACCCTCTGTGGAGTCTGAGAGATGCCAATCTACGCTGTCCTGCCATGTGTTTACCTGTGGCACGGTCTCACCCCAGAGCTCTGGGGAGAGGGGCGGGGCAGATGGGAACTGGTGGTCCGCTGGCGGTGCCCCTTCCTGTGGCTGTGGTTCATTACTCTCTGTAATCAGGGCGCCGTGGGCGTCTAGGCTTCATGGGGGACCCGCAAGTCACCCCAGGCAGCAGGACACCCAGGCGCACGGAGCCCGGGAGGAGGGCAGGGCTAGACTGGCACAGCAGTGGCCCTGGCTGAACTCTCTGAACTGCTGCTCTGCCCGGTCCTTCATCTCAGATTAATATTTCTAAAGTTTTATCAGAAAAAAATAACTCTTTTTTGGAATGAAAGGATAAATGTTGTCCACAAGGAAATTACTGTCCAGAAGGTCCAGAATCTGGCCAGGGAAGAAAACGATGGAGTTAAAACTGGAACTCAACAGATAAACTGGAATTAAACTGGAACTAGGGTGTATCAAACTTAAACCAGGGAGAGTGTAGTCCAAGCTGGAATTGGGAATGGCCAGGTTTGAGTGCAAACTGGAAGCAGTAAAAGTGAAATTTAGGTCCGAACTGGAACCAGTAAAGGTGAAGTTTGAGTCCAAACTGAAACCAAGGCCAAGCTTAAGTCCGAACTGGAACCAGTAAAGGTCAAATTTAGGTCCACACTAGAACCAGTAAGGGTGAAGTTCGAGTCCAGACTAGAAGCAGTAAGGGTCAAAATTGAGTCCTAACTGGACCCAGAAAACTTCCAATCCAAACAAGAACCCAAGGAGCTCACAGCACCAGTCCATTTTCCACCTGCTTGTGAGGCAATTGTCCCCACTCTTAAGTTTCTAATGTGGCTTCTTAGCTATTTTACTCACTAACTGCTCATTTGCCAAAACTATTAGCTGATTTGACACAAAATACCACATTCACACAAACGTATGCATGAGTCATGTTTATGTACTATGATGTAAAATGATGCATCTTAGCAAAGGTATAATTTTAAAAGTAGTGATCAACACATCAGTACCCCTAGAATTTTTAGAATTATTGTTTCATCTATTTCAGAAGTTCAAGTTAAACTAAGCCATGATGCCCACAAATACTAGGTAATGTACCAAGACGGTGGTTTTCAAAAAATTTTATTCACCTAAAATGTAATAGAAAGTGGCAAAGTATATTTAGATCAACAGCAAAAGCATCCCTTTGAATCCCTTTGAATTGCTTATTTCTCTTGTATATGAAAGAATAGCAGCAAAGAAGAGCTTAAAAAGTATGATTATCTGATCACGTAGGCTTATACACGACAAAAGAGAGCGAATTAGCAAAAATTCAGACACAAGGCAAACGCGCGCTGGAATTTTTTCTCAGATCGTCAGAGTTTCGCCACAATTACAGCAAAGTGTTACCAGATGTGTCATGGCGGAGGTTATCTTATCCTTGAGCTTTGCTTTGCTTTAAGCTTTCTCAGACTAGAATAACAAATACACACACACACACACACACACACACAGACACAGCCACATGGCAAGCGATGATTGATGGTGTCATCCACATGAATCGCTGGATCAATAAAACGCAAGCCTCCTTCCCTCGATTTTGTTTTTGTTTTCTCTGACATTTTGTCTTTTACCACCCTGGACTGGACTGTATTTCAGAAGCAGCTTTAAAAAATCTTGCAGGGTTGCAACTGGGACCTTCATGAAACCAACAATTTCACCTTAATCCTGAAATTGGCCCAAAAATGCTGCATTAACTGCAGTCTTGGCTTGGTCTTGGCCTCGGCTGTTTAACCTCAGGATGGTTCGCATTTCATCTGTCTTTTTCAGGCTGAGGATGGTCTCTGTCTAGAAGGAAACCATCTTAGAGCAGTTTCTGTGTCACCATTTATGTCTGCGTAACATTTCTGAGACCCTGGTGTCCCCGGGGGGTCAGAAAATTGCAGCGGAAGCCCAGCTACTAAGCACCGACCGTCCATTTAGCAGATAGGAATCGGAGAGTAGGGAAGCGTGGAAGAAGGAGCTCAGTGCCAGGAAGTGCAAACTTCAGAAAAACTGATTTATCTGTGAGTTTTATGCAGCCCTGCAGCTCGAGGTATCTTTTCAGCAAAGCGCTTAGTGTTTTGTTTTGTTTTTTCTTTTACACAAGTGGAAAGAACTTTGTCACTGAGGCATGGTGACAGGGGATGATTGGTGTGGTGGTGGTGGCGGTGGTGGGGGTGCATTTCAGACCCAGCAGGGGTTTTAATGAGGTCGTAATGAAATGTTTTATGGCCTGCCTATGGTGTGATGGAAAAGAATAGCATTTAAGATGCTTCAAAGCAACGTCTCGCAAACAACAGGGACGTCATCATGCAAGTCTGCCGCAGGGCCGAGGTCCAGATATCTGCCTGCTGCTCAGTGGGTGAGCTGTCCTGCACCACTCCGGTCATTTTCAGGTTTAATCACAGACCTCCAAAGCCCACAAGCATCAGAAGGGCAGCCTGTAACTCTCTACGTTGGAGTTTATTGGAGCCCGTAATGAATGACCTGCAGATTGAAGGATTACAAAGCGCTCCGGGTCCCGCGTGAGCAGAAGGAAAACTTGGAATCGAGGAGAGGGGATGCAGTTCGGCACGGCCGAGCCTTAACTGCTCCTGAAAGGCCCTCATTGAAATAATGAATACGGACTAGTAAAAATATTTTGTTCTGCCTTTTTGCGCATGACGGACAGGTTTCAAATAAACCTGCTGGACAAACATGTGGCCCACGGAGTGGAATAAGCATATACATAAACATGTGTGTGTGTGTATACGTGTGTGTGTATGTGTGTGTGTGTGTGTGTGTGTGTGTGTGTGTGTGTGTGTGTGTGTGTGTGTGTGTGGAGGAGCAGACCCCATACCCCTAGCCGGTCCACACATGGCTGCAATTGAGCCGAGAAGGTGGGCCGAACTCTACAGCCGTAATTACTAGGACACCTCCTCCGTAAGACGCTTTAAATAGCAACTCTGTTTGGACTAAAAATAAACTGTGGGATAAGCTCCAGGATCGTGACCTCTGACTTCTGACATCTCACAAAAGACTTTGACCGTGGCCTTCTGAATGGAGAAGGTCCAATAGGCTCACCTGCAAATACATACACACACACACACACACACACACACACACACACACACACACACACACACACACATACAAACACACATGCACATACATGCACTTACTTTTTTCAATAATTCCACATGAATCAGAATCAGATCCCGGAATAAATTGCTTGTGTTGTTGCTTGCACAGACACACAGAGACGAGAACAATATAAAACAATATAAACAGATATTACTCCCAGAGATATTATAAACAGAAAATACTCTGTATACTATGCGTTTTACACAAAATGCTGTGATCAGTAAGAGAGGTGAATTGAAATGCTCTAGATGAAGAAATTACTACTGAATAGTTTCGTAGTAACACTACTAGTGGGGGTGGCGGTAGCTCAGTGGGCAGGATACTTGCCTCCGGATCAAAAGGTCGCAGGTTCGAATCCTACCTTCAGCATACCACCACTGGGTCCCTGAGCAAGACCCTTAACCCCAAGTTGCTCCAGGGAGACTGTGCCCTGTAGTTACGGAATGAAAGTCGCTTTGGATAAAAGCGTCTGCTAAATGTATTACCATTAGAATATACCTCTTTTAAAATAAGTGCATGAATCTTGCTCATTATAGATTTCACAAAGAAACTCAGCCATCAGTTTCTTCTGGCGTTCCTGCTAAAGGGTGGATAGAATGATAAATCAGTGTTTCTGAGCTCTTTGGGGTCTCTTTAGTGTCGAAGGTTCATGAGTGATAAGTTTAGCATTAATTTTGAACTGGATGTGCTTGGAGGATTGAGGGAGTCTTGCGGAGGATTAATAAATAATTGACGGAACACCAATGATTAGCAGTAACAAATACTGTGGGTTAATTGACAACAATTACATTTTAATTCTAAACATATTTTAAATACACAGCTTCTTATTATATTATAACAGAACAAAATGAGCTGTTTTTTTCTGTAGGCATTCACTAAACAACAGCTCAAACAGCTGCACTCACTTTCATCACACTGTCAGTTTTTATAGGCATTCCTGTCTGTTCATATAAAGAAAAGTGTGAGCAGCAAATATTTTACTTTGCAGATATATTTTGGTTCGAATTACACAAAGTCTGCT
The DNA here is from genome assembly GCA_037974605.1 of Nannopetersius ansorgii. NCBI lineage: Eukaryota > Metazoa > Chordata > Actinopteri > Characiformes > Alestidae > Nannopetersius > Nannopetersius ansorgii. Next base: position 2,418,610 of record JBBPDE010000026.1, on the reverse strand, counting down.
CTGTCTGGTAATGCAAACTAACAAATGCATTTAAAACACTTTAAAACGTCCTCAAATGTATCGACAAAAGTGCTCTGGTGCTCTCTCTCACACACACACACACACACATGCACACCACGCATGCACACCCGCATTGACTTAATGGCCCATAATTGCAGCCTCAGGCTTCCACCTGCAGCAAAGTCCAAACTCCACAGACGCTCGTACAAGAAACAACACCACAAGAGAAGAAGATGAAGCTGCATGTGTGTTACAGCTAAAATAAAAACAGACTGTAAGTTTAGGCACGTGGACCAATGACAGCAGTCCTGGAATGAATTGAAAAGTCTTTAAAATGTGTGCAGGACTCTTCAGGCCCTGATTAGACGGGGACATGTTATGCAAAACTCACTTTAGTTATAACAGGTCTATGGGCTACAAAACATGTTCATGAAGTTCTTTGCACAAAATCACTCTCACATAAAGAGATTCACCTGATTTGTTCTGCACAGTTTTGGTCCCTTTCAAAATTAGCCGCTAGGACAGAGGGCCCAGTGTTATTAATGGTGGGTCAAATTGCATAGAATTTGCATAGAACCACCCCTCATCTGTCGAGACCCCACCCACAAGATTAGTTATAGTTCCGCCAGTTTGTCTGCTAGTCTTACAAGTGGATAATCCGAGCGCTTTGTCTACAGGCAGAGGCAAGTCACACATGAAGTGTTGTGTTGTTGCTGCAAAGAACACACATCTCTCCAGACAAAGAAAACTAAAGGACTGCCTAGCTTTCATATCATTTTCGATAGCCATGTCTCAGCAACAATTGGTTTCGTGCCACCTTAAATACCACTATAAATACCACTTCAGCATTGTAGGGGAGATCTGTACCTTCTGTCTGTGACTTTTAAGGCATTTATCAGACGCTTTTATCCAAAGTAACTTCCATTCCCTAACTACCGGGGCCAGTCTCCCTGGAGCAAGGGTTAAGGGATTTTACTCAGGGTATTTAAGGGTCTTACTTAGGTGTGCTGAAGGTAGGATCCAAACCCATGACCCTCGGTCTAGAGGCAAGTATACTACCCACTAGGCCCACTATCCTACCCACTACACCACCACCACCCACTGCTAACAAGTCAGCAGGTGAGGGAGATGTAATTTCTATCAAATAAAGACTTTTGTGTTTCTATCACAGTTAAGTATGAACTAGCTTGTTCGTTTCGCTTTGTTTGGTAAGCATGGGATGGGTGGGGCCTGCAACAGCTTATTTGCATGAAAGGGACAGAGCTGCCGTTAACTCTAGTGTTAACTCTAGTGTTTTCTCTACTGTTAGCTCTAGTGTTACCTCTACTGTTAACTCTACTGTTTGCTGTTAGCTGTTAGCTCTACTGTTAGCTATTAGTGGTTTATATACTTTTCTAGTTTAGTTTTAACTGAATTCACTCAAAATGAAACCAAACTGCTTACTTTTACCTCTTCAAATGACCTTAATTTGAACTTAATTTCCCACATAAGAAATTAAGGGAATACACGCACAGATTAAGAATGATTAACTCCTTAAATTTAAGATTAAGGGGTTTCACACTCATGCCTTAAATCCAGTTTTAAGGTAAAAATAGGTGGCTGGTTTCACAAACGGCCACTTAATTCAAATCAAGAAGCTTGGTGTATTTTCAGGGGTCAATTCATGTAGGGTTAAGCACATTTTGAGAACATTGTGTTTCAAAGTGTCTGTTAAATTTACTGTTAACTCTACCCTTAGCTCTAATGTTTATGCTAGTTTCAACTTTGGTGTTATCCTGATCATTGACTCTAGTGTTATTTCTACTGTTATCACTAACCCCTGTGGAAGGTTTAGTAGGTTTAAGGTCTGAAACCTTGCAAATTTCGTTCTATTCTAGGTCTAGCCTGTTAGATTTAATACTTTTTTAGTGATATGCATGTGGTGTACCTGGATGAGCTGCTTTGGAGCAAGGGGACTAGTCTGTAGACCTCACTTTCATCTGATATTAAGTTTGTTTGCTAAGATGTAATCTAAAGAGTTTCTGCCAAGCTACTGAACAATCGGCCCGTATTTTAGGATCCTCGAAATGACTCCCGGTCAGTTTTTTCAGTTGGTGCAGATTGTGTGTGACAGCCACGCTCGGAGTTCAAGAGCACCATTTTCTTGCTTTCCTACGCTTTCCATTCTAGAATAGCACTCTCTTTGTTTGGGCCTGTACTCAAAACCAGCCCTCTAATAGTCCTGAGCAGATGTATAGGCTCAAGTGAAAGTCCAGGAAAAACACGCACACACCCATACACACACACACACGCCCACACCCACATCCACACAGACCAACACACACACACATTTCCCCTGCTCTGACACCTGCAAATGCTCTTGTAGAAGTCTACCATCCCCATGAATGACCTCTGATCTCACCACCAGCATGTATTGACCAGACGCAAAAAATGAACCACCCCATCCGGTAATCCCTCACAGAGGGAGAGACCAGGGCTGAACAGTTCAATAAAAAATATTCCACACTGAAATAAACGTGCCCTTGCAGACAAGCAGCGCTTAGCTACTCTTCCACTGAGCATCAAGGCCTTCATAACTGATGTGCAATGCAACATAAGGGAAAGCGCTAATCTCTGCAGAGCTGAGCTGACAGGAGTAATACAAGTAATACGAAGGCACTGCCAAGGATGTGTCGTCAAGGAGACGTTACCAAGGACACGTCGTCAAGGATGTGACTGAAAAGTTTGGTGCTGCTTTCAAGTGTAAATTTGGCAGCACTTTTCCAGGAGCAGGAGCAGGAGCTCGACCACTAGGCAGGATTGCAGGATCTTGCAGGATGTAAAGAGAAACAGGACACACCTCCAAAAATATATGTGCAAATCTTATTGTTTCTATTTTTTTTAGAAAAAGATTTTAATTAAATAAATACATTTTTCTCTTTTGTGAGTTGCTTACTTATCAAATTTTTCTCTAGCTCTTATTAGCACATTTAACTACCCTGTAGTTCTATAACACTCAAGTTTAAAAGTATAATATATGTTTTATATCCATATGGTCTCATTTAACAATGTACTCACAATATATATTTGCTACAATGCCCATAATGTACATGTCATTTTGTAATATTAACTTTTCAATCTTGACACTATCATGACAATCGCAAAATCTTATAGTCTGTATGTAGTGTACACAATTGCTGATTTGTTACTTTATCTTTCTCTAATTTATTCATTTTTATTCTATTTTGGAAGTTGCAGGGTCTCTGTGGAGATTCATGGTTAGTGGTGCACTGCATGTATTTAACTGTGTACAGGACAAATAATAAATACAATTTTGAGTCTTGAATCTTGCAAGATTTGATGACAGTTCTAAGTAAAAGTACAGAAGCAAAAACACATACACACATACACTCATACACACACAACACTCTCTCTGGTTCCTTATCTAGTACTCGCCTGGCATCTATGTTAATTGGTTTGTCCCAATAAATAAAATTTGAGTTAATTCAAATTCAATTCAAGCTGCATCAAACATGTTTCTAATTTCATCATATGTGGTATCTGCTGGTGGTATTTAATGACCAAGTGAGAACTAGAAAGTTTTTAACATCAAAGGAGGAAAAATCAATTTGAATGTCTGTTTGAACTTCCCACATTCAAAATTCCCACAAAACTCGACTTCCTAGTTGCTGCCCCATGTAATTTTTACATGGTTATACCATGCTGTAGAGCAAGAGCTTGCAGTGTGTTATAAGCTCATTTAATAGACCTTTTTGTTTTTCTGTATTTTTATATTCAACACTCAAGTGTTTGTAATTTTATATTAATTATGTATTTACATTTGGAAAGCACTGCAGTAATTTTCTTATTTTTGGTTAAATTCTTGGAATGACTTGAAACAGAAAATGATCCAATCAGGAACAGCTAAGTGAGCTTATCTGTCAATTAGACCTAATGCCTAACAATGGTTATCTTGACTAGAACCTTGCTTTTCAACTTGTACCGAAACTTGGTCAGCCGATGTGTCACGTCATTCCCAGCTGTGATTTCTGAATTGCATGGAATTCCAGGATTTGTAACCGAAGGATCTCTGGAAATGCTAAATACACGGTGAAATACATGTTAATCTGTTACAAGCTTCAGATTCCATGTTAAATCTAGAAAGGCCCAATAATGGCTAAAGGAAACTAAGACTTGCAAGCCTAAAAGTCTTTTTGATCTTGTTTTGAGAATAATATACTATATAAGAGCATTATTTTGCTCTAATATAGTATATAAAGATTGTTTTAAGATACTTTTCCTATTTAAAGATATCTTTAGACTAGAAACAAGTGAAATTATCTGCCAGTGCAGAAAGATATGTACACTTGGTAAGATTTCTCGAAATATGGAAAAAATACCTTAAACAATCTTAATAATCTTACAAAGTCTGCTCTTATATAGTATATTATTCTCGAAACAAGATCAAGAAGACTCTTAGGCTGGAAATAAGATTGCAAGTCTTAGTTAGATCAGGAGGTTTTGCAGTGAAGGTGTGCACACAGAGCTCTGTCTCGCCCATTATCTGGGAGAGAAAAAGTGGTGGGGACGAAATGAATGTTTTTGAAAAGGGCTGGACTGGGACAAGAAATCGGCCCGGGCATTTTGAGCCGAGTCCGGCCCACCAGGCTGTCGTCGTATCAGCTCTACTGTTAGCTCCAGTGTTAAGCCCAGTGGTAGTTTTAGTCTATAGTGTTTGATCATCTGAAGCCTTGCAAATGATCTTGATGTAGATCTATTCTGTTAGCACCAGTGCTAACACTTATAAAAAGAGAGTTGTTTTGTGTAAGATGTATGGTGTGCCTGGTTAAGCAGCACTGGAGCAAAGGGACTAATTTGTGGGCGAAACCTTACATTCAGCTGACAGGGAGAAACAGGTTGGTTTGCTGAGGCTTAGCTGAAAGAAGGAAGCGGTGTGTACCACAGAACCCTAATGTGCCGCAACAGTTAACCATTATTTGCGCTTGACCATGACAGATAAGTGCGCTCCAACTTGCAAAATTTGCACCAGCTGCCATGCTGCTTCCCAACTGCGGTTGACCCACCATATAATCGAGCAAATTATCATAGGCCATCTAGGCCCTGAAGCAGGGGCTTTTTTCAAACCCTGCAGTGCAGCAGCATTCTTTCTCTCTTTTCTACATTTTATGTATAAAGGAATATTAATGTTGGCAAAATACTTAACATGAATGAACATGTATAGCATAAATATATAGGACAAATGCAAACATGGCACAGGCCCATAGCCACCTTGCCTAGAGTGCAATAGCTGATGTGAATTAGCTAATATGCAATAGCTGACGTGAACTTTCCTTGTAAATGGATGAATTCCACCTTTCCTCCGGATAATGTTTGATCTAAATATCTTGATTAACGCAGAAGATCAAAAAGGAGATGAAGAGAGCTTGTGAAACATAGAGGCATTTCGTTTTCTGTTATCAGAAAGGGCTAATCGGGCTATGAGGCTACTTGAGAGGGCCCACAAAAGCTCCCCTCAGGACACGGCCGCTGCAGCCACCAGAGAGACTGTGACACGGCGTTGGCCCCGTGCCGTTCCCAGCATGCCCCTGGAGAGCTCTGATCTGATTCTGATCTGGCTGATTGTTCCAGTATGTGTGCTAGTATAGTTCTCTTTGAGGCTCTGTGTCAGCGAGTGCCTCCAATACTGGAGCAGCCTTTGTTCATATCTGTTACATCAGGCCAAGGTTTTGCACTCTAACGTGTGATGTGATGTTTGAACTTTTAAAAAAAACAAAAAAAAAAAACCCAAATTAAACTATATGGTTTTTTTTTTGGTTGGTAAAGTACAAATTCAGTGGAAACTTTACGCAGTAAATTTACTTCAGTCAAAGGTGTAGTAGGGAAATCATGAAAATGCCCCCCTTTAAGGATAATGCACATTTACAGCAAAGCTAGACTGCATTCTTGCATAAACATAGTGTGATGATGATGATGATGATGATGATACACAAACCTACACACAGTTAGTGGAAATAAACTGAAACAGCTGCCAGTTTGTTTCTATTAACACAAAGAAAATCGACCTGGTGAAAGAGGCCTTGAATCTTATATCAATTTGTCAGTTTTGCAGAATGTGCAATTATGTAATACATCAAATAATTTGTAGACTTTGCATTTTTGCAAGATGCAAAAATAAATACAACACTAAAATATTATTAAAATTTAATTTGTCTTAATAACTCCTCCTCATTTTAATAATTGTGGCACAAACAAATAGATTTTTTAAAAAATATGTATATAACTGTAACTGGGTTTATATTTATTGTGGCTTATTAATTAATTAATATGAATTAATTTGCCACTCCTTGTTAATCATATTGAACCAAAATCCTTGCCTCTGCCTTTGTTTTTTTTTTTTTACATATATTTGCTGTTGCTGTTGAGACTGTGTTGAAATTTCAGAACAGAAACAGTCCAGCTTAAAAAAAATAACTAGCACTGAGGTGATTTTATATAACAAAAATGAGATAAAATCAACTCAAATGTTTTGCTTGGATATGAGCACCAGGAAAGTGTGCATTCAGGTCAAATTTCAGGAATAGATATTCAGACCATATTCAAGATTTATAGCTTTTCCACGTTTCCTCACTTTTGGAAATACTTGTAATGATTTGTTGTTTTCATGTGGAAATTATGTGCACATTTTAGTCAAATAATTTTCCCATTTTCTCTCTTTCTCTCTCTCTCTCTCTCTCTCTCTCTCTCTCTCTCTCTCTCTCTCACACACACACACACACACACACACACACACAGACACTGCGTCACTCATTTCAGTGAAGCAGATGGGAATAATGCTGACACTGTTTTATTTATGTCCTGGTGGAGATCAAGTTTGCGTTATTCCTCACTCGCTGCGGTGCCAGAACACGTCTGTTAGTGATTTCGGTTTCTCAGCTGCCTCGTCCTGCAGGAGATTCATAATGGCGAAGAAACCTCTTCAGCTGCTCTGCAGCGGATCTGCCTGTGAACAAACCCTCCAGCTGTTTCAGAAATTGCTAAAAAATCTGTCTCCATTTAGACCTAGTTAATACACCCAGCTGCGTCCTGCTGGACAAAACAAAACACTTTTCAGCTGCACCCTGTGAAACAGCACTTACTGAATTGCATGCATGACTAGGATCTAAGTGCCAGTTGCCCACTGTGCCAGCTCACGAGAGCTGCCCGCTTGTACTGTCTGACCGAATGACTGAATGACTGACTGACTGACTGATTGGCTGACTAACCAACAGACTTTCTGATTGACTGACTGACTGACTGATCGATCACTGACAGACTAACTGAACCCCTGACTTACTGACTGACTGACTTCTAATTGACTGACTGATCAACTGACTTTCTGACTGCCTGCCTGACTGACTGACTGACTGACTGATTGACTGACTGACTGACTGACTCACTGTGGGTCTGACTGACTGACTGACTCACTGTGGGTCTGACTGACTGACTGACTGATCGACTGACTGATTGACTGACTGACTCACTGTGGGTCTGACTGACTGACTGACTGACAAAAAGCAAAGGTGTTGCAGACATACTCATATTCAGAGTATGACATTCTGATGTCTAATGCTAACACTGTTAGTGTACATTCTACTAGGAAGAGAATGAATTTTGTCCTCTTTTATCTTTTAAGAAAGTGTAAAGTGACCATTCTGTCATACCAGCACACAGTGTGAACTTCTTCCTCTGCATTTAATCAAGTGAAGCAGGGGCTGCCAGGAACACAGCACCCGGGGAGCTGTGTGTGGGGATGGTACATTGCTCAAGGGTACCTCAGGGGTGCCACTGGCAAGTCTTGGGATTTGAACCACGACTTTCTGATCGCAGGGCCACAAGCTTTTCTTGTTTGTGTGTATTTATTTTTTGCTCAATTTTGTTTTTTAAAAATTTTTGCACATGAGAAGAATGTGTAAGTCATACTAATATCAGTCTAAAAGTGTTAATTAGGAGGATACTGAAGAGCCACATGAATCCACGCATGACAATACAAGATCTACTAATTATGAATTCAATGCAGATTTTAGACTTTTTTAATTAAATCTTTTATCAGATTAATATTTTCATTATTATTAGTAGTAGTAGTAGTAATGGTAGTGATAGTAGTAGTAGTTGTAGAAGTATAGTATATATACAGATAGATAGTAGAAAAAGTGAGCAGTCAGAAAATCAAAGATTAATTAAAACAAAACATTCCTGTCAATCAACCTGCATTCAAACACAGCCTGCTTTACTGAACAGCTTCATTGAATCTGCTGCCCTCTACTGGCCACTTTATTCCTTCATCAGAATTTTGAAACCAAAAAGTATTTCTATTTTAATTTCTATGGGAATTACATCACCCCTACTATGGTACTCACTTGGTAGTTTTCAAACGGATTGAAATGTTCATACAGTGTAAAATAAAAGTTTTCTTTAGTATGTTTAATAATATAATTATGAAAAAAGACACTGATGGCTCATCCAGACAGTTTTCAAATATTATTTTCACAGGTGCCTAATACTTTTACACAGAATTGTACTAAGCTTGCTCCCCTCTGCGAAGGTTCCTATCATCTTGCTATAACTGCCCATGATTAATTGTGGGGGAAATTGGGTAAAAAATGAAACAGAGTAAAATAAACTGCAAGGATGTTCATTTATGCTGAGAACTGGAGCAGCTGCAGAGTAAACAGAGTCTCTGTTTGGTTTGTTTACTCTGGATGGTAATACAAGACTTTACATTACACCCAAGTAGCAGAACATCTCGCAAAATTAAACACTTTTGTAAAAGCTCTACATTTGTTTTATAAAAACACCGTTTTGTTCATATATTGTACACACATGCATATTATTAGCTAACTCCTTTTGAATGATATAGACACTACTACATTTCTCCTAAAACACTTTTCCACATTTCTAGTTTCCTAATGAAAAAAACACAAAATATGTTCAACAAACACCTTAGATCAAATCTGTTCATCATATTTGCTGCAACTTCTACAGACATGCAAAAAGAGGAAATAAAATATTAAACATTTGTCCACTTAACTGCATCTGGCCATACAGCTTCATCAACATCACAAACTATGTTTTCATAGGCAGGAAACTGCGAAAAATCTTCAAGAATGTTGGATCCATCCTTGAATAGATGCATCAGTCTGATTACATGCGTCCTCCGTTGTCTGAATGATAGGTGCATGAACATATGGCTGTAGATCATAAACCTTCCACCGCCAAACTCTTCTATTGGGTTTAGGAAGGGAGGGTGTGGTAGAAGATAAAGATTGTCCCCGATGACAATGTGTCACATCTCCTCAATTTGATTTGCAGCAATAACAATATTATTGAGTTGTTCTAAAAAAGTCAGAATGAGAGCTGTACTGTAAGGATGTAATGTGGCATGGTGGTGTAAGACTGTGCATTACTGTAAAAGGCATGGAGACCAGAAAGTTTTGATGCCATTTATAATGTAAGCTACCATTTTACTGTAGAAAAGGAGACGTTCTTCAGTGATGCTGTTAACGAAATGTCTAGATTACAGACGCCACTGTATATGTGCAGAGACTTGGCTGAATCTCCATCAAAGTCAACCCATAATTTACTACATGGTCAACAAGGGTTACGCGGATTTAGTTGGAAAAATTTGGTCTTCTTCTTTGTACCCTCCTTCCAGCAGGTCTACATCGACCTCTGCCTTGACCTCTGCCTTGGCCTTTTCCATGGCCTCTGCCTCCACCTGCTTCTCCAGCATGGATGCCTCCTCTCATTTTCCCTCTTCTGCTTTCTCTCATGTCCTCCCTGTTTGTTAATGACAGATTAACTCACCTGTTCCCTTTTATAGCACCTAAACCTGATTAGTGTGTCTATTATTAAGTACCTAAGTGTTTGTACCCCTAGTGGTTGTGTTTAACCAGTTGCTTCATGAGAGTTGTAATTTGAAAGGCAGTGCTTTGAAATGGACAAGTGTGTTTAGTGATTTGCAAATCACTGTGTGTTGAGTTTTGTAAGAAGTGTGAAGCTGACAGTGTGTTTAGAGTTGGGCAAATCTGGGGCGATGTTTTGCTAAATGAGTGTAAAGTTGTACCAAATGTGAGAAACTTTTTCTTTTAGTGTTTAAGCAGAAAAAAACTGTAATAGACCCAATACAAGTGAGTGTGTGTGTGTGTGTGTGTGTGTGTGTGTGTGTGTGTGTGTGTACGCATGTGTGTGTGTACTGTATACTGTATGGGTGTGTGTACGCATGTGTGTGTGTACTGTATACTGTATGTGTGTGTGTACGCATGTGTGTGTGTACTGTATACTGTATGTGTGTGTGTATCCGTGTTTCTGGATGTTTCTGGGTGTTTGTGCGTGTGTGTGTGTGTGTGTGCATGTGTGTGTGTGTGTGCATGTGTGTGTGTGTGTGTGTGTCTGTGTGTCTGTGTGTGTGTTTGTAAGTGTGTGTGCAGGGCTAAACAGGCCATCGGGCATTGTCCCAGTCCAGCCTTGTGTGTGTGGTAGCATTAATTGTGACTCATTAATATTAACAAGGTATCGACAGAGCCCCCCACCCCCCCCACCCCCTCTGTGTTCCCCATGTGCCATTAGGAACACAGAGACTCATGCACACGTACATTCTCAAAAGACACTCTCAATGTGTTTATATACATTTTGCACCATATTCTTAGTCACATCAGTTTTGATTCATGTTGCTTCTGTTTTAATTAAATTCAGTTCAGTTTTATTTATAAAGTGCTTTTCACAATTGATGTTGTCAAAAAGCAGCAAGGAAAACTCCCTAAAGCTGGAGGAAGAAACCTCAGAAGGAACCAAGAGAACTTGTCCCCCTCTGGTCGACCCAGACACAGAGTCTTTATGGAGATAAATAATAATATTAGGCCTTAATCATTTTCAGTGACTCACACAAACTATCATCGGGGCCTCCATGATGGTCTTGGAGTTAACCCTGATCATCAAAAGGCCAACAAAGCCTCCACACCAGACTCTAATGTGATCTCTGCACATCCTCTAGCCTCTCCTGTGCCACCGATCCACAAGATCTGGGTTCCTCTGCTGATTTGCCTCTTTCAGACATTTGAGGCAGTTGAGGCCAAGGTCTGGTCTTATCAAAGTCATAATGTGGTCAGAGAACCCGGGCTGCCTCCTCAGAGCAGACCAGCAGGTTGATTTTCCAGCGTATTTCCAGTCTCTGACTTAATTCTCTCCACACCGTTTATGGCCGCACATCCCAAAACCAGTGGAACTCTGCCAGTGCCTGTGTTCTTCATATCTATGGAATAAACATTGTTACCTGTTTTACTCCACAACTGGGTCAATCTTGGTCAGAACCTGATGGGTGGAGGTAGCTCAGTGGGTAGGATACTTGCCTCCTGACCAAGAGGTCATGGGTTCGAATCCTACCTTCAGCAGA
>JBBPDE010000026.1:2385829-2397619 GCA_037974605.1 Nannopetersius ansorgii | reverse complement strand
CTCTCTCTCTCTCTCTCTCTCTCTCTCTCTCTCTCTCTCTCTCTCTCTCTCTCTCTCTCTCTCTCTCATTCTTTTTCATGCCTTCTCGTTTGTAGCTATAATGGGCGTGGCTTGTGTGTGAGAGAGAGAAAGACTGTGTGTGTGTGTAGAGGGGAGGAGCCTGTGTGAGGCTCAGTGGCTCCAGCTGTGTTTCACACAGGAGAATTCAGCCTGAGCGGCAGGGTGAGTCTGCACTTTTTCCTCTCTTTTTTCATTTTTCTCTCTCTCTTCTTTCTTCTATCTCTCCATTTTTCTCACACTGGTTCTTCCTTCATTTTGCCGTTGTTCTGCATTGCTTTGGTTGCATTATTTCTCGTCGCACAGGTCAGTTTCCTCGTGTTATGTACGTGTTTTGTGCACATTTAGCTTTAAAGTATAATATGTATATTTCTGCATGTTGTTTTTAGACACATTTATCCAAAATGCTTTGCGAGTTCAGCACAGCTGTGACGAGCGTTTGCTTCACTACATGACTGTGAAAAGAGGAGGAGGTGTGGCGTGTGTGTGTGTGTGTGTGTGTGTGTGTGTGGAGGGGGCGTGCTGGGTTTTTTTACCCCTCATTTTTAACTGTCTGCACCTTCACTCTGGGCCTTGTAATTAATGCTCCCAGGTCACAGTGTTTTGCCTTTTTTCTGCCGCTCATTGTCATTTTTGTAATTTAACCCTTACACACTCTCTGTTCTTACTTGTGTTTTTAAAGAGCCCTTCTTTAAAACATTTTGTGTGCAACATATATTCTTCTTGACATGTTTGTGGTTTTATGTTTCAAAAACAGACATCATTCTTAATTTCTTTGTAGTGTCAGACCTCCCTTTATCTCTTAGAATGGAACAGTCTGTTTAGTTCCTGTACCTTGAGGGCTGGTTTATGTAAATTAAGTCTGTTCTGGTAGTTTAACCTGTCTTGTTTTCAGTTAATATCAAGGCTAACATGAATGGGCGGGGCTAAGCTGGAGTTTGGAAAAACAGATATATGTAAATGCGTTGGTTTCCATGACATCAGTTTTCTTTAAAATGTACTCTTTTTTGCAGTTTAGTTTCCAATATGGAAACTTTCAGCAGTTACATACGACATCAGAACCTTTACCTGCCAGTGAAAGTTATGCTGTGTTAAGCCAGGCAACAAAAAAAATGACATTTTTATGGCCCAAAATGAAACATTTCTTTGGTTATCTGATGCACATGTGAGTTATTTTCAATAAAGTAAATAACTGTTTGATCAGTTGCTGCTTTCTAGGTAGTACTTTGTGTGTCTTAATTTTTGGATGTAATGAACGAAGTCTAGCCATTTACTACCAGCAGCACAAAATCCCTGCAACAGCAAAGTTGAAAATGTGGCACGGGACAGTGTATCTCCAAGCAGTTTTGTTTAAATACATTTGTTTTGGTTAGAAGAGTTCATTCTAATTAGCTGTTTTCAGTAAGCAGAGTTAACTAGGGTTGGCTATTTCCAGTTAGGCTAGTAACTGTAATTAGTAGTTTGCAAGGGCCCCTTACTGTAAAAATACTGTAATCTGGTTTGAAAATGTTCTTGTTGTTATATCTGATTATGGCACTGCTTGTCACACTCGTTGCGAGGAGGCAATAATGAATGTCTCTTTTTGGGAGCTACTTTTTTAGTGAAGAATATTAAAACAGTCTTCTTATTCCTAAAACACACCGTGTTCAGTTTTCTGTTGAAAGCCCAACCCCATGATGAATCCGTATAGTGGCCCAAAATGACTTTGTTGATTTTCAGGAGAGGATGGATGGTTGCATGAAACAAAAATACAAGTAACATCTTCTAAAACTCCCTCTTTGTGTTATTCCTGCAAAAATTAGTATTGTTTCATATTCTTGCAAAAATAGATGATTAACACACCAAGGTTGCTTACCATCAACCATAAAGAAAAACACAAACTCATGAGTTTCTCAGAATTGAGTTGTTTGAACTTGCTTTCTTTCCTAAAAGTGTAAAATTAGCCACACAACCAGGACTTCTGAAGGTTGGATGTGAGTGAAGTTTCTCAGGTGTGCTGTGTTTATCCTTGCTCCTCTTCTGCAGGTCACAGCTGTTTTCTGTCCTGTCCTCACTGCTTTTCTTCTTAAAGTTAAACCCCATAATCATGTCCTGTTCTGTTGGGCCTGTGTCTGTTTTTTTTCTTCATAAATTCTGCTACAGGGAGCCTAAAGCTCTGATACCCAGAATTCCTCTGGGTGATAGAGCCCCAGGCAGCTGCTGTAGTGTTGTGTTTCAGCGCTCCCTCTGATCTGAGCCGTTAGTCGTGTCATAGTTGAGTGGTGATGTCATGGTGAGGGTTGCAGAAATAAACTCTGAGAACACACCACAACTAAACCCTGCTAACGGGTCACTGAGTAAGAGGACGTTCTGTTGCTTCTAAACTGTCCTATTTGTGGATAGAAAGCTGCTTATTTAGGTATTATAATAGCAGATTTCGGCAATTGGAGTCAACTTGTGGTGTTTGTTGTATTAGTGATCAAGTAATCCACAAAATTGAAGAGGGTGAGGGGTAAAAACAGGAGAGAAAACTGGGCAAACAAATCCTGTATGTATATGTTTATCCATTATCTGTAAATAATGAGCTTTTCCGAGAGTCTTGAAATGGTTATTGTCTAGAACAGAGCTGTCAGGCTTCAGTTATGGAGGGCTGGTGTCCAGCACAGTTCGTTTGTGGTTCTCCTTAAACACGTTAACCAAACCTGAAGATTAACTGACGATGTGAACCAGGTGTGTCTGAGCAGGGAAATCACTAAAATGTGCTGGACCAGGGCCCTCCAGGACTGGAGTCTGACACCCGTGGTCTTGAACCTAATTAGTAATTGGATTTGATAAACAAGTGTGCCTCGATTTGATACAAGTGTCTGAAAATGTCCATTAAATTAATTTATGATTTAAGGGTTTGTTTGTCAACTGTGTACAAGTACATAGTGATATGAAACAACGTTAACAAATAAGTCGCAATACACAATAACACAATAATATATAATAATAAACATAATACCACTACTACACAATATACACAAACCTATGCAGACCATAAACCACAATAGTAATTACGTACAATTCCAATAACGCAATACCAATGAAACATAATAATACACAGCAACAGTAAAGTTCTGTTTAAAGTTCAGATGGTGGACATTAGTCATGCGCTGTCCTTTTAATAGTGTCCCAGTCTAACGTTCTAGGTAGTAGCCCAGATGTTAACCCCAAGCCAGCTAACAAGTAAGCAGTGTACACACTAATGATGCATTAGTGTACAATTTCATACAATGCAAATAACTGTTGTTAAATCCCCCAAAATCTCTCGAATCAATCTTTTGTTAAATTAGCTGCTGGCTGGAGAACCAAACCTGTTCTTCTAACACATCAACACATCAGTAGCTTTACCAACCGTGTTTAAGTTTTACTTATTTTGTATTTTCCTGTCAAATTCACTCAAACTGAGAAGACACATCGCTATCAGTGGGTATCAGTACCGGAGCGATAGGAACAGCTGGAGCAGAAATTGGAAGGAGAAAGTGTGGATCGTGTCCAATTCTGGAACAAGTGAAGCCTGAAACGGCTCACACTCTCCGTGGGTGATGTCATGGTAGCTGTGTTTTAGGCAGCAGTCCTGAAGGAGTTTGAACATGATCATGTTGGGTTTTTTCTAATTTAAAGTGCTTCAAGTTACATTCATGGCATTTATCAGACACTTTTATCTAAAGCGACTTCCATTCCCTAACTACAGGGGGCAGTCTCCCTGGAGCAACTTGGGGTTAAGGGTCTTGCTCAGGGACCCAGTGGTGGTTTTGCTGAAGGTAAGATTCAAAACCATGACCTCTAGGCCACTAACTAAAAATACTGTAGTTTTTGTTTAGTTTCCCGTGGCTGCCTGAATTCAGTTACTAACTCTTGCCTGCACAGTGACATCTGGGTTTGTACCCAGCTCCCTTAATCATTCAGCCTTGTGCCTACTCACTCCCTCCATTTTGCCAAGGAACATCGTCTCTGCCCTCCCTAAACACAAGGTAAACCCAGTCCAGACTGGTCTCATTCTGGTTCCCTGCTGGTGGAATGAGCTGCCTAAGATGACCAGAGCAGCAGAATCCCTCTCAAAACCCTCCTGAAGACTCGCCTGTTCAGAGAGAACCTCCTCTCCTGATCGTCTATCTATCTTCTTGCCCTGCTCCTACATAAAGATTTAGGACTTTGAGCTCTCTTCTGGTTCTCACACTGTCCTGAAACTGGAATGTTTGCTCATATTGTTAGTCACTTTGGATCAAAGCATCTGCCCAATAATTGTAATGGTAAGGTTTCAATGGCAGCATAAGACCATTTAAACTGTGAAAGATCATTTAAACTGTATTAGCACACTAACGCATAACTAATTACTGATTCAAGAAGGTAAGCTTTAATAGATTCAATGCGATTATTCAATAAAAAAATCAATTAATTATGGCGACCCTAGAGTGGAGTTTCTGACTGTAATTCTGTTTTCACTTTTCTGAAAAGACTTTAAAATCTCCCTCCCAAAATACCGCCCAAGCCCAACCAAAAACCAGAAATCCCCAAAACCCACTTCCACAGAATCTCGCACATCCTGGCACCCGGCCAAGATTCTTGTGGGATGGAAACGTCCATATTGAGTTTGCTGGAAGTGTGTGTGTGTGTGTGTGTGTGTGTGTGTGTGTGTGTGTGTGTGTGAGAGAGAGAGAGACTCTTTCCCGGTTCTTAAGGTTCTTGTACGCTCTCTGGGAGTGTGTGTGTGTGTCTCAGTCCTAAAGGTTCCTGTAGACACACTGGTAGGATGTGTGTGTGTTGTATATTCTCTGGACTGAAGCCTTCAGTGGTTTGGCAGTAATGAAAGTGTGTGTTTGGCTGGGCTGCCAGAGTCAGTAACACCTGTCCCATGTGTGAATTTTTTGTTTTCACTGAAACAGTGGAGCTGAACATTTCTAACCTGATTCAGTAGCAGCTGGTGGCCCAGTGGTTGGGGCATTCGCCCTGCAATCAGTCTTAGGAATCAGTTCGATTCCCAAGTCCGCTAAGCACCTCTAAGGTACCCTGAGAAAGGCACCGTCCCCGTCCCCGTCCCCACACTCTGCTCCCTGGGCGCCGTGTTCCTGGCTGCCCATTGCTTCACTCAGTGATTGGGTTAAAGTCACTTTCACTTGACTTCAGTTAGGACTCATTCCACCAGAATTTATAAAGAATATATAAGGAATATGTTATTAAGAATATGTAATGTTGTGTACACACACACACACACACACACACATAAATTTGTGTGTGTGTGTGTGTGTTATGCTGTGGGGGGCCAGGGGTCACTTGAAGGTCAGTTGGGCAGCTCAGCTCAGAGGGCATCTTTTGTCTTTTCTGTCATCAAAGCCATGAGCTCTTGCATCAAGGTCAAATTCCAGAACCTTCTACAGCTCTTCTGTGTATCGTTCCTTCCAGAGAAATTCTTTAACCTCTGCAGGCTGATGCTGACTGATATGCAAGGAATGTGAGAGGCTGCTTCATTTCAACTTGTTGATAAACGGAGAGCGCGTTCCTTCTGAGGAAGTAATGATGGAATGAAGATAATCAGCTGAGCTCAGTCCGAGCAGCTTTCGCTGAGGTTAACAGAAATTCCTCTCTGGTGCAGATACAGTCATAGCTATTAACATGTAATTTTTCCTTTTTGCTGTATGCTGATTTAGGTCAGGGCATTGGAATTCTGAAGTAAAGTGACTTTTTTTTTTAAACGTGAACACAGCACTGTGTGGATAACACAAAAATCTTTCTCTGTATTTAACATATTTAACCCAAACAACCCGTTCACCAAGTGAAGCAAGGCCCGAGGAGCAGTGTTTGGGGACGTTAACTTGCTCAAGGGTACCTCACAAGCAGTCTTGAGTTTTGAACCCACAACCTTCTAGCAGCAATTTCCTAACCCCTAGGCCACCAGCTTATTTTGCAGGAGGGTTTGTGTAGACAGTCTGACGTAGTCTGGTTTGTTTACTAGGAACCAGATCTGTGATGGCTGGTTTCTTTTTAGCCTTGTGCAGACACCTGCCATGTTTCTGTTTCCTCCTCCGCAGTGCCTTCTCCTTCGGGAAGTTCCATCAGATGACTGAGGTTTTGGGCCTGGTTTTCCCACTGAGTCGTAGATCGGCTGGAATGAAATCTTTTAAATCCAGTTGAAGTAGATGCTGTTTAATGAGACACACACATGATGCTAAATGTTTTTACATTTCTTATTGCTTATTAAAATCAAGGAAACATTCCAGTATAATTAGGCAATGTTGAGCTTTGAATGCAGGTTTGCTTGAGCTTTTAAATTATGTATAATTACACCATACTGTAATAAATACAAATACATTTCAATTCCAGAAAGGCTGTAGCTGCAGTGTCATTTAGGTCTGAATTTCTGCTGTTTTTCTAAAATGTAGGCTTACTGTCATGCTTGCCTTTTCCCTGAAACAAGACACGATATCTCTGCATCAGTTATTAAAGCGAGTGTGGTTTACACTGTTTCAACAGTTTATATCTGCACATATTTATGACGTATCTTTGTGACGTATCTGTTTAAAACCTGTAACTGATCTAATACCTTAAGAAGTTCAACCGAATTAACTGGAATGAACTCTTCATAAAGATGATTTGTCTTCTAATTCAGCCTAGGTCTGGGCGATTAATCAAAAAGTAATCGAAATCGACATTCAGAACCTATAATCGATCAAATTTTTTCAGGTCGATTTTTTATTTCGATTACTTTCCCTTTAAAAACACTACCGCGTGTGGAGTCACATGACCCCGCTCCGTTATTCCGCCGACATGCCAAGTATGGAGAGCTTAAACACTGAGACAACTGAGCAACTTGTCAGTGAACTATGAGTAAATAAATAAAATAATCGTTCATTAATCGTAATCGAGTTAAAATGTTCAATTAATCGAGATTTTGATTTTAGGCCAAATCGCCCAGCCCTACTTCAGCCTAAAGGTAAAGGTTATATTTATTTATTGTTTACCTAGTGATGGAAATGAAAATGATGTCTGTAGGACTGGTATTCTTTTTCCAATCCCAATAATAGCCATTTATTCTACTAGAGTGAGGCATTATGTAGTAATTTCCACTGCCAAAGGGTTTGTTTATTTGCTTGTTTCTCAAATACTATCAGCTCCTTTTTTCTTAAAGACACTTTTTTTGCTGTTTTCTGCCACATGTTGCGGAATGTAGAGAAGAGCAGATGTTCTCGAGCCATAAAAGTCTTCATGATCAGTCCCAGAACTCTGCAGACATGCCGTTTGTTAAAATACTGCTTGGAAATCTCAGTTGTAAAGCAGTTTTCTGTGTGTTTGATATGTTGCATATGTTTTAAACATTTCCCCGCGGGCAGTCAACCGTCACAAAGCAAACAGATGACTATCAGAGCTTCAACCCAGTTTCAGGCTAGTTCTGTGATACTGCAGTAGTGATTTGCACTGTAATATTTTAAAGGGGACATATACAATTAAAAAAAAAAAGTTAGAATGTGTCTATGGGCTACAAAACATGTTCATGAAGTTCTTTGCACAAAATCACTCCAACGTATAAAGGGATCTCGCCAGTTCTTCAGTTTTGGTCCCTTTCAAAATGAGCCGTTTCAGGTCTCTTTCCATTTCCTGCAAATAAGCTGTTGTTGGCCACGCCCCACCTATCCCATGCTCCACCCACCCCTTACACTGCTAGTTTGACACATGAGAAACGAACAAGCTAGTTCATACTTAACTGCGATAGAAACACAAAAGTCATTAATTAAAAGTACTTGCATCTTCATCTGCTGACTTGTCACAGACAGTAGACACAGATCCTGCACAACGCTAAAGATAGCTACTTATTCAAATTTTCCGTTCCACCTTAAATCCTCAAGGTGGGACTTTTTAAGGTGGAACAAAACCGATTGTTGCTGGGACATGGATGTCAAAAATGAAATGAAAGCCACTCAGTTCTTCATTTATTTTTTTTTTGTCTGGGATGTGTGTGTTCTTTGCAGCAACAGCGCAACACTTCTTGTGTGACTTGCCTCTGCCTGTAGCCACAGCGCTCGGCTTATTACAAACTGGCGGATCTTCAACTAATCTAGTGGGTGGGGTCTCGACAGGTGAGGGGTGGTTCTATGCAAATTGGCCCAGTGTGAGGTCTGTCCCAATGGCACATTTTAAAAGGGATCAAAACTCTGTGAGAGTGGTTTTGTGCAAAGAACTTCATCAAAGAACTCATGTTTTGTAGCCTATAGAACTATTTATAACTAAAGTGAGTTTTGCATAATATCCTTTTTAAAGCAATTAAAATAATTTCCATTGCAGTTGTTAACATGATCTGGCATCTGTATGTTATTGAATGTTAGTCTCATCCGCTCATCACCTGCTGCCATCTCATTTTATTGCATTCATCATAATTTTATGGCACAAACACAGTCATTTTCATAACCAATTGCACTACTAATCTGCTATTATATCTGTAGTAGTTATTGTGTTATTCCAATTGCACTATTACTACTGTTATTGTCTTTTTTTAAACTCTATTATTTTAACTTTATTCCTCTTGTTGCACTGAGCATGTTCATGACAAAAGGCTAGACTACTGTAACTCTGTCTTATTTAGAGTTAGAGTACTGTAGCTCGCTTGCAGCAAGATTTTTGAAGGCTGCTCTACATTGACTGCCTGTCAATTTTAGAATTCGTTTTAAAATTCTTTTACTGGTGTTTAAATCATTTGAATGGGCTGGCTCCAGCCTATCTGACTGAGTTGTTGCAGCCATATGTCCCTGTTCGGACACTCCGATCTGAGAACCAGTTGCTGCTTCTGGTTCCCAGAACTCGGCTGAAATCGAGAGGGGATAGGGCGTTCTCGGTGGCGGGGCCAAAACTATGGAATACACTTCCATTATCTCTTAGGCTCTCCTCATCAGTAGCGGTTTTTAAAACAAGGCTGAAGACATATTTCTATGATCTGGCTTTTAACTCTGTATAGCTATCGCTATTATTTTATATGATTGTACATTTTAAATTTTATTCTGTTGGTTTTATTATTCTGTATGTGTACAGCACTTTGGTGACATGATTCATGTCTGTAAGGTGCTCTATAAATAAAGGTTGAGTTGAAAAGGATTTCCCTCGGGATAAGTGAAGTTCTTTCTTAAAAATTGGCCAGCATTGTTTTACCTGAATTTTCTTTCTCCTGGAACTCTCAGGATGCTCAAAACAGTAAAACATTTTTGATTTGAGGTAGCTTTGCATTACTTTAGCTCTCTGTGACAACACTAACAACAGATATGGGAGAAACAATTCAGAATATCAGTATATTGCGATGAACAGTGCAATATATCGATACAGCAACGCAAAGTTCCGGTCTGAAATGCGTTTTGTTTTTGAGAGTTATATTTGCGTGTTGGGAACATGGTTCTGGACATTTTCCAAAACAGAGCATCGGGAGACATTTTGGTCCCTTTTGGATGTGGACTTGCCAAGAGTTCTGCCCCAGAGGAAAATTTCCAGCACTAATCTCTCCCACCACATCACATGGGCCGGGCTAAAATTTATCTTCATATTTTTCACAGTGTGACCAACAACAATGTCATGAGGTGCAATAATCTCATAACAGTTTGAAACTGAACAATTCTGAAACTGTATCGCCCTGATACTGTCTTCATATTTACCCACATGCTGGCTTCAAAGAGGCAGCTGGTGTTTTTACTATAACCCAACCGAGATATGACCTAATCATGTTTTTATTTTCAATATCAGCAAGCATTCCTTAGTCACATCAGGATTTGAGAGCACTTTGTAAAGGTAGGGTTAGACCTAAAGGGTGTAATTTCACTGTTGTGATAAAATTAGCCATATAGCGTATATTGCCTATATATAAAAAAAAAATGAAAAACATCACATTTCATTCCAATGAGCATAGTCCTCCTCCTCCTCAGAGATTGCTAAAAAATTTCTGGTTCGGATTCTAATACACTTTTCGTTGTTCTTATATTCTTGTAAAACTGCGACTGTGTTCTACAGGTGTCGACGAGATGTCACGAAATACATATCGCGGCAATACATATCACAATAACAAAAAACCTGTTTTATCGCCCATCTCTACAGACTACAGAAATCGCCCTCTGCCTCTGTTTATTTTCAGTGCTAAACTTCTCTGCTGTATGCGAGCAGCCATGAACTGTAATTGAAAGCAGAGAAAGAAAAGTAATTCGGTCCAGCTCTTGAGTTTCTTGTGATTGAATTAAACAGAAAATTTGCTCAGTGTCTCTCTGGGTTTATATAATCACTACGCAGAGTACTGAGATACATATGAATGGCCTCAAATTAGCGAGAAGACTGATAGCAGTGCAGGATTCATGAGAATAATAACTGCAGCTAATTGAAGGGATGGATGACGCTCCATATAAACTCAAGCAATGCATCATATGGTTCTGGTAATTGCTTGAAAAATCTCAAACATTTGCACAGTTTCCATGAAAACAGAAATGCTTCTTTGTTTCTGCTGGCCTAGTGGTTAGGGTGTAGGGTGTTGGCCCTGTGATCAGAAGGCCGTGGGTTTAAATCCCAGCATTGCTAGTGGCACCACTGAGGTTCCCTTGAGCAACCATCCTTACACACTGCTCCCTGGGCACCCCTCGTCGGTGGCTGCCCCTTGCTTCACTTGAATGGGTTAAATGCAGAGAGAGAATTTCACATTGTTTACACTGTGTGCTGTTCACATGTGACTATAAGGGGCCGCTTTACCATACTTTACTTTCTCCAGTCCAGGAAACCGGGTCGGCCGGCAGCCGCAGTGCTCTCCTCTCCACTCATCCTGCCGGTCATTATCTCCTCAAACCCTCAGCCCTGGCAGGCCACACACTTCCTGCTAAAACGCTCATTTAGTGGAAGTGGGAAGTGACCGGAATCAGACTTGAGGCCTGCATTCACTCTCGCTCTCTTAAGGTTACTGGCCTGCTTTGTTTTTCCAGGCAGGACACTTTTCCCTGGCAACAGTGCTGTTTAATGTTGGTGGTGTTTTGTTTTCAACTAAGAGAGAGAAAATGACAGTAGATCTGTACTGAGCTACAACGTACTATCATCAGAATCAGGTCAACTTGAGTGATCCCGGAGGGATTTTTTACACAGAAACACTCAAGAATATTATATAGAATATAGTCAAAATAAATCTCTCCACTCTGTACTAAATACACTATACTACATACACAAAATGCTGCAGTCAGTGGTGGATGTAGAGAGGTGTAAGAGAGGTGGATATGCATAATATAGATATACATTATTTATTGCTGAAGCAGTTTACTAACACATAGTGATTTGGAGTCGTTCTCTATACAGAGTCTGTTATTGCGCATAATATGGCTGTTCATCTGTAATCTATAGCCATTTCTGCCATTTTTGTGCTGATTTGACTAATCTTTGCTTACACCATCTTTAGTTTGTCACAGTTCAGTGAAATTCAGGTACTGACACATGTGTTGGCTATTAAAAAGGATCAAAAGTGGCCAAAAGTAAAAAAATTCTACAAAGAGAATCATATAAAATAGCCCTAAAATCACTGTTTATTGCCTCTCTTGCTCTATAAAAGTACAAATACTGCTTGGACACACGTTCTATGCAGACATTAACTCACTTTTTAAAGAAATATTAACTCATTTATTTAACATCTTCAACTGAAATCATATTGTGCAATATTTTATAGCATCTTTTTGTAACAAATGCTGTATTAATAAAGACTGTACAAGTAAACATTTG
>JBBPDE010000026.1:2347337-2360263 GCA_037974605.1 Nannopetersius ansorgii | reverse complement strand
ACAGTAATGCGCCGCATGTTATTGACAGTAACGGTAACGGCGTTGTAACGATGGAAACAGTAACTGGTTAGATTACCTGTTACTGAAAAATTACTTTTTCAGTTACTTTAACGCCGTTATTCCCATCACTGATCCTAAGCAGGGTCACAGTGGTGGAGACCGAAGATCCCAGCACTCAGAGGTCCATCGCAGTTAATAATAGCTCTTATTATTTATTGGAAAACTGGAGCTTCCCACTGTGCCTAATAAACTCCTTCCCTGTGATTGGAGGACTATAACACAGAGCTTTTTTAACCTTATGGTGGAGACATATCTGAAGTTTATTAGCCATTATTGTTTCACACATTAAAAATAACTAGAATATAAAAATGAATAATGCATTCTTGTTCTGGACAAAGTCGTATGTTCCAGTTTCTCATGAGGTTGAATGTTGTTTTTTTTTAATTATTATTACAGTTCTATTGGTGGCCTTTATAATTACCATTAAGAGCAACGACGGGGAAATATTGTCAGTGCGGATGTCGATAGCATTTCTGCATATTTCTCTCTTTTATTTTCTCTCTTTTCTGCAAATTATGCAATGACTTTTTTTTCCACTTCTCTCAATAAATGTCCCCAAAAAAGAAAAGAGACAAAAAATGAAATATGTACCAAAAAAAAGAAGAAATCTTTCAGAGAGGCACGAATGAAGAAGCTGAAAGAAGGCAGATTTCAAAAGGTTTCCATTTCTAATGGACAATAGGAAGTCGGGCCTCAATGGAAGCCCGTATATTCTCCCTTTCCCATTTAATTAAGAGCACATTTGCCTGGTAATGATTTATAGTAATGAAATGGCTATTGAATTTCCTCTCCGTCTGTTATCGGCCGGGCCGACGGTTGGGCCAGTCTGAATCTGGTATCGACGTTTGGGTTGAAAGGGACAACATCGGGTCAGCGGGGCCAGACAGAGGCCTTGACCTTTGACCTTTAGCCCTGCAGAAACACCCTCAGGAGTCTGGGAGAGCCGTTAGGTGTAAATCACTGCTGTCAACTGTGTCCCAAGCACAATACAATCAGAATCAGAATCAGAAATCTTCATTGATCCCGGAGGAAACTGCTTATGTTACGACTGCACAGACACACAGAGAACAATATCAAATATCATATAGAGACAACACTGAAAATACTCTGTACTCTATACTTCAAATGCTGTGGTCAGTAAGAGAAGTGGATATAAATACTATAGAGAAATAAATACATTACTGCTAATGTGGTTTACTAGTTGCAGTAATAGTGATTTGGAGTTGTTCTATATGCTGAGTATGTTATTACACATAATAGTGAAAGTGACCATTTGTCATACGTGAACACATCACGAAACACTTCCTCTGCATTTAACCCATTCACCAAGTGAAGCAGGGGGCAGCTACGAACACAGAGCAGTGTGTGGGGACAGTACCTTGCTCAGGGTACCTCAGCGGTGCCAAGCGGCCTTGGGGATTGAACCCGGACTTTCTGGTCACAGGGCGGATGCCTTAACCACTAGGCCATCCAACATAGTGAGGTAAGTAGTGATACGGCATATACAGGTAAATGGGGATCTGTGCTTATAGGGTCAGCTTAGCTGTTGTCTTCATCTGGTAAGTTTATTCTGTCTGAACTGCTATTTTGTGCACTTAGACTGTGTTGTGTGCTTATACTGTTGAGGTGTTAGGTTAGTTTCACTGCAACTAGTTAAGCAAAGGCTCACCTGGTGTCAGTGAGGCCTGGGGTAATTAGGTGCCAAGTAGTGGGAGTGGCTTCCGCTCTCCTTGAACTTTAAGAGGACTATCAGTCTGCTACAGACCTGGGTCACACCAGAGGATACAGCTACTTCAACAGTTCCTTCATTTGTCTTCTATAGTTATTTTTATATGGAAATGTAGCTGAATTTACTTTAATATTTATGTAACAAATTTATATTTCTGTCGAATATTTATATATTGCCATGAAAAAGCTGTGACGTCTGGCCCTCATTCACCACACTCTCATTCTTTCATCGAAGTAATGCGAGCACTGAGCTATTTAATATGGTCAAAAGTAAAAACAGCCGATACGTCTGAGTTGAGCACACAGTATTCTTAAGGACTCCTCTCACCCTTCCCACGAACTGTTTTCTCTCCTGCCTTCGGGCAGATGCTTCAGGTTACCAGACAAGAACCAGCAGATTTAGGAAAAGCTTTTTTCCCAGAGCTGTCTCCTTGTTGAATTCTGCCCCTTACTGGCCCATTTGACCCCCCATACACTCTTCTTATATTCATTGCACTATTTAATATTTGCACATAATCACTGCACTACTTTGTACATACCCTCTGTAAATGTACATAGCCATTGTACAGACACATTGTAAAAGTGTAATTATACACTTTTATACATAAGTCAATCTTTGATATAGTAGATAACATCCTGTAAATCTTGTCCATAACTATTGCTGTACTGTAGCAACCTGTAAAATTGTTCATCTGTGATATCTATGAAGTTCAAAAACAATATGTTTAGGAAAGGTGGGATTTATCGCGAGTTGACTATGGCAAACATTAGATTAATTATTGCGATTAAATATTTTAATCTACTGACAGCCTTACTTTAAACTATTTTGCATAGGTGCCTATATAAATATTTAACACAATAGGTTTGCATTGGGCCACTGTACAAAGCTGTTCCTCAAGCTCAGCAGAAGACTTTTCTTTTTTTGTTTCTGAGCTCTCCTCAGCTCTGACAGAAGAAAAATTGCAGACATGGGGGTGAAAATGTACTGAGGCCTAATGAGCCAGAGGAGGAGTTAAAGAGATCCCACCAGCACCCCCCTCAAATACTTCTCAACCCCCTGCCCCTAGCCCCTCAACACGTTCCCAGCTCACAGCCTTCTGCTCGTGTGTGTGTGTGTGTGTGTGTGTGTGTGTGTGTGTGTGTGTGTGTGTGTGTGTGTGTTAGCTGGCCAGATATGATTTTTGCTAACATCGGCCAGATCTGTTTTGTGCTAATAAAGAGTTTCTCACGCTCCTGGATAGTGGAATTTATCCCCTACAGAAAGCTGTTACGAAGTCTTTGCATCCAGTCCGTTTATAACATCAGACACAGAGGATTTCAAGAAGTTGTGCATGTCTGGGAGAAATTGGGCAAAAATGGAGCCCAAAATTGACTGTCGTCATTTCATTTAAGAACACACCAGTTTGGTTTGTTTGTAATGAAATGTTTTTTTTTTCTCTTATATTTCCTCTTTAGCCAAACGTTACTTGAGAAATAAGGTTTGGGCTTTTCTGGTGAAGAGCTGCATATTTGAGAAGCATCTATAAAATGTTTGAGAAAAGGTGTGGACATGCCATAAACAGACATAAGTCAAATGAACAAACCTTGACATTAAGTTTAATGTTGTATTTTGTATTATTTTGCCGTCTATTCTGACTGAGCATCCACTGCCAGCTCCTATTATGAGCAGATCAGGTCATTAGTCCCTCATCACGCTCTCATCCCCTGTTACAGATCCCACTAAATCCTGATGGCTGGCTTTGATCTCTGCTAAAATGTGAGATGTAGCTTTGAAAATTAAAGCAAAGTCGTCACAAATCGCACTAACGCCGCTCTACCACTGGCACAAGGACCACTTTGTATTGTGAACATTTTTTTTCCATCACAAATAAAGACTCCTGAACCCGAGCCGAACCCAAGCAGCTCAGCGGCAGGGATGAAAGCGGGCCACAGCCAAACTGACTGCATCACTGCTTTCTGATTGGTTAAAATGTCATTATAACATGGAAAGAGGCCATTGTTTTTTTTACTGTTGGTGCAATAAAACAACACTGGAGACACAAACCAACGACATCGTTGACAAAGTATGACTGTGGAAGATTTCTGTGACATTACAAATTTATTTTTAATGCTGTGAAAAATGTGAAGGTGATCCAGGACATCATTAACTAGTTCTCTGTGTTTGGTTTTCATCACACAGTTAAAGAATGCAGAGAAAAAATAAAAACTAGAAACAAGAATATAAATATTAAAAGATCAAATAACAAAAGCAGCTCTGACAGAAAAACTCTCCGTCGGTTCGACTCCATGGACGCGGTTTTCGGAAGACCGGCCATAAACTGTGGAGAGAATTGGGTCAGAAACTCTGTTACCGGACTGAGATACACTGGAACATCAAAACATGATACAACTTCACTACCATCACAGTACAGTTTAGATACAGAACAGTTCCTGTAGACCTGGGCCTTTGGTGTTTCTAGTATGACTCGGAGTGTGGATGAATCTTACCGTGATTTGTTGACTACTCATTTTCTCAGACACGTATGGCCAAAAAGAGTTCATGCTAAAGTGAGCCGTATACTCACTCTTTCGATGCCCCCCGGGCTTGTGCTCTAGCAGAGTGAGTAAAAGACGACTACAAGGTGATGGAAGACCTTCCAACTCTTTCTATTTAAAGACTTCCTTGGAGCTACAGTGTGTTTAGTGATGGATAGTCACTTAAGCCATGGCTAATGGCCAATTCACTGATTTGCTGGGGCTCAGTCTATTGGACCTTATGTTCTATATGTTCCAGACTGTGGTGATAAAGATATGTATCTTCTTTTATGGACCTCATGAAAAAAACAAGAGAATCTTGATCCCACAGTCTGGTTCTTGAAAGCACTCAGGACTATAATAGAACTGGCCTTGGCCTTGTATACTAATTTAATCACAAGGATCTGTGGCTGAGTGGTTTAAACCATGCTTCCCCTTTGCCTGAATGACTAGTAACCAGCTGTAAATTCATTTAAAGCGAATCTGAAGGAAAGCTTTGAAAATTAATATGAATTAACCTTCTGGGGCATAGACATGCACAAAGGGGTTTTAAAAGATTATCCAGGTGTTTGCAAATCACAGAAAGTACTGCTGGATCAGTAGGAAGGAAATGCACAGAAAAGCACAGCCGCTCCTGCTGGTTCTAAACTGAGTACTGACCCTCATACCTGACTGTTCCTGAAACATCTCTAATCTCATAATTACTCGATCCTCTTAATGCCAAATACCTGAGGATTTACAAACCTAGCACATCCACAGGAGCTCTTCTCATCTCATCTCTTCTCTTCTTTTCTTCCCACTTCTCTAATTATTTCATCTCTTCAATGCTCTTCTCATGTCATGTCACCTTTATTTCCTCTTTTCTTCTCTTTTCTTCTCTTCTGTTCTCTTCTGTTCTCTTCCCTTCTCCTCCGTTCTCTTCGCTACCCTTCTCTTCTCTTCTCTTCTCCTCTCTTCTCTCTTTTTCTCTTCTCTTCTTTCCACTTCTCTCATGTTTTCATCTCTCCAATGTTCTTCTCATGTCATGTCACCATTCTTTCCTCCTTTTCTCTCCCCTTCTCTCGTCTTCGTTTCTCTTCCCTTTTCTTCCATTCTCTTTTCTTCTGTTCTGCTCTGTTTTGTTCTGTTCTGCTCTGTTCTGTTCTGTTCTCTTCTCATCGACTCTCTTGTTGTTTTTTCTTTTCTGTTCTGTTCTCTTCTCTTCCTAGCCTACATAATAACTTTAGCTTGTTGACCGCGGCTGGTTAGTTTGGCTCTGCGTCCAAATGTTTCTCTGGTTTATTTTTATGTTGCTGCGTTGCAGAGACAAACACTCCACCTTTCAGCCTGATTACACGCTGAACAACACTAATCACAGAATCTGCCTAAACACAGCAATAAATGAGGGAACACACTCAGCACTGCGGGTTCAGACTCAATCACTGCTCAAGTGGCTCCAGCTACCTGCTCAGAATAGCAGGAACCAAATGCTGGAGGCGGAGGAGAGTAGAGGGAGGAATTCCTAGAAACGGGTCATTTTCCTCTGAACGGGTCGATATAATGGAAACCAAAAATCAGGGACTTGTCAAAGGAAAGGTGCAGGTGTGGGGAGGAGGCTGATGAAAGAACAAAGGAGATGATGAGCAACACAACATATAACAACATATAACATGATATCCATGGGGTGGTCATTAATTATGTTCTTGTTCAAAATGTGGGCATTAGTAAAAGGTAGAGATCATTTTTGTATCCTTTGTATCATCTATATAGGCAGAAAAAGACCGAAAAAGTTCTAATTTTAATGATGGTAATTTTAATTTTAATGATCATCTTTCACATGATCTTTCACACATATGTGATGTAAATAAAGTAATTTGGCATCTTCAGGCACAGGTGGAGTCCTTGGGTACAGTAAATACACATACATTGTTTAAACATTCTTTCTGTGGAATCTCTTTATTTGAGACTATCCAAAAACTAATTTGCATCTCCATAAATGAAAGTTAATTTGGAATGACAATTTTTGTTCTTATACCTTCATTCTTTTCAAGGATTTTACCTTCATGTACAATTAGACGAGCTGGTGGCCTAGTGGTTAGGGCATTCGGCCTGTGATCAGAAAGGCCAGGTTCAATTCCCAAGATCGCTAGGCACCTCTGAGGTACCTTGAGCAAGGTACCGTCCCACACACTGCTCCCCTGTTCATGGCTGCCCCCTGCTTCACTTAAATGCAGAGGGTGAATTTTGTGCTGTTCACACTGTGTGCTGTGGTGTGTTCACATATGACCGAATTTTCACTTAAATTTTTTATTTATTTTTTTATTTTTTTATCAGCGGTGTCTCTGGATCAAATGTGTTTGTGTGAGTGTTTGGAAAGCACACTCTCATTATGAGCAAATATTGTGCACTAGTTCAACTGATAAAAACTGTTTTATCCTCTCCGTTCATTTGCAGGCTGACAGAATTAGCACTGAATGCTCTGCAGACACAGACAGGTAAATGCAACCTTGTTGCAAACAGAATACACAAAAGAAGCAAATGCTCGAAAGAAAAGATAAATATATAAATACCAAAACACCACATAAAGAAGAAAAAGAAAAAAGGCAAAAAAAGCACCACTTTTTACCACCACAAAAATTTTACCACCAATTGAATGTCATTGAATGCAAACTCAAATACAGCATGTCAACTTGATTGGTTAAATTAACATGTATAAACAGCTGCACCAAAACTGCACATTTAGTAGTTTTACAAAGTGAAAAGAAGGGAATATCACCCTGCATGAACTAAAAGAATGATATATTTATGCACATTTGAGTGCACAATTATTGTGGAGTTCCTGAATATAATTTTTAAATGTAAATGCATAATGCTTTGACATACATCTCCTGATGCAGTAACTTGGAGGGAATAGCCTGCAAACCCCCAACAGTCCACCTCCACTGGCATACTCCTAGTCCCCCTACATCTTTCAGGTAGCTGAAGGTAGCTCAGGTAGCTGTAGCTGAAGACCTTACCAAGGCTCTTTACTGGCTTTTCTGTGACAGACGGAATCTGATGATCTCTTAGTCTAAAGCGGAATCGGTCAATGACCTTCCCTTTCTTCAGGACCAATGATCGAGATTTGGCTGGATTGAAGCCCATTCATGAGCCTCTCCAGTTCCTGAAGGATCCACCTGGCCCCTGGCACAGCTGTTGTTACTGTGAGGACGTCCATAAAGGTTCTAATGGGTGGTTGCCTCGTTCCTGACTTGCTGAGAGGGCCACGGCACTCTGGTTGTGCTTCACCAGCATGTTCATTACTAGTGTAAACAGAGTCACTGAGATGGTACACCCGGTGATTATCCCCACTTCCAGCTGTTGCCAGTCAGATGTAATGCCTCCAGAAGAGACTCTCAGACTGAACTTGCTATAATAGTCCACAATGAAGTCTCTCACCTTCTGGGGAACGTGATACTTTTCCAGTGCCATTTCAATCAGCTTGTGGGGAACTGAGCCATAGGCATTGCTGAGCTCCAGCCACATTTCAGGCAGATCTCTGCAGCCCTATACCCTCCCTCACCTCCCTGATTATACCTGGTATGCCTGCCTTCTGCACAGAAGTGTTGATGTGGTTGTGAGTCTCTCGGCCAAAATGCTGCAGAATTCAGCTCTCCTCCTTGCCCTCTCTTTATGCCGCCTCATGTGATTTTCTACACTCCGCAAAGTCAATAGCTCTTTCCTCAAGATCGCATCGTAGTTCTGACAAACCTCCCTTCTCCACAACACCTGCCTTCTTATACTGCCTCTTGAGTGCCTTGAGTTCTTCCCTGAGCTGCTGGATCTTCCTGTGATTTGGAACATAGGCTGATACTGGGGACTTGGCCTCCTTTATCCCGAACTGCTCAGCTGCAATGTTGACTATGATTGTAGTCATGGTCTCCAAAATCTGTTCCACATCCTCACCAAACTGATGCCACTCAGCTTTCTTCGGGCTCCTTTCACTAGTAGCAAATAATGGCTCTTAAGAGTTCTGATCACTCCTGGCTGATGGGATTTCCATCGGAGTGCTGACAGTTGACGCAGCTGACACTAGGAGGCTCTGAGCGCAGTGGTCTGTCTCCGGGCCTTCGTCATCTCAACAGAAGCTACTTCTGTGCACTCTGCACCTCCCTTTCTTGGCCTTATGTATCTTAAAGCCCCTGTTATTTGCCATGCCACAGAAGCGTAATACTTGCATTGTCGTTTGTCCATTTGCCTGTTTCATCAACCTTAAGACTGTCCTGCTGGGGTGCTCATCCTCCCCTCCAGATGTCACTGCCCTATTTGCAGTTTTCAACCACACACTTCCTGGTTGTCACTTGTTCTACCAGATTGTTATACTTTGACATACATCTCCTGATGCGGTAACTTGGACACATCAGTGTTGTATTCACTGGGTGTTTCTGGTCTGCACAACAGACACCCTCTGCCAGGTGACCTGACCAGGGTTGATCAAGTGTTCAGGTGGCTTATTACATCCCCCACTTACAGTATCCCCTCTTTTAAGCCAGAGCCATCAGGATGTCCTTCTCACTGCCTCCATGTTATTCCTGATGGCTCTCCTCCTACTTTGCCCCGTAATACCCAGGGATCCTTTAGCCTTGCTGAGCAATTGGCCTGCAAATCCCTGGCCTGCATATTTTCAATCATTTACAAGTCTTGGGACAGTGAAAGCCATTCCAATACTTTTTTTAATTATTTGTTTTCATTTCCTCAAGTAGTTGATGGCTGATTGTATTATGTTTTGTACCACTGTCTTCTTGTAATATCCACCAGCTTTTCTCTTTCAGTTTCGTCTCTGACTGTGGGACATTAGTGTCCAAAATTTGTTGATATTTAAGATTTTCCCTTTATCCCCTTAACACTTCCTGTTTGTAGGCTACACAAGCCTAAAAGTATTTGATGATAAAAACATCCTCATGTGTATTTTTTACTGCAATGCAGTATCCATATTTATGTTTTGTATTTGTATAGTGTAGTTTTTATATACTGCTGTGTTCTATAGTTTTTACTCTATTGGTTTTGCTGCTTTTACCATAACTGTCCACTTTCTGTCCTAACACTACAACCAGTGGGACTAATGACGGTTTATCTGATCGTATCTTTTTTTCGGCAAACATACTTTTGCCGATTGTAGCCCAAAACTTCACATTACTCTTAATCTAAGAGCCAAGCGTTCTTGTAGGTCCTTGCAAGCTTTCAGAGTTTTTTCACAGTCTTTCAGATCTTGTGTTGACAGTTGTCCTTAGAAATCTGTTATGGTCTTTACTTTCAGATGCTCCAAAAGCCACTCAGAACAGCCAGTGGCTGTTGAGTGTAAGTCCAAAATCCTTAGACGTTTGAAGGGTCACATCATTACCTCTGTCAATATCTGGACATGGAGAAAGGTCAAATAAGTCAAGTAAGCTCTTCAAGCAAAACACCAAAAAGGATCAGAGCTGGATTGGATTTAATCTGGCAAACTCCCTTTCCCTTAAATTAAGTCACATTTATTTCTGTAGCCCACTATTATACACAAAGGCAATTCAATGCACTTTAAAGGAATGGAATTAACAAATCAGACAACACAAAAATAGAAGGAAATGAAAAGTAAAGAATGCACTGCATATCAATAAAAGAAGAAAAAAGAAGTAGGATTATGCAGATAAGGAGAATACTGCAGTTTTAGCCAGTTTTAGAAGATCTGATTCTGATGGACAATTGGTTGGACAGCATGGTGGATAAACACCATTTCACCAGGTTTAGTTTCAGATCTTTTCTCCACTAGCTGAGCAGCTCCTGCAAATCTGAGAGTCCCACCAGGACCATAAACATCAAACATATTAGAGATGGATTTAGGGTTCAAACCGTTGAGTCACTTGTATATAATAAGTAACGCCTTGAAATCAATTCTGCACTGAACTGGGATCAAGAACCTGAGAAATCAAGTGATCTCTGTTCTTGGTTTTGGTTAGAACTCTAGCAGCAGCATTTTGAATGATCTGGAGCTCTAATGGACCTTTTGGCAATCCTAGTGAGAAGAGTATTGCAATAGTCAACACTGCAGGAAAAAAGCACAGAAGCTCCAGCTTTAGCTGTGTCTGTAAGAAGGGCCTCGGTCTATAACTGTACACCAGATAGGTGCAGCTAAAAGCAATATGTTTCCAATAATCTGGCTGAGGAATGCATGTTCTTTCTGTATCCAGTGGTTTATAAGTAATTCCCTGCTGTCACAATGAAGATCAAACACAGAGGACCTAGTCTGTCTACCCGCATTTCATCCACACACTCTCATTCTGTTCGGTTCGGGCTCCCGGAGGCCTACGGTTTTATTGGACTAATTGGATTATGTGCCACAGGAGCGCGCTGCCAGACGCTATGCAAACTGAGCTAATAAAAAGTGCGCTGGAATTAGCCATATCATTTGCACAAGGAGATTAAAAGAGATTAGGGCTGAATGAAGTGAGTGCGGCCCCACCGGTGTCTAGAACAGAACGTTGTGATCTGCTGCTCCTCACTGTGGGTGGGAAAGGGTGGGTCTTCATTAACTTAATGGAATATGCACATTCACAACTGGACTTTGGGAAATAAGTTATAAAGCCTTTTGATTAAATCATTTCTTATGAAAGTATTGCACTCCTGGCCACTTTAGTTGTACACTGTACATGGTTTTCAAGTATTCAGACACGTTTGTTTTTGTTGCTTAAAATTCTGCCACCTGCACTTAAGTTTTATATATTAAGATTGCAAAAATGTGGTGTCATCATAAAATATCGTGCCATTGGTTGGGAGAGCAGGTGAAGGTAAATGTACTTCATAAACTTCTAAGGAATCACATTATGAAAAAACTACAGAACGCTAGGAAAGACTTCAAACATCTCGTTCAGCACTGTTTCAATAGTACGAAGGTCAAGGACTAACCTGATGCCATGCTAAATTTCTTCCAGCCTATACTTAACAATTCATCTTGAATTCATCTTGAATTCATCTTGTCTTGCTTTAAGACGGAAGGCCTCTATATACAATCCTAGAAAAGATAATAGAACACACCCACAATGAAGTATGGCGGTGGCAGCATCTGGGACTGGATCTCTGCATAAAATGTACTGGGACATTACTTATCACTGTCACGGACGACGGGGAGAACCTGCGTCCGTGATTTACCTCGGGGGCAGCAGGGACAAGGCAGGCAGGCATCCATGAAGTCAGGCTCTTTATTTACAGGACGTGAAAACGAGAACATAAACAAAACCTGGCTCAAGGGCCACTACAAACATGAACATGAAAACAGGATACGGACAAGGAGCGTGAGGCGGTGGACAAATGTCTGTGGGACACCCAGACAGAACTTAAATACATGACACAATCAAGACACAAACACAAAACAGGTGAACACAGGAAACAAGGAGCAAAACAGAACAGAACGTCAAAATAAAAGTCCCAAAAACCATATTAAAACAGAACCAAAAACAGTGACCCCTAACGGTCACTGGCCAAGCCGTGACAATCACTGAAGGAAGCATAAATGAAGTGATGTATTAGGATGTATTAGAAGAGAATTTAATCTTATTTAACAAGGCCAGTCAAAATAACAAAATAAGTTGGGTGACGATCTCTGCTTACACTGTCTGCCCAATCTCCTGATTTCTTCTTTGAATGCCTATTAACCTTGAAATTGAAATTAGTCTATGAAAGGAGTAATTGAAGACTTTTGAACAGTGTCACTGTAAACAATAATGATGTATTTGGACATCATGCACAAAAGTAAATATTAATTTTCCAAAGCCTAAATCAAACCCTAACCTTAATTAGTCCACAGCTGAGACTGTCACGGTTCGGTCAATGGGCGTTAAAATGCCACTGCTTTTCTGTTTCCACCCGTTTTTTTCTGTTTATGTTCAGGTTCTTTTATTTTGAAATCCGGTTCTGTTGTGTTCATGTGTCATGTGTCTTTGGTTGCCAGCTGCTTTCTGTTATATGCTCTTTTGTTCCAGCTGTCTTGTGTTCACGTAGTCGTTATGTTGTGTATTTAAGCCTGTTTCTGTTGTCCTTTCTTTATGAGTCCATCACCTGATGTATGTGCGTTTTCAGTGTCCTGCCTGTTTCCTTGAATAAGCTGTATCGAGTGGCCCGCGTGCCCGTTTCCTTTGGTCTTCCTTTGGTTTGTTTTTGGTTAATAAATGTAACTGAAATGGATTTCTGCCGTTCTGCCTATCCCTGCATGCTTCCAGGTAGTTCCGGGTTGGAGCTTAGCAGCTCTTCCCGTGACAGAGACCTAACATTATTAAACATATTAAAGTTATCTAAGCATCTGTAGATAATCTGTAGAGGGGTATAGTGTACCATCTGAACACAGACCACTAATTGTTATTAGAAACACAGACACTGTGATGTTTACAGAGTCATTTTGCATGTTTTCCTCGGTATAATATAAGCTTATTAACAAGACAGCAATTCCAGTAAGGTGACTGGGCAACATTAGTAAGTTATAGTATCAAATCATTACTATTTAGTATGTTCAATTCAATTCAATTCAAATTTATTTATATAGCGCTTTTAACAATGGTTATTGTCACAAAGCAGCTTTACAAAATGAAATAAATGTGAAGTAAATATGTGTGTGAATGAATGTGTGTGTGCCCCTG
>JBBPDE010000026.1:2317811-2333491 GCA_037974605.1 Nannopetersius ansorgii | reverse complement strand
GTGTGTTGGTTATCTGTTTGTGTGTGTGTTGGTTATCTGTTTGTGTGTGTGTGTTGGTTATCTGTTTGTGTGTGTGTTGGTTATCTGTTTGTGTGTGTGTTGGTTATCTGTTTGTGTGTGTGTGTTGGTTATCTGTTTGTGTGTGTGTTGGTTATCTGTTTGTGTGTGTGTTGGTTATCTGTTTGTGTGTGTGTGTTGGTTATCTGTTTGTGTGTGTGTGTTGGTTATCTGTTTGTGTGTTGGTTATATGTGTGTGTGGTGCTGCTTGTGTGTGTTTTAGTGGTTGTGTGTATTTTGGCAATTGTGTGTGTGTTTTGGCGATTGTGTGTGTGTTTTGGTGGTTGTGTGTGTGTTTTGGTGGTTGTGTGTGTTCCTCCATCTGTCAGTAGGTGTGACGGTGTATCGACTGTAATCCTGAATCTCCATTGACCTGCAGTGTTGATCAGTTAGAAGTGTTAGAAACTTCACTGCTGAACGTTCCAGATCACTTGTGTGTGAAACTACGCATTAATGGAAAGTAGTCAGGCGGCGCAACCGTGGGACACTAGGTGATGAAGGTTTAAGAAGTGACTTCTCTGTTCTAATGACTCCAGATAGTAAAGTTACTCTATATGTGCTTGTGTTGAGTGTTTGCAGCGTGTGTTGGTGGACGTGATTGCGTTCATTAGTCTGTTAGCAGGTGCTGGCCTGGTTTCACTTGGCGTCCGTCCCCAGGGCTCTGCTGAAAACTGATGCGGGAGGAACCAGTGTTCTCAGCCTGGGTCTTGACAAACCGCCAGACATACTAACACACCATTCTCCATGTCCTTCCATAATGACAGTCGCTCGCAAGTATTTCTTCTTCTGATTTAAATCTATTATTTCTATATTTACAGGACCATGTAAGAGTCTTAGACACAAAAATAAATAACAGTTGAGCTGAGGAGTATGTTTTTAAAAGAATATATAAGACTAGAATATATATGAAATAATATTAATATAGTAAGTAGTAGGGATGCACCGAATATTTGGCCAGCAAATTTTATTTTCGGGTAAAAATTTCTTTTTACACACCCGAAACACTGATGACGCAATCAACCACTGCAACCTGCACGCGCCGGACTGGATTAGAGTCAACATGTCTGCTGTGTGATGCATTTCCATATATCTAAGAAAGACATGCGGAAATCTGTTTGTAAGGCGTGCAATGCTGAAATTTCTTTAGGGGGTGCATCCACAAAGACGTTCTCAACGTTGGGATTCATTTATCATATAAAATCAAAACATCCCGATCAAGCTCAGAAGAGGCAAGACCCTTCGAGCACACCCACTCCGTCTGTGTTTCTGAAAAGGCGAAAGTCATTTCAGTTAATGGGCTGTGCCAGTCTTGTATAATATTTCAGCTCTCTTGCTTTTAGGCTAGTCAAGTAAAATATTTTATTTCAAATTTTGTTAAAATTGTGCATTATTTGAATGCTGAATAGTTTTTCATAGTTTGTAATGTTTTTGGTTTTGGCCCAAAAAAATCATTTCGGTGCATCCCTAGTAAATAGTGGCTTTATGTATGTCTGGGGTTTTGCTCTCGTCATGAAAGTCCAGTATTACACTGTAGTTCTCATCAAATACCTCAGGTACCTGGTTCAGCTCAATCAGTCCTTCATTAAATTAAATCAGGAGCTGCTGATGTATTTTCACAAATCCAAACAACAGCTGGAGGAACCGAGGAGGAACCTGGAACCGAACCTTTGTTCTCCTCACCAGCTCACACAGTATCAACTACTTTTACAAACAAAACAAATCTTGATGTTATTTCACCCCACCAAGTCCCTCACTGCTATATAAAGGTTTATCAAAATGTAATATTTATGCTCGTATAATTTTATGATATTATGGGCTGTTTGATATAATAAGCCAAGTTTGATGATTATGGCTCTTCTGAAGCCCTGAATATGATCATTTTGTAATACCGAATGCTGAAAAGGGGAGCATTAGCCTTAATATGAAAATACTGGCGATTGTATTGTTTTGCCATTGTGGTATCCTTTGTCCATGATGCAGGAGTGTCTTGTTAATAGCAAAATGTAGCACAATTTGCTTTCTGGCAGACACATTTATCCAACATTTACATTTATGGTATTTAGCAGATACTCTTATCCAGAGCGACGAACATCAGTGTTCAAGTAGTCCACATCTGTTCTTCATACCTGTAAAGCGAGACTCAAAACATCTGCTTTTAAGCAAGCTACTCCCCGTGAAGTTACACACCTTAACAAACCCTGTCAGAAAGAAAGCAGTCAGAGGTTAGTTCACATGTAAGGAAAAACAGTTACTTTTTTTTTTTAATCCATAGTAAAAGTTGTAAAAGTTAGGACTGATTAGTCACCAAGGTGCTCCTTGAAGAGGTGGGTCTTCAGACGCTTGAAGACAGTGAGGGACCTGGATGATCTGATCAGAAGAAGGAGTTTGTTGCACCAAGACTGAAAAGAGCTTTGAGGCGAGCGGTGGTTCGCAGTGTACCAGTGAAGGTTCAGCAGTAGCGCCTTGGTGTGTGAGAATTTAGGAGCTTTGGGCATTGGGCGGCTGGTGGCCTAGTGGTTAGGGTGTTTGCCCTGCGGTCAGGAAGGCTTGGGAGCTCTGAGGTACCCTGAGTAAGGCACTGTCCCCACTGTGTTCCGCTGCTTCACTTGGTGAATTGGTTAAATACACACAACAACACTGTTGTGTTCAAGTGTGAGAGGGTGGTCACTTTCACTTCACTTTCATTGTGACAAAGTGACTTATTGTTTGTATATCAGAGCTGTGGGTGAATGTAGTGTTGGGAGTCTTGCTCAAGGACTCTTTTTGGTGTAGTGTGAAATTTAGCACAGGGCAGGAACTGAATCCTTATAGGGATGGGAGAGGCCTAGTGAATAGGATACTTGCTTCTGGACCTAGAGGTCTTGGAATCGAATCCTGCCTTCAGCACAAGACCCTTAACACCAAGTTTCTCCAGGGAGACTGCCCCCTATAGTTAGGGAATGGAAGTCGCTCTGGATAGATGCGTTTGATAAATTCCGTAAATGTAAATGTATAACCTGCATAGAAGGCAGTAATGATAACCACTACACTAACCAAACCCTACTCTAAAGTCAGAAGTTCCAGTGACATTGAGGGGGCAAAATGTTCCTCCTAGGACTTTGGTCTGCGATCAGAATCAGTCCAGGTAATGCTTTTGCTCTACTTTACGTGTATCAAACTGACCAACACCCCTGATTTAATCAGTAATGAGGCTTTGATTACATCACTGCCGGTTTGGCTGCAGTAAGGCTGGCATTGAGTTTAGTTATAATAAGCCCCTGTTCTCCTTGGACTTTGGTGCACTGTGTGTACGGCAGGCACTCAGATCATTTGTAAACAATGCCATCCTTTAGCTCTCTCTCACTCTCTCTCTCTCTCGCTCTCTCACTCTCTCTCTCTCTTGCTCTTTTGCTCTCTCTCTATCTCTTTCTATCCTTCTCGCTCTCTCTTCCTCACCTGTTCTTTTTATTCTCTTTCTATCTTTCCCTTGTTTTTTTTCTCATTGCTCTCTCTCTTGCTCCTGCTTCCAGTATTTCTTGCTCTATTCCTTTTTTTCTCTCTGTTTCACTTTTCTACTCTCTCTCTAACTCTTGCCCATTTTACCTTTCTAGCTTATGCTTTTCTTTTTCTTTCTCTTCTTGCTAACTTAGTCGTCTCTCTGTCTCTCTCTGTCTCTCTGTCTCTCTCTTTCTCTCTGTCTCTCTCTCATTCTTTCTCTCTCTCTCTCTTGGTCTCTCTCCCTCGTCCTTCTGTCTCTCTCCCCCTCCCCCACATAGTACTCTCCTGCTCTTTATGGTTCTCTCAGAATAAACTACACGACACACACACACACACACACACACACACACACACACACACTTTCCCCTCCCCCTCTCTCTCAGGTCATTCTGAGATGTTTAGCTCTTGGCCACCTGCCTGCGTCCTGCGTGTGTTTATGTGCGAGTGTGATTTTGTGTGTTTATGCTGTGTCCCATGCAGACGCTGAACCGTTCTCTCTCTTTCCTCTCTGAAGTGAGGAGAGGGAGGAGCATAAATCTGATCTTAGACACTCACTTTTAAAACCTATGTTGTTCTAACCTTTAAAGACGTGAGCAAATGGGCTGAGTGTTGAGTTCATTGAAGGCTTGGAACCACAGTGACGTTTTGAATAAAAAAGGTCACTGTAAATAATCTGTATGTATTTACATTTTGGACATTTTTTTCTAATCCTGTTGCTTCTACTGGCTATTTCTGCACAGTTATTTATTTATGTCTGCCTCAACCTTTGCTTTCCTTTTGCATTTTTGCACACTTAACAATGAAACCTGTCTGATGCCAAAAACATTTGAATTTGAAAATATGAATTTAATGTTGAATATAAATGTGATTGTTAATAAACCTATAATCAGAATCAGAAAAAGGAGGATATTGGTTATGTTTAGACTAAACAGAGACAAGAACAATATAAAATATGAGAAAGTCAAAATAACTCTCCAGAAAATACTATAGAGAAATAAATCAATATTGTAGATAAATAAATAG
This sequence comes from Nannopetersius ansorgii, assembly GCA_037974605.1. NCBI lineage: Eukaryota > Metazoa > Chordata > Actinopteri > Characiformes > Alestidae > Nannopetersius > Nannopetersius ansorgii. The sequence continues at coordinate 2,328,934 of JBBPDE010000026.1, read as the reverse complement.
TAGTCAGTTAATCACATTACAGTTATGGACTGCATTACTTATATATCTTTAGGATCAATATTAAACATGATGCAGTTAAAACTTATATATCTTTTCTATTTTCTTTATCTTCACCACTGTGTTATATTCAGTCAACCCAAACATGTAATATTGGGACAATTTGCATAACATTATCTATAAGATGCTTTTGCCATATTTATTGACTCGGATTATGGTGTCATGTAGGTGTTTGTGTATCCATTTACATTTATTTTTATACTGTTTTTTTTCTGGCTTGGCACAGTAAAAAATTGTTGTACTGGGATGCAATGACAAAGTATATCTATCTGTTTTCTGTGTGTCTGTGCTTCAGCTACGCGACTTCAACCTGAACAGAGCTCTTACCTCACCTGCACTTTTCATTCCGAAACAACTCTGTTAGACTCAAAGATTCAATTTAAGAACCAGGTGCTGTTTATAAGCAGAATCATTAATGGCATCAGTATCTTATCAGTTCACATCCCTGTATAATACAGAGAAACATTGTACAAATCAGGCTTCTTTGATTGCACTATGCATTAAATAAACATTGGCCTAGTGGTTATGGCGTTTGCGATCAGGGAGTTGTAGGTTCGAATCCCAAGACTGCTAGTGGCACCTCTGAGATACCCTGAGTAAGGGACCGTCCGCACACACTGCTCCTGGGGCGCTATATATATACACATGGGCATCAATCTATTTATTTATTTATTTATATATTAGACACATCTATGTAAAACATGGGACATTTGTGTGTCCTCACATCCTGACATGGTTCAAAACTGTGATTTTGTGTATGTATTTATCACTATGTGAGGACTGAATGTCCTCACAATGCCTGAAAAAATAACAATTCTGTAGCAGTGGGGACATTTTGCTGGTCCTCACAAGGAATTGTGCTGTTTTCACCACAAATTCAACTTTTTTTGGAAAAGCCAGGATAGTTGCTGTTTGGTTACTGAGGTTATGGTTAGATTTAGTGTTTCTAAGATCCAGCGTTACAAGGCACTTGAATGTCCTCACATACATAGTAATATCAAAATGTGTGTGTGTGTGTTGGACGTTCATTCCATTGCAGCCTCCGCGCTGCAGGACTGGGCTGCTTTTGTCTTTGTGCTGCTATTCAGGCAGCTCCATTGTGAGCGGCTGTGCTAATTGCAGGCCGAGTGGGTCTCGGATAAATATTTTCTGACAGTTTGAAAGCATGAAAAGAGCCGGAGAGGACCAGGGAGAGGAAAACAGGAAAAGGGAATGTCCTTTCTTTCTATCTGTCTATCTGTCTATCTATCTATCTGTCTGTCTCTCTCTCTCTCTCTCTCTCTCTCTCTCTCTCTCTCTCTCTCGCTCTGTCTCTCTCTCTCTGTGTCTCTGTCTCTCACTCTGGTTTATTTTTTTCTGTTCAGTGTTACAATGAGAGCGACTCTTCGCTTTAACCTTCACCCTCTGCGCACTCTCAGACTGGATCTGCTCTCTGAGTAGAGAGAGTTATAAATAAAAGGCTGGAGCGAGGGAGCGGAGGCTGGATGTTGGATCCTGACGAACGGGGCGGTCACTCTTTAGTGTGTGCTCGCTCTCTCTCTCGCTCGCTCGCTCTTTCTCTGAGCTGCGTTTTTTTGGCAGCGACTCAAAAGTGAGGCTCAACCAGGAGACATATTTGTATGAGGAATGACTCGCGCCGTGCACAAAACCTAAAGCTTTTCCGCGAGGATGGTCGGGCGGCTTTTATCTTCAGGTACTTTTCCACTTCTTCGTCATTTCCACTCCCTCCTCTTCCTCCTCCTCCTCCTCCTCTTCTTCCACCCCCTCCAACACAACCACATTCTCGTCCAGATGATAAGCCGTCCCTCTTCCGCTCTCGTCTCTCCTCTCTGCAGCGCTGCTTCTGTTTATTTTCTGCTTGCAATGTTTTAACTGCTGCAAATAAAACGCAAACCCGCGGAAGGCGGTGCATTAATGCAGGGCATGCAGGCTCCCTCTGCCTCTCCATAACAAACCCGCTCGCTTTAAAGCAAAAGACTTCAGATGTTCATGGCAGCTCTGAGCTTTTTTGGCACCGGTCCAAGCTTGATAAAATGGCGTCCTTTTGCTACGCAGCGACTCTCCAGAAGGACAGACGCTTGAGTCGAAAGAACGTTGCATTGTGTTTTTTTTTTTTTTACGTTTTCTTTCAAAGAGTTTATATATAGTTAACTCTCTCTTATCTGTTTATCTCTGACAGCTGGTTAGAAGTGGTTTCTGCAAGCTAGTTTGCCCAGAGTGCACTTGAGATCCAGCACGTACTGAACCGTGTCTGTGCATGCAAAGATATCAGAATAAATAAATAAATAAATAAATAAATAAATGCATAACAGCGACAGAATTGAATCCATGCCAGGAAAGTGGGGCGGCACTCACCAGGCAATTATTGTCCTGTCGGGATCTCAGGCTTGATAAGGCGCATTTAAACGCTTTCTGATCTCGTCAATGCGGCATTTAAAAAATTGAAGCATTTATGCAAAAGTGAAGGGTGTACATTCTTCCCATCAAACTAGCAGAAATGACTGTGGTTTCAGAGGCAAAGGTTTGTGGCGACGGCAATGCAGAATTATGGCTGCAGCACATGCATGTGAACCAGCGTGGAGAACCACTGGTACATTTGAGGCCTTGTCCTCTGCCGAACAACATGTGGAATTTGACTAGAACTGTTTGGACCTGGATATGGAATCATAACCTTTGTTTTGAGCTGCCCTTTGCTGAATTTTAAGTCAGAGCTTAAGTATCTTCCAAACATACCATTCTGTGTGATGTAACTGAAAGAAACATGTTGAATGAATGTATACATTGTCTTATATGTAACTGAATGCTTTTGTTTTGGAAATATATGCAGAAAAATCTAAGACTGGAGAGCTATATCATGGTGTTTTAGGAACTGTATTAATGATTTTTCATACCTGCACAAGAAACATTATGATATTTGTTGGTTTTGTTAATTATTATTTTCTGTAGTTTATGTTTATGAAATATTCTTCTTCTCCCTTTCTCTTTTCAGAACTGTCCCCGCAGAGTGGCCAGACAGCGCAGTATGAGAATCCCCACTGGGGGCACCTACCCACTAATCGCAGTGTTGCTGTACCCACTACCAGCAGTAACAGCTGGGATCAACTGATCATAGACGAAAGTGATACTGAGGCGTGGCCTTCTATTTCTCGCAGCGAAAGCCACATTTCTGCAGGATGCCCTTCGGACACTGAGAGTGTCAGTGACGTAAACAGCAGCACAAACAGCATGAGCATGGCCACGGGGGCCGGCCAGCAAGGCCACTTTCCCGCCACTCATCCAAGTAAAGCAAGTTCCGGCCATTCAGGTGGCCTCCTCTCTAATCAGGGCGGGACTAACCGGGGTTGGGGCTCAGGCCCTTCTCCTCCTGGAGGTGGGGATGGAAAGAGCGATAGCAACAGTGCATCAATGGGAGCCAGGGCCTGGGGCTCCTCCAACTTTAACTTGAACTTGAATCCCAACGCCAACCCCTCTGCCTGGCCAGTCTTGGGACATGAAGGGACTGGCGTGGGTGGCAGCTCTGGAGGATCCAATTCTGCTCCTCCTACTAATCTGTGTAGCCCACCGGGTGTGCCGCCCACTGGCACCAGCAGCAGTGGCAATATGGGCGGTGCCAATGGGAGCTCTGCCGGTAATGGTGGTAGTAATGGCAGCAGCAGCGCCTGGGGTGGCATGGTGCCCACTGACACCTCAGAGCCACACTCCTCCCCATCCACGAATGTGTCTTTTAGCTCTGAACCTCAGAACCTTAACACTGATGGACCAAATCACACTAAGCAGGAGCCCATGAGCCCCGGGCACAGCCTGTCTAACTGGGGCGTCACCTCTGTGGGCATGGGCTCCTTTGTCCAGCCTTCAACAGGAACGTCACAGGTCAATGGGGAAGAGGGATCCGTCTGGGGAAACGGAGATGCCAAGTCTGCCAGTGGCTCCAAGGATTCGGGTTGGGACTCAGGGAGCGGCTGGGGTCAAGGAGCAGCTTCAGGCACCACAGGATGGGGACAGCCTTCCTCCAGTGGTGACTGGGGTAAGCATTCCAGCAGTGAGCCTAAAGGATGGGAATCTGCAGGCTCTCCCACTCAAGAGCAGCAGCTCAATTCTTGGGGCAGTGGAGCCAATGCTCCAGCCAGCGAGGGAAGCAGCGATAGCATGGATGGACACTCACACAGGAGGGATCGGTCATCAAGAGATGTGGCCCCACCTCTCCTGCCTGCCCAGGACATGGACCCAAGGGTTCTTTGCAACACAGGCTGGGGACAGACCCCTGTGCGTCAGCACACAGCCTGGGAGACAGAGGAAGCCGCACGTTCAAATCGCAAAAATGACATCGGCACTGAAGCTTGGGGTCCATCCTCAAATGCACCCAGTTCAGGACCACTGGCAACTCCTGGCAGTGCTAATGCAACTTCTGGCTCTGGCTCTGGCTCCAGACCTGACTCTGGGGGCAAGAGTGACAGCCCTTGTCCTGCTGCAGCAGCTCCATCAGGTTGGGGGACAAACATGCCTGCCCCCACACAACCTGGTTCTGGATGGGGAGACACCCCAAGCACCAAGAAACCACCCACTGGTCCTGGGGGCTGGGGTAATCCTCCACCGGGAGGCCCCAGTGGCAACCTGCAGAAAAGTGGGCAGTCTTGGGGCTCTGAGGAGAAATCTCCAACCTGGGATGACTCCCATGCCAAGGCTAAACCTCAAGGTTGGGGTGAGGGGCCCAAGCCCCAATCCCATGGATGGGGCAATGGAAATGGAGGAGACAGTGGATCTGGTGGCGAATGGGGTGACTCCGGGGAAGGGAAGAAGAATGGACCATCCAGCTCTTTCTGGGAAGGAGAGGGATCAGGCTGTAAAGAGGGCCCTCGTGGATGGGGAAAACCCAACTCGGGGGTTGGGGGTGGCTGGGGAGATGCACAACGCTCCAGTGCCCCAGCACAAGGATGGAGCAACAAGCCTCAGGAGGGCGGCAGTGGCAATAGTGGTAATGGGAGCATGGGCTCATGGGGAGGTCCAGGCTCTGTCAAGCAAAGTGGTTCCGGTTGGAGTGGAGGAAATGGGGGAGGAGTTAAACATAATCATATTGGAGAGGCCACAGGTTGGGAAGAACCTTCCCCACCTTCCATCCGACGCAAGATGGAGATTGATGATGGTACCTCAGCTTGGGGTGATCCAAGCAGCTATAACAAAACTGTCAACCTCTGGGACAGGAACAATCCTGGAATGCAGGGTAAAGCAGGTCCTGGAAATGCAAACAATCCTCCCAACAACCATCACCATCATGCCCACCATAATCAGCCTCACATGCAGGGCCATGGCCATGGAGGGCCAAATACAGCCAACAACCATATCTCTCCTGACAATGCAAGCACTCATCAGACTGTGGCCCCTCACAACAGAGCATCAATTATGACTCCAGGTAAGGAAAAATTGTTTTTCGTGTGTGAGGTATTGCCCCTTTTATTGTGCCAGACTTTGAGAGTTAGATGAGATGATTGCGGCAGATACAAATAGATTTACTTGCCCAAGTAAATAAGCATGTCTGTACCTTAACCTTGAAAAACCTAGAAATACGCTCGTTGAGCTCATGGCACACACTATAACAAAAAATTTTAAACCAAGCATTTCCCCTCCCCCCGTATGGAAGGAAGTTGGCCATTGTTCTCTCAGCAACACGAGGGCTGAGGTCTAACTGAGGTGTTGTATAATAGGTCAGTTGAACTGAAATACTGTTTATATTTTTCTCTGAAAGAACAGTCATACACACTGTACTGGAGATTGGAGGAAGTGTGTAATTAGAGTTGGGCTGCCATCTGTGAACAGTTACACAGAACCCCAGCAGGGTGCTGGACGAGGTCCGACGCCCCCTGCTGCCCGTCCCCTGCTCTGCACCAACTCGCATAAGCCAGTATGGGCCTGCCATCCTCAGGGCTGCCCTTCAGGTCTACTGGTGCCAAGAATTAAACAGGCCTCGTCTGCCGTCCACTTGGACCGTGCTCAGCACTTTCTGTTTGCAGTTCCATTTGAGGAGCAAAGTGTAGAGAAGAAATGAGTGAATAGCATGTCTTCAGATACAATTAGCTTAAGCCTAAAACTGGGTAATTACCTGTGCTCAAGTAAAACTTTTGTGCTTCTTTTTGGTGTATTGGTATAGGATTTTTTTGTGATAAAAGTAGTCATTAACATGTATTGATTTACTGACACATATTTATTAATAATTACTTTTAAGTGAAATATCATTGTTGAGTTGGTGCTGTGCAGTTGGTCACAGCTCTGACATTTCAACTTTGTTATTTTTATTTCATAGCAAGGGTGCATTAAAAAGAGAAGAACACCAATGCACACTTGCTGTAAAATAAATCGACCCTGGACTTATTAAAATGTTCCACTTTTTTTAATGTTATATTTTTTCTATTTTAATTCTGGTGTCCAGGTTGTCCTGTGGAAAGATGCGTTCATTTCTGCTTCACAGAATCAGTAACAATACTTTTAGTGGAGTATTGGAGTACACACCTCTAGCTTGTTTGCCTTATTTGCCCTTTTTAAACAGTTGTTGCGTGACTCCATTTCTAATGCCTCATGCAGAATCAGAAACAGAATGAGAATCAGAAAACTATTGATCTCGGAGGAAATCGCTTATGCTAGGGCTTCACAGAGAGACAGATGAGAACAACATAAACTCTAAAATAAAAGTCAAATAAAAACAATTCGATATACAGTATACTTAATACACAAAATGCTGGGGTATTAATACTATAGATAAATAAAGAACATGGTAATTGTAAGGATACTGTCCCTGAGGTTGCCAGTCTCTCTGCAGGTTGGGGGGAGATGCCGAATGTCCACTCCAAACCTGAGCCCTCGTGGGGAGAGCCGGCACCCCCTGCATCCAGTGTGGACAATGGCACGTCCGCCTGGGGTAAACCTCCTGGAGGCTGTGGGGGATGGGCGGATAACAGCCCTGAAGGCTATGGCCGAGGCAACGGGCCACCAGGATCTGCCCCATGCAAGCCAGGTTGGTTTTTAACTGCTATTTTAAAGTGCAGAATTTTATATACCTTATAAAATTGGTAAGGTTTCTACCTTACCAGTCCATCAAGACTCAATTGGTATCCTAAATCTGTATGTGTTGTTTTGCATTGGAATGATGAGAGAACTTTATCCCCCACCACAGTACTGCATGCCAAAATTGTTACACACTTGTCTCAGACCTTGTCAAGTTGTAATTTAGAAAAGCTAACACCTCTTCATGTTCCTTTAACTGTTCACGAACAATACTTGCCATATAGACAAATTTTCCTGCAGAAAAAGGCCATTGTCATTAGGGAACACTGCTGCTATGAAGGCGTGTACTTGATCCGCAAGGTGGTGTCCACATGAATTACTTGCTGTCTAATAAAGCCCACCTCTTGTCAGGTGTCAGGAATACAAGACAAATTAATGTCCTTCAGTTTAGTGGGTTAATTTTCATGGCTAATTGATGTAATTTAGTTTTTATATGCAATAACTATAATGAACTATAATGCATGGACATTTACGTGTCCCTGTTACGATATTCCTTGTCTTAAGCTGGTTACTCAACACCACAATAAGATGTCTGTGAATTTTCTCCATGAAATTCTTTAAATCACACTACCCTCTAGTGTTGAAATGAGCACAATGCATGCTCCCACCTAATGGCTGAAATAAGATTCCACCTGTTAGAGGAAGATGTTTCCTCGGACGTTTCAAGTATTTTAATATTTGGCTTTTTGTGTGTGTGTTTGTTTTTTTGCAGCCCCTAAACCTATGCAAGAAGGCTGGGGAGGTGGTGAGGATGTGTCCCTGTCGGCGGGGCAGTGGGATCAGGATGAGGGCGACATGTGGAACAGCACGGCTTCCCAGGAGAGCAACTCGTCCTGCAACTCCTGGGGGAACCCACCCAAGAAGGGTCCACAAAAGGTCAGCTAGAACTGAGAAAGACCTTTCATGTCACTAAAGTACTGGTTTGGTGAAAAATTACACATTTTCTCACCTCACCCCAATTGTATTCAATAAGATTAATCATTGCTGAGGTCTCTTTACGTCAGTAACCTTTGATAGTTTTGCTTAACTTGTGTCTGAGATGCTGCTGTCTACGAAAATGCATCAGGATAGCTGCTACGACTGATATGCAACATACTTTTGCCCATTTTCATCAAACTATGACTTTAAAACAGTACTGGAGTGAGTGCAACTATAAAGGAACACTGATGAAGGTAGACATTATGTTTCAGTTTCAAGATTTTTTATCTAATCTGTCTCTTTTCTTTCTTGCCTGCTCTATAAAGGGTAAGGTTCCTAACAAACAGGACGATGCCTGGATTATGAACCGTCTGATCAAGCAGCTGACTGACATGGGCTTCCCTGTGAGTATCATTTACCAGCTGTTTTTGTTTGTTTTTTTGTTGTTGTTGTCCAATTGTTTTTTTACTTTTACACTTTTAGTAGATTAATTCCACAACATTAAAGCGAGATCAGACAGACTGTTTATTTTCCCCACAAGTCAATGCACTGCCCCCATCACTCTTATACATCCATGTCACATTTGTACTTATATACTGTGCTCAGAATTTCTGTATTTCTATTGTTTTACTGTATATTTTTATTGAACTGTTGATGGTCTTTTATATATAAATATAGAGTGAGTTTAATTTTGACTGACAGTTATTTACAGTGATCAGTTGTGCTTTTGCAATTCCATAGTAATACAGTCATAATGATCAAACGTGTCGTGTGTGTTTGTGTGCAGAGAGACCCTGCAGAGGAAGCTCTGAAGAGCAACAACATGAACCTGGACCAGGCCATGAGTGAGTGTTACCCAGGATAAGTTAAGATAACCCTTTATTAGTCCCACAGGTGGAAAAATGTGCATTTTTACAGCAGTAAAGTGGACAGAGCGAGAAGAAAGTAGAAGCAGCATAAAAACTAGTAACAGTATAAGATAAAAAAGGACCGTACACTATACAAAAATTACATGTGTGTATCTATACATGTATATATATGTATGTATGTATCATTGCTGGGCAACGATTACAATTTTTTAATGCGTTTTCTGCATTGTTATGACATTGCTATACACAAAATTATGCAATTACAGTAGTGTATTGCGCACAGTAGTGTATTCCCTAAGTAATGTGAGTGTTTATCTAACAGTGTGTGTATGTTACATCAAAGCGGTATTTGTACTTCGTCAATGATATGTGTGCTGACGCCAGTTAATCCCTGGAACCTTAATCTGGGTTGATCTCTTGCCTAATGCAGGAGGATTTCATACACAGTGCATACACAGTACACAGGTTTAAACATGAACAGGGTCAGCGTTAAATGTGTCGTGCAGCAAAAAAGGACACAGTACTGCTTAATGAGCCTTTCACACAGTAGTGGAACAGGAACAGAGTGTGTATAGCATGGTGTATGTAGTGTACAGTAATCCCCCAGCTATGTGCATTAACAGGAGCCGTGGATTCAGGAGGCATGGATTCAGTCACACGCAGAACTCCCCACAATAACGTGGATGGTGCCGTTCCAACGAGCCCTCATTTGTATTGTAGCCCGAGTAGATCAGGTTTTATTCCCCGAAAACCGCGAACCGGAGCGCATTGAGACACGCATTCGTCTTTAAATGCGATCTGGGTGTAAACTTTTGTCCCGCAACCTTCTGAGTTGCACATCTTGGCGGGGAATTTAAATTTGAATAGTTTTACCTTTACTTTTTCTTGAAGGGTAATGCATTAAACTGAGTTTAAAAATAAATTTAAAGTGTTCTGGGAGCAGATTTGGGAGCAGATTTGGGAACCTATTTAGGGTTTACACTGTAAAAATAGGCATTTTTATTTTTTTACCAAAGCACAATGCAGGTTTTCACTATACGGGGGTGCTCTTGAAACGTAACCCCCACGAAAAGCAGGGGATTTATTCCTGTGAATTCGTATAAATTGTGTATTTAGTGTGAATAGCGTAGTGTAGTTAGTATTTAGCGCAGAGTATTTTCAGAACACAACGTTTTCTTATTCTGATTCTGTGTGTTTGTGCTGCAGGCGCTCTGCTAGAGAAAAAGACTGAATTGGATAAGCGGGGGATGGGAATCTCTGACTACAACAACGGCATCATCAACAAACCAATGGGCTGCAGGCCTTCAGTCATCTCCAAAGAATCCTCCTCAGATCGCCCCGCCTTCCTGGACAAGGTAGCCCCGCCCCCTTTTCGCCATGTCCAGTAATCTGATATTTAAATTAAGGACGTGTAACGTGGGATACATTTTCAAGAACTATTGTAATCTTGTCATTTTTAATAGGTTTAAAATAAGTTTGTTTCGCTCTTTGCAACTAAGCAAAGCTGTATATAAAACTTTAAAATAAACAGTACTTTTTTTTTTGGTGTGAATTTACCATTTTGCAGGTCATCTAGTTGTGTCTTCATGAAGTGCAAAATCACCTAATGACCTCGTGTACTAGAGTTTTAATATGTTTACCAACATGAATATTCCTGTAGGTCTGTGCAAAAATCTTAGACACCTATATAAATAGTTTACACACTGATATACTGAACATAACATAACTTTTTATTTATTATTTTTTGTTTTATTTAGTATATTTTGTATAGTAAAGTGAAAAAAAAAAACACTCACTGTTTATCTAAACTAATGTAAAAAAATTTTCAGGTGCACAGTACAGTAAGTGGTTATAGTCCTCATCCTTGATATTATTGGAAGCTGCACTGAACCTCCAGCCTGTCTGAGACTTTGGTGTAATGGTGCTTTTCTCTCTCTGCAGGATGGTGGACTAGTGGATGATGCCCAAACTTCACCGTTTTTGCCTTCTCCCAGCCTGAAGCTCCCACTGGCCAGCGCTGCCCTCCCCAGCCAGGGCCTCGGGGTCGCCATGCAAAACTTGAACAACAGACAGGTGGGTCCGAGAGAAGAGACATCACAAACACACGTCATCTCTTATGTGATATTAAACCTCTCACAGAACATTTGGAGTAAAAGTGTGTGTGTGTGTGTGTGTGTGTGTGTGTGTGTGTGTGTGTGTGTGTGTGTGTGTGTGTGTGTGTGTGTG
>JBBPDE010000026.1:2280970-2310203 GCA_037974605.1 Nannopetersius ansorgii | reverse complement strand
CATCTCCACATCATTGCATTCAGTTTTTATTCACAATTTGTTTAGTGTCCCAACTTTTTTGGAATCCGGTTTGTAGAATAACCAGAATGGGCTGACATTGAACCAGATTTTTCCAGGTTTTTTTTTTTTTTTTTTTGTAACTCTACGTACAGCACATAAATACAACAAAAATATGAACTGTCCCAGGACCCCTGAGGACCAGCTTTGAGATCCAGTGTTCTTGAAGAACCAAATAAGCCATGTGTGTCCTCAGACCTCTGTTGGTTTTTTATTGTGGAGAAAGATCATCAGTTGCAGCCCTAAATGAAACCCAGTTCAGTTTCTCTCTTTCCCTCTAGAACTGTGCCCTTGTTAATTTAAACCCTCACAGTATTTCCAGTGTTCAGTGGCTCCCTGTGTGTGGCATGATCACCTGCAGTGTGCGGCTTGATTGATGTGAGGGATTATTGTAAATAATTTGTGACCTTGTTTACCTCCTGTCTGCTGCAACTCTCTGTGAAAATCCCTTGGAACTCACATCACTGTGTTTAAATCAGACGTGTTAAACACAGGAAAGTCTCATAAGACACTGATGTCAGTTGTTTTCACACCTTTGTTAGGGGTGCATCAGACAAGATTGTATTTAAAATTGTATTCAGTGTTCTGCACAGACGGACAGAGACAATAAAAAATAATATAAGCTCACAATAATACTCTGAAAATACTCATTACTTAATATAATATGTTTTGCACACAAATGCTGCAGTCGTTTCATATAAATAAAGATACATTTATATATTTTGATAAATTTAAAAAAAAATACTGCAGAAGTCATTTACTAATTAATACTAATAGTGGTTTGGAGTCCTTTGTTGCACATTATAGTAGAACAAGTAATAAAATTGCACATGATAAACAATTGAACATATTTAATGATTAGAGTATTGACATAAGTAGTTATACTGCACGTGATAAGACAAACAATTGCGCATAATAGCACAGATAAAGAAGCAGCACGCTTTGTTTGGTTTCTTTTTTGAAAGGAATAGGCAACAAATACTGTAAGAAAACTGTTTACTCTTCACTCCCACGTTCCCTTTGTGGGCGAGACAAAAGCGCTGACATAAAACAGAGAGGCTGATGGGTAAGGCTGGCAGACGGGCACTGAGATTGCAATCCTCACATCCTGCACACACTTGCAGACAGCTGTAAATATCCTGCTGCACTCATGCGTGGTTTAGTTTGCAGAACTGCAACACAGAACAGCCAAAATGAAAATACATGTCCAATTATGAGCCAGTTGCTAAATAAATAAATAAATCGGCAATTTCTTTGCTTCTAAAAAGCGCGTTAGATGCAAAACCCATCTGATTCTGATCATGCACCCCTAGCTTTTTATATGTATTTTTCGTTCTTCTCACTGTTCACCTCTGCTCTGCAGGAAAGCTGCCAGATATGAAGTCCACCTGGTCTCCAGGCCCCATCTCCCACACCCAGGCCCCCCTGTCCCATGAGCTCTGGAAGGTTCCTCAGGGTCCGAGAAACACCACGGCCCCCACGCGCCCCCCACCGGGACTCACCAACACCAAACCCTCCTCCACCTGGGGAGGGAACAGCCTGGGCCTGGTGCCTGGGTGGAGCAGCTCATACTCCTCAGGTACAGGTTACATATGGAGTGTATTGGATTGTTACTGTGTTTTTTATTTTTGTTTTGGGTTTTTTTATTGTTGATTTTATTTTCTGTGCCGTGTTTATAAGTGCAATCATTCTGACAAACAGCAGTACACTACAGGAAGGTTAGGGGGCATTAATGCTTCTAAAAACTATCAATCACCTGTTAAACCCACAAGACAGGTTGCTGTAGGCCCTCCTGCTTTCATATTTGACTTACTATTTATTATGCAGATAATAATAGTAATAACAACAGTAATAATGATAAATTAACAAAAACACTTCAGAATGTTGGAGTTAAAGCATGGTGCCTGGTTGGAGCAGCTTATATTTGTCAGGTGATCTGTCACTTAAGGTTTAATCTCTGGTCAAGTCTGTCAGGCTGAATAAATAAATAAATAATGTCATGCCCGAGGCCGGAAAACACAGGCAGTAAAATCACTGTAACATTTTGTGAATCCGCTTATAAAACGTAAAGGTTTAGGACTTAATAAATTATCATAATCATAAATTTGTTTACTTTGCCAAAATAAGGTAGTTCATTAAAAATGAAGCTAAAAAAAAGTTTTACAACTTAATAAATGATTAATAAATTAATCAGACATTTATTTACTCTAAATAATTAATTACTAAATTAATTACATTCAGTTCATTTAAAAAATCTACCAAATTAAAGCTAAATGAATAAAAAATGAAGGTTTATGACGTTATAAATGATCAAAAATATCCATGCATTCATTTACTCTGCCATACATTTACTCTTTCTCATCTGGATCGCAGTTTGATGAGCTTTTATGGTTTTACTGAAAAATTGGGGCTGATAATCTTTGATAGTCTTCACATCTTTGCTTTCAGTATCCTGTATTGAAGAGACGCTCCGTTTGATGTTCAATTGTGTAAACATTTGAATAGAAAAAGTCCTACTTATAGGATGACATCACACTGTGTGTCCTTTTTGTACTACGTAAAATTTCCATCTTAAAACACCCGCGTTCCTTAACGCAGACACAGAGCAGCTAAATGCACTGAAACCACGATAACGTCTGGAAATGAGGGCATCAGGTACTGAGATGACCTCAGCGTCAGTTTTATTCTGAGTGTGTGAACAGACTGTAGTGTATAGAGGGCTGTGTGTGTGTGTTTATACGGCTGTAGTGGATAGAGGGCTGTGTGTGTGTGTGTTTGTGTGTGTGTGTGTTTGTGTGTGTGTGTATACCTGTGTTTGTGTGTCTGTGTGTGTTTATACGGACTGTAGTGGATGGAGGGCTGTGTGTGTGTGTGTTTACACTTCATGTCAGCCTTTTACAGAATTTCTCAACATAGTTCATTCGAAAAATTGAGATTATCTCACACATAACAGGTTACGGCTACGAAAAAGCACAAATCTTGCCGTTTTCATACGGCGTAACTGAAACAGTTTGTGCTTTTATGCTCTCAGATGAAAATGTGAACACAATTTACAAATTTGGGTTACACACAATAGACATACCTTATATGACCTCTATTCTGTTCTCTGTTTCAGTTTTAATCTTTTATCTTATTTGTCATGTGCAATAGTCTTTCCATGTGAAATATCGTTACTTGTGTCAGTATTACTGATCTACTACTGACCTCTATTACAGCAGTAATAGACACCTGACCATGGTTTGTGATGCTAGTAAAGTCATTTATAGTATTTATGCCTCTGCATTTATTCTTCCTGTACGTCTGCATTTATCCTTTTACTGATGTGTGTTTTTGTTTGCTTTAAGGTACCACATGGAGTACAGACAGCTCCACTCGGACCAGTAGCTGGCTAGTACTGAGGAACCTCACGCCCCAGGTACGGCAGCAGCACAGAATTAACATATTGTGCATAGAAATGGTTTATGCCTGGCCAGTTCCTCAGCTTTTAATGGTTTTAAATCAAGTGTGTGTTTGTGCGTTTGTGTGCGTATGTGTGGGTTTGTGTGTGTGTGCGTGCGTGCGTGCGTGCGTGTGCGTGTGTGTGTGTGTGTGTGTGTCTGTGCGTGTGCGTGTGTGTGTGTCCGTGCGTGTGTGTGTGTGTCCCAGATTGATGGTTCTACACTGCGGACGCTGTGTATGCAGCACGGCCCCCTCATCACATTCCACCTCAACCTGACACAGGGGAACGCCGTGGTGCGCTACAGCTCCAAGGACGAGGCTGCGAAAGCCCAGAAATCCCTGCACATGTAGGTCCCACCTTCCATTTTCTCGTCCAGCTGGTGTGTGAAACGTTACCTCTCAGTAAAGTGTGCTGCAGAATGACGGGAGCCACCATGCAAATACACAGATTACACAAAATGTACTGTACACCTGATACAATATTTAAAAACTGTTAAGATGAGCAGTGAGTGTATTGCATTATACTGTACTAAGCTGTACTAATACACAAAAGACATGAATAGATTCTACCATAAGTAGTGATGTTAAGTTCAGTAAATCTGATGAGTGGTGGGGGGAGGGGTTATAGAGTCTGATGGGTGACAGGGACAGGGGTTATAGAGTCTGATGGGTGACAGGGGCAGGGGTTATAGAGTCTGATGGGTGACAGGGGCAGGTGTTATAGAGTCTGATGGGTGGGCATATGGTCACTGATATGTTTCTCTTTGGTTAAAGAGCCCAGTTGTAAGTCCTGCCCTGCTTTATTTTCCTCTCCTGTCATGCAGGTGTGTTCTGGGCAACACCACTATCCTTGCGGAATTTGCTGGAGAGGAGGAGGTGAACCGTTTCTTTGCACAGGGTCAGTCCCTCACGCCCACCACCAGTTGGCAGGCCAACCCGGGCACCAATCAGACACGGCTGGGGGGCGGAGCCGCCGCCACCTCGCACCCCATCGGCCACTGGAACAGCAGCACTCTGGGAGGAGGAGGAGGAGGTACTGGAGGAGGAGCTGGGGGCGGGGCTAAGGCAGGCAACGAGCTGCTGTGGGGCGGAGTCCAACAGTACTCCAGCCTCTGGGGTCCGCCCAGCTCAGAGGACGGCCGAGTGGTGGGCAGCCCGACGCCAATCAACACGCTGCTTCCTGGAGACCTGCTGAGCGGAGAGTCCATGTAGGGACAGGCCGAGCACTCGAGGAGGAAAGTGACGGAGTTTATGGAAAAAAAAATACAAACAGGAAATTTAAAGAAAAACTTGAAAACGAAACAAAACAAAAAAAAGTTTCACACAGGAGCAAAAACCAAGCAAATCAAAATTGTGGTGATAATCAGCATCAGTGGAACTGTGAACCAAGAGACAGGAGGCGGAGGCAACACTTAAAAAGCGTAGCTGCTGTCTTTCCTCTTCTCCTCCTTTTTTTTAATTAACATTTTGCATCATTTCAATGGATTTTTTGTGTTATTCCTTTCTGTATGTGAGGCTTTTGGTTACAGTATTCTGACTTTTGGAGAAGAGAGAAGACTCAAGTAACTATAAACAAAAAGAAAGAGAACCTTTACTAATAGACTTTCTCTAATAACTGAAAAAAACTGTGCAAATGTATTTTACTACAAAATGATGACACAAGCTGCCATTTAAAAAAAAAAAGTCCCCTTGCATTAGCCCCCTTTCCCCCCAACAAGCTATATGATACTAGACCTCCTGACGCCCCCCCCCTCCCCTGCACCCTGCCACCCACAAGAAATGCATCATTCCAATTGGCCCTTTTTCCCTTTAGACTGGATCCATTGCTTTTTATTCATCTGTTTAAAAAGCACTAAACTGTAGCCTTAACTGCGTACCAGCCCCCGTCGCCCCCCCTCCCCTCGCTCTGGGCTGACTGAAGAGACGTGTCGGAAAATTGCACATTTTTATTTTTTTCTTATTTTTGAGCCAGCGGAGAGGATCGTTACACGTTTGACCTCCCCAGCACGCCCCTTTCCTCCGTCCGTCCACGTCGGACTCGCTTCAGTCTTCTGCAGAACAGCTGAGGAAGTGTGTGTACGTGTGTGTGTGCGTGCGTGCGGGCGTGCGTGTGCCATATTATTAACCACTGTTTTCAAAACACTTCAAGATGCACCGAGCAGAACCAGACGTTTCCTTCATTCTTCTATCAGCTCCACGAATGACCTCAATCTTTTTTCTTTTTTTTTTGCCACCTGGAAACGGAGGGGAAAAAACCCATTCATGATCGTCTGATGTGCCACAGACTCTTCCGTCCAGTGCTTATTAATGCTGGTGAAGGGTTTTTTTTTTCTCTCTTCAAGTAAAGGCTTGTTTGGGTGGGTAGAGTCAAACACAAAAAAAAGCTCTCTCCTCCTGCAACCCACTGAGGGCGGGACTAAGAGGAGGAAAAGGAGCTTTTTTGTGGGGTGTGTGTGTGTGTGTGTGTGTGTGTGTGAGCTCTTAGTGAAACATCTCACTAGCACTTCCTCAAAATACACGCACACAAACACACATATACGTGACACCAGAGTGACTACAGGAGGACTTGGGGCTTCAAACCAAATAATGTGTTTCTCGTAACCCAGTAGAAAAAGGTGCATTTTATGTCGTATTTGGTACCGAACAAAGAGACTTGGTTTAAAAAACAAAAGAAGAATGAAAGTGTGGTTTTATCATAGCACTTAGCAAGGCTTTCGACCTTCAGCGCCAACAAAAATACACATGGAGAGGCGAAACTGAAAAAAGCAATGAAAAAAGCAATCTACAGCTTCTCCATGCTGTTTTTTTTTTAACTCTAAATGGATTTTTTTTTATTTGTCCCTCCATGGTCTTGGGTGGACGTCATTAAAAGTAGCAAATGAAGGTGGTTTTTCAAGAGGAAGAAGAAAAAAAGAGACACAAAAGAGCAAGACTGATACTGAAGCATTCATGTTGTTTTTTTTGTTTGTTTTTGTTTTTTGAAATATATATCAAAGTAAATATCACTGTTACAGTAAAACTCCAAAATCGTTTCGCCTTTTGTCTGGAGGCGCCCGGCGTGTGGTCGGCGCCGTCACAGATCCCGCGGGGCCTGAGCTCCGCCTTCCTGGATGAAAAAATGGCCACTGAGTGCCTGTCTGCTGTGCGCTAGAGCTTTAGCGCAGCTCCTTCATTTAAAAAAAAACAACAAAAAAACAACAAAAAAATACACAAAAACTGACCTGGCCCTTCAGTACTACTGCGCCAGCACCCGACCTCCAACCGACTCCACTCTCGAAAGACTCTTCTCATGCAAAGATCACTTTAGCTGGAAGTGGACAAGATCTTGTCATTTTTATGTTGATTTCTTGTTTTTCCCTGGAATTGCCAGTGTTGTTATTTTTTTGTCAACATTGCTGTTGCTGTAGTTGTTGATAATGATGTTGATGATAATGATGATGATAATGATGATATTTTGCGCTTTTTTGTGTTTATGTGTCCATGCAGTGGTCTTTAACGGTAGCTGCTCTCACCAGCCCCTCTCACTGCACATATGCAGGAACACTCGGAAGTAAAGAGACGCTTCAAACTTTGCAACCCTTCTCGTTGCTATGCCATTAGAACGATAGGTTTGCTTTGTTTTTTTTTTTTTTTATTCTTACGGATGGACTGAGATTAGGGGTAAACCCTACCGGGACGAGCAACGAGGTGGAAATATCAGACGTTTCAGCCTGCCTTCTTCTTCTCCATCACTCTCGTTCTATCTTCTACCCCCCTGTTTGCTATCTGACTTCTCTCTGTAGGTTCTGGCGCTGTCCTGCAAGGCTACACTCCCTCTGGTGCTGAAGATAAAGGGCAGATAGCGCAACTGGAACTCCCAACATCTCCTCTCCTCATCGCCGCAGTAATAAAAGCAAACGATAAACGGAGACTTGGCTCTCTTTTCTATGCAAAGACTGACCGAGAGGTTTGCGGCCTCAGCCATCGACTAGGAGCCCGCCGCTTCCTTCTCTGCGTTCCTCCGACGTTCCTCTCTCTGAGTAAACATCTTCCTGTTGATGTTCACGTGGCCTCCTCACGGTTCCACCTCTGAAAGCGAGTCCGTTGTTCATCAGGCCCGTATCGTTTACCGTCTGTGCTCGCAGTCTCAGGGCAGGCTCAGAGAAAACCCCACCTTCAGCTCATCTTCAGGAGGAGAGCGCTTTTCTGTTGCCGAATGTTTCTCATTATAAAGCCGCTTTCGTTTGAATCCACCCACCAAACGGATGAATCTCTGTGGAACCCTGGGGGTCTTGTGTTTTGCTGGATTTGTGTAATACTGGTGTGAATGGAGAGGTGGAGCGCAGGCTGAAACTGGGAAAACACACAAAAAAATCAGACAGGTAGCACCTTGCCCCAGGTAAATTAAAAAAAAAAAACTACCTGGAAGGACTGCTGAGAACTAAACAGGGATTATTCCAGAATGCTTTGGTGCACTGTAGATGGTTCACATCGGGTACATTGTTTTTTCAAACCAAAAAAAAAAATATCTTACTACTTTTCATTTAAGAAAAAAAAACCTGCAATGCACTCTTTGGCTGAAGTGCTGCTCTAGGCAAGCCTTGTGTTAAAGCCCCAAAGCGGAAGTCGGTTGGACGATGGTTTCGGATTCTGTCGAGGCTCGAGGACAGAGCCGGACGTCGTCGCGTCTCCAGGATGGGATTTTCTTCATCAAGAGAAGGAACGGGGCTCATGTCAGTTGGTACCAAGTCTTAAAAACAGCGAAATGCCCTGAAGATGTTTTAATTTTTCTCGAGAGTGACACTAGCAACAATCACTATTGCCTGTTTTTTGGGGGGGGGTTTAATTGTTTTGTTCTATTTTTTCTAACTGCCTTGCTTTAAAGCTGTACTCGAAGCCACCAGACTGTCAAAGGAACATCCGACTGTGGGGAAAACGGATATGATGGCCCCTACAAATGCCAAGCTGCTGTATCATCCAGAACGCCTCTCTGTCTATCTGTCTGTCTGTCTGCAGCTCGGAAAACAAGCATCCAGCCACCACTACGGACAAACCGGATCCTTTCGAAAGCACCAAACCTTGTCCTAATGCAACCGAGGGATCAATCACACAAAAAAAACTTTGTTCTTGGGGGCACGAAAATCAATCTTCTCTTGAAGGTCTTGGGTAGATTATGCACATACCGGTTGATATACATGCACATTTGTAAGCCTATGTATGTATGGAACTGGTTTTTATCACTCTTTACACTTAATTTACCTTAATGTACTTTTCCCAGGCCTAAATCAACCCCCCACCCACGTCTTTCTCTATCTACCCAGATTCCCCCCCAAAAAAACAGAGTGTAAACATATCAATTAGACAAAATGAAATACAAATACTTGAATCAAAAGAAGCGCCAATAATGTAATGTGAAACTTTTTTTGTAATCTTGTCATTCATACACTTCCAAGCTTTTTTGATAGAGTTCAAAATGAACGTAAAAACAGTTTGAAAAAAGGGAAAAAAGACAAAAAAAAATCAACGCAAGACGACATCTATCGTGAGTGTTTGCACAAGACTGTGTGTACTGTATGAAGAGTGAATGTTAGCCCGAGCGCTCAGCGGTTCAAACGTGTGTGTGTGTGTGTGTGTGTGTGTGTGTGTGTGTGTGTGTGTGTGTGTTACAGCAGGTTTGTTCCCAAGTTTTGGTTCAATTCAGTATAATTTTTTTTCTTTGCAATTTTTTTTCCTTTTGCTAGTCAGTAGTCGGAAATATATTCAGATGTGTATTGTTGTCTTTAGCTTCTAGCGTTGCACTGAGTGTCTGCCTGCCCTCTTTCAGCTAATCTTACAACATGAAATAAAGTACCGAGGGACGAGGTGACAATTCACGTGTTAATGTTTACTCAAGGACTTATTGAAGAAAAAAAATGTTTTTTTTAAAGATCTGTAATGATTATCTACCTTGTAGTGGCTTTTATTGTGGAATATTCCATAAAGAAACTGATTATTGTGAGTATTGCACCATTTTTCGCCAGATTATAACAAAAAAAAAAGCAAAGTAAAAAACAAAAAAAAACAATAATAAAAAACCAGAAAAAAACCCTGTGGCCATAGATTGGTTTAGAGGGACTTGTAACTCCGTCTATAGACCTAGTTTGTTACAAGGCTCGTTTCAGAGGTGCCTACGGTTTTGTTTTTGTTTTTGTTTGTTTTTCTTTTTGCAAGGCCACCAACAGTTTACAAGCATTTCATTTTTTTTTGTTTCTGAAGTTCAAGAAAGAGGAAATTACTGTGGGAATATTAAAACAAAAAAGAAAAAAAAAACGAAGGACATACTTCCATCATGAAAAACACTTTACAGAATGAAGATTATTGTGCTACTTGCAGAACTCTGGGATCGATCAGTGTTGTCATGGTTTTTTGGTTTTTGTTTTTGTTTTTTTTTGTTTGTTTTTTTGGACTTCTGTGTTGTTCGACGTCGATTTCATGGACTATTGAAGCCTGTATGTTTTTTTTTTTCTTTTGTGAAAAGAAATATAAATGCTCACTATCTTGCACACACGTGAAAAGTGGATCATGTCTCAGGAAGGCAAGGGTTCCAGAGTACCAACTCCACGCCATTGTAATGTTTTGGGTTTTTTTTTTTTTTTTTTGCTTTGTTTTTTTCTTTTGTTTTTTTTTTGAGGGGGAAATAAAAGGATAAAGGAAAAAAAAGCACTGAAGGTTATGGATTTCAGAAGATTTGAGGATTTGTTTCTAAATCCGTAGCAGTTACATATTTACCAAATAATGGACTCTAAATGAACTTTAAAAAATGGAGTGCTTTATATATAAATCTATATATTAAAATTGCTTTACATTTTAAACAAAATGATCGATTGTTCAAGACGGTGAAATAACATACGAGTGCTGTATGTTTTAATCTTTATTGTATTTTCTTAACATGAGGTCCCTTTCCTGTTGAAATCAGGAACATTGTGCATTACTATTTCCTTTGTCATTCTCTCTCTCTCTCTCTCTCTCTCTCTCTCTCTCTCCCTCTCTCTCTCTCTCTCTCTCTCTCTCGTGGCGGGTATTACTTAAGGAAAAATGTATAAAAGCATTTCTTTCTACATCGATTTGAAGGATTGAAAGATAGCTGGTTTCTAAGGATCATGATCTATGCACAAGTTGGGTCTAGGGGTATATACATATATATATAAAAAACAACAAAAAAAACCCTGTAACCCATCTTTCATGGGGTTTGTTTGGGTTTTTTTTTTGTCCTTCCATCGTTCCGTATCTCCTCCCCACTCCTGCCCCTAAATGTATTCCTATCTGCGTTTCTTATTAACTTTATATTACAGTACTTCGCCATGCTGTGTATTCCTAAACCAATGAGCGTCTCATTCTGAAGCACTGTGGGGTTTTGTAGCCCATGACAAGGGTGTCTCTTTTTTTTCCTTCGTTTTTTGGGGTTTTTTTTTTTTCTTTTTTTCCTTGCGTGTGTGTTAATTAGGGTCTGGGTGGGACGTGGGTCAGGGCTGCTTTTGCCTTTTGATTTAAAATATTACGGAAAAAAAATGTCTGTACTGAGATTTTAAAATGTCAGTGGCTTTTCAATGTTTTTTCTCTCTATTTCTCTTTCCTCATAGAATGTGATTGTTGATGACATGCACCGAAAAATGTTTCATGAAACTATGGAGCTTCTTTCAAACTATTAATAAAATTGCATTTTTTTTCTTGGCTGTACGTAGATCATATAAATGGTTATTGTAAATACACACTTGCTTATTCCAGTAATCACAGGTTGTGCTTTGAAGAGAGTTTGCAGTTTTTTCTCTTGTATGATTTTGCTTTAGATTAGCTTATTTATTTACATTATACAATCACAGAAGCAAATAATTAATACATATAACATAAAAATATGCAGTTAATGAAAGTCAAGCAATCAAGCGGTGCCAGGCATTAAAACCTACCATAAAGAATATGCAAGTGTATGTATAAAATGTAGAATATTATATACAGACCACTGCAATTTTTTTAAAATCACCATCTCTGAGTGACAACCATTCCATGTCTGTTAAATTCCTTCACAAACACCTCATTCTGCTTTATGAGGTACTGATTAGTGATCAACTGAATCACTTCTTATTTAATGAGTAAAAGTATAAAAACTAGTGGTGGGCATAGATTGATTTTTTTGATCTAGATTAATCTTAAACTTAATCTAGATTAGAATGGCTTGTTTGAATTCTGCCGAAGCCATTCAGAACATGTGCGCTACCCAAATAATGACTAAAAGTAAGTCTTTGAGAACGGGTTTCACAGCATGGGCGTCGTTAGGTCTATTTTGGGGGGTCTGAAGCCCCCGCAAAATGATCCCAAGCCACCCTAAATATATAGCCATTATTCTACTATTTTTAAATTATATATCCAAACATTTCATACAAGATATCACTGAGCGCAGATATGCACTTTACAAATAGAAACAAGACTATGAATTGAAATAAAAAATAAGTTTAGCTATCATTATGGAATTAAAATGATGTCCTGGCTGTTGAAGCTGCTGTAGGTAGCAGGCGGGTATTAGGACCCAGGCGAAGCTACATGGTGCCACTTGTTAGCAACCGGAGCCCGTTTAGTAATATTTCTCTGGTAGCGCCATTTGTACAACAGAACAATACTACGAGTGTCCATAACTGTTCACTGCTTAACTTTACTTGTTTCTTTAAGTGAAAGGAAAGGTTTGATGAAAAGTTTTCAGCCCTCTATACATGCTAATTCCTTCCTACAGCCCTAGGGGGCTAAGCCCCCCTTGTCTTTCCGTCCAGTGCAATTCGGCTAGGTATACATCCGCGCTAAAATATCAAGGTGAAAGTCACCATAGCTCGCATAGTATAGACCCAGCTCCCAACCCAACTTTAATATATTAACGCCGATATTTTTTTTATCGCCCGATAAGAGTCTCATGTTAACGCCGATAACGGCCCACCACTAATAAAATCACTCCTTTAATCAACACTCTCCTCTCGCAATGAGACAGTTGGATAGTAAAACACTACTAGAAGGTCAAAGGTCATTATTGCCATTTTGTTTGAGTGAACAAGGGATTTTTTTTTAATTGTTCAAGTTCTGTAAACAACAGTCATTTCCTTTAAAATGATACTTTAAAGAACAATATTGAAATTTGGAAATTAGGAAAGTCAGCAAAAACTAAGGCAAAGCTCAATACTTGCAAGCAAAATGTTTGCTGATGAAATGGACATTGAGTGGATTAAGTAGCAGTTCATAATGGAATAGGTCATAATATACATACATACATACAGGTTTGGTTCAGTCCTGACAGTTTAGTGACGGCATGTTGTGCACACAATAATTCAGTTGTCTTCATCAGTTTCAGATGTTAACTCTGTGTTAGCCTCTTGCATAAGTGCATTTGAGGCGAGCTTCTTAGGAACTTCATAGTGGCATTTATGTGTTTCTGCTTTCTTTGGAAGAGCGTAGATTGGTTCGGTTGTGGCTGGGTCTGTTTGCGCCGTAAAAGGGGTTGAAGACTCACAAGTTGGTTGAACTGTGTTCATTGCTTCATAAACTGGACTCACCGCCATGTATTTGTCGTTTGAACTGACTTTTCTCTGAAAGACAAGAAACAGAGAAAACTGGCTTCATGTCACAGTCTTAGGTTATTTTATAGTACATGATGTCGGACTGTTATGTCCACCATCTTCTGTGATCTGTAAATGTACAGCATATCCAAATATTTGCAGACACTTACTTATCCAGTGTTAAGTCTGAACTCAATGGTATTAAAATGGAATTTGTAACAGCATCTACTCTTCTGGTAGGACTTTCCACTAAATGTTACGAGATTGCTGTGAGGATTGGACTGCATTCGGCCACACTGTGCAGTACTATTTATGTAGATTGATTATTTCTGGAACCCAAACCCCACTGCAAATGATCTACAAGGTATTCTATAAAGCACCTTTATTCCAGAGACTGTAGTTCAACTGGTCCACAGCCATTTACTAGGCACCACACACCCCATAACACACAGGGTCTTGCTCAGGAACCCAGTGGTGGTTTGCTAAAGGTAGGATTCGAGCCCATGACCTCCAGAGGCAAGAATCCTACGCACTGGGCCACCACTGGCCCAATACTGATTTATTAGAAGGGCTGTTTTGATACTTCTGAATACAGAGTCTAAATTCAGAGCAGTTAGACTAAGAAATTAGACTAAGGTTGCTAAAACCTGTCCCAACCTTAAATTTAACCTTTAACAAACAAGAGCACCTGGATATTAGAGCCAGTGTTACCAGATTAGAGGGATGGTTTGGCCAAAAATTCTAAGCTTTCAAGCACATTCAAAAATGTATTTTGATCAACCAAGACATGTCTTTTTTTTCTAATTAGCTTTTTTGTATATTTAAAGCTATTAGATGTTGTGTAGTTAAAAACAGTAGCAGCAATCTAAAGCCTGGGCTCCATTTGTATAACCTTTGTGTTCATACAAACCACATAAGAGAGTCTATGTAGATCACTGAGCAGGCAGTACTTGGTGGTTACATTAGCCTCAGAGCTTCAGGGCAAAACTAAACAAGCCAACTTCAGGGTTGTTGTCTGACTGACTATATTCACAGTAACAAGGGAAAATATGGTTAATTTGATTTTTCTCCATGTTATTGCTTAAGCATTATCACTTCCATCTATAGTTTAGAGTTTCTTACATGATAAGCTGCACAAAGTGTTATGAGGATCAAGAAGAGCAGGAGAACAGCAACTGAGATGGCGTAGATCACTGAGGAATGTCTAGTACATGAGCAGTCTGCATCTGCATCAGGAAACAGCAATCTGTATCATCTCACAAAATTTACGGGACTCAAACATATTCAGTTTCCTCCCCTCACCTCAAACGTAGATCAGACATGTTTGGTATCAGTTTGTTATGAGGCTTACGTAGCTCACAAAAAGCTTCTAAATTCAACAATTACCTGTATGCCTAAACCAACACACCTCACACTATGTAGTCGTTGATTAACCTTAAAGATTGTCATTTTTAACACCATGACATAAAAATGGACAAAGGCTTCCATGAACCCACTTGATTATAAAGTTAGCCCAAACATGTCTAAACTGATTCACTACTTTTGGGCTAAAGGGAGGACACACTGAATAATGGCTGTCAAAAAACACGAGTCAAGCTAACCAGTGGAAAAATATCCATTATTATGCAGTACAATTATTTCATATTTTCATTTAATGATATACAACGTTCATATTGGAATTTAAGTAAAATGACTTACAGTGGATATAAAAAGTGTACACACCTCTTTTAAAAGTGCCAGGTTTTTATGCTGTTGAAAATGAGACCACAAAAAATCCAAAACCTTTCCCACCTTTAATGTGATCCATAACCTGTACAATTAAAACTGAAGATGATGAGGAGTTTCACCTTTCAACGTGATCCCAAACATACATCCAGATCAACAAAAGAATGGCTTCTTCAGAAGCAAAATTAAAGTTTTGAATTGGCCAAGCCGGAGCCCAGACCTAAATCCAATAGAAAATCTGTGGGGTGATCTGAAGAGGGCTGTGCAGAAGAGATGTCCTCGCAATCTGACAGATTTGAAACACTTCTGCATGGAAGAAGTCAAGATGTGCCATGCTGCTAGACTCCTACCCAAAAAGACTGGATTAAATTAAAAGGTGCTTCAACAAAGTATTAGTTAAAGGGTGGTTATTGTATGTTATTGTATGTTTATTTTTTCCCTTTTGACTTGTAAGGGTTACAGGTCACATTAAAAGTGGGAAAAGTATTGAAATGATTTTTTTTGGCTCAGATTTTTACAGCACAAAAAACTGGCATTTTAACAGGGATGTCAGAAGTCAAAAATTTTGACACACCTTCTCATTCAATGTTTTTTCTTTGTTTTATTGTCTATTCATATTGAAAAACAAAATGATCACATGGGATTATGCAGTAATTAAAAAAAACCCAAAGAGTTAAACAAACCAGAATATGTTCTTGCCATAATGTGCAGTAGAACCGTAGTGGAACAGGATCACTA
This sequence comes from Nannopetersius ansorgii, assembly GCA_037974605.1. Taxonomy (NCBI): domain Eukaryota; kingdom Metazoa; phylum Chordata; class Actinopteri; order Characiformes; family Alestidae; genus Nannopetersius; species Nannopetersius ansorgii. Next base: position 2,294,694 of record JBBPDE010000026.1, on the reverse strand, counting down.
ACTGTGGACCAACCCGACCCTCACAGCTGATGATCCCAAACACATTAAGGACAGAAACTCCACTAATGAACTCTTGATGAAGAAACTCCTGCTAATTAAACACCATTCCAGGTTGAGACCTCATAAATCTGATTTATGTGTGCAACGCTGCCATCAGAGCAACAGGTGATGTTTTCAATATTAATCTACAATGTAGCAGATAATAAACACAAAGGAACTCGTTGAATGAGAAGGTGTGTCCAAACTTACGATGGGTAGAGTACATGATTTAAATAACATTTCAGAAAGTGCAATGAAAAGAAAAATGAAATATCCATTCACATCAACCTACCCTTATTTTTAACCTGCAGGAGTATTAGTATTTGCTCCATCTTGAACATCTCATGTTCTCCCATAATGAACGTACAGTAATACAGGCCGGCGTCTGTAGTCTTCACATTTATCAGAGTAATGTTTACTGTATTCAAACTTGGCGGTCCAGAGATTTTGATGCGTCCCTCATAATTTGGATAATTTTGGACTTTACCCTCATGAGCATAAATCATTGGCTCCCTTTCAGCAGCTTCTCGGGCCAGAAGAAAGAAATTCAGTTGATGCTTTGACTGACAGAAGAAATTCACTGATTCTTCTTGGAAGCCGTTAACATACAGAATATGTTCATAGGCTAAAAAAAATACAAAGAAAATATTTTAAAGTGAATATCACTTAAGAATGTGACCTATAGAGAAACATTGACATTAAAAGGTACAGTTTAACAATGACATTTAAATGTTTCAAACATATTTGCTTTTTTCCAAACCCAAAAGAATGTTTCTGTTTAGCAATCTTTAAAACCAAACTTGCTCATGTGGTTTTTGTGTGGAACACTATTATCTATGAGCGTGCAAAGAAAATGCATAAACAAATTCAAGCTTTTATCTAGGCTGCAGCTGACTCTCACTCGAGGCTTTAGAAGTTCTGCAAACCACCATAAGACATGGTTTGTAGAAGACAAGAAGCTAACATTTGGCCCAGGTCAACAAAAAGTTCATAGAAGATAATGCTTGCTACGTTAGTGACAAGAATGTAATAAGGAACTGCCAGCAGACCCATTTCTGAGCCCGGCTCCTGTTTGCATCTAATGTCATGTAGTTTGCCCCATACAACGTGGAGGTCTATGAGCTTTCCTTACTTGTTGGCTACACTAGCTACATTTATCACAAAACTTCAGAGATTTGGGACATGGTCTAAAACCATACTATACAATTATCAGCCACACCAGAACCACTGGCTGAACTGAATAACACTTATATCTTGGGACAATGGCACCTGTCAAGAGATGGGATAGATTTGACTGCAAATAAACAGTTCTTGAAGTTGAACTGTGACTTTGACAAGGGCCAAACTGTGATGGCTTGAAGTGCGTCTCCAAAACGGCAGATCTTGCGGGGTCTTCAGGATACGTAGGTGTCAGTACCTACCAAAAGTGGTCAAAGGAAGAGCTGGTGAACCACCTTCAGGGTCATAGGCACCCAGGGCTAAGTGATGCAAGTCGGGAGTGAAGGCCACCCAGTTTGATCCAGTCACACAGTTGTAGCACAAATGGCTAAAAACGTCAATAGTGGTTATGTCGGAAAGCTTTGCTGCTTTCCCACACGTTTGCTGCATAAAGGGCTGCGTAGCAATAGAACCATTCCTTTCCAAAAGCACCAACAATGAGCATCAGAACTGGGTCATAATGCAATGGTTTGATGGATCTTTTTCTTTTACATCTTGTGGACAGCTGGGTATGTGTGCTGCTTACCTGTGTGGAGGAAGTGCGATGCTTCAGGCAACATTCTGCTGGGAAACCTTGGGCCCTGACATTCTGCAACCTAAACATTATTGCAGACCAAGTCTGCTCCCTCACAGAAAGTGTTCCCTAATGGCTGCGGCCTCTTTCAGGTTTTAATGTTGTGACTGATGTGTCTACAATAAATTCACTAAAACAGTAGCCCAGCAAAACTTGTGTAGAACTACATAGTGTATCTAGCGTCTACCAGCCACCACACAAATGTTTGAGGTTTTTTTTCCCCTTTTTTGACCCTAGTGATGTGAACTAAAATTATACAGGTGCGAGCGGTAGCAAAGCAGTCCCTGAGCCAAATCAACACATGAAATGACACCCAAACTCAATTGAAATAAACGTTTACCACTAAAAATAATGTCATACAAAAACAGATTGTTCACTATTATATTTCAAAATGGGTAAAAGTATCATTTGGAAACAACCCTGACAATTTTGAGTGCAAAACAATTAAGCAAACATATGCAGATATAAGTAGATCACTGCACATCTGTATCAGTCAAACAGGATGCAGGACCTACAATGTACTGGCAGTTTGGGGTGGCACACCATGCAGCACTTTCAATGCCAGCACTGATTATGTACTGGATTCAAATTTGTTTTTATGAGAGCTCTTAAATAAACAATAAATCTTCCAGATAAGCAACTCAACAAAAATCTGGTCTCCTGAATACTCTCAGGAGACCAGATATCTGCCATGAGGTAACACACATAATTTCCAGAACAGCAGTTAGAGACATGAAAGCACAACATCAGTCTATGTAAAAGTGATCTCAAAACACCTGTTTATGACTTTTGGTGAAAGAGCTGTAACGTACCCTTCGTTTGTTCCAGTAAAATCCAAATAAGAAGGCAGTAGGCTCTCATGGCGCCCAGAGACGTAAAAAAAAAAAAGAGACAAAAACAAACCAACGCAGGCGGCAGTTCAGAAACTTCACTGTGACTAAGAAAGTGGGCTGTACTTCTTCTTAACTGAAGTGTTATACCACACAGCACAGGAAGTAAAAACCTAAAGATTTGAAAAGCCACTGAGAAACGTTCACATAACCAAATGAAACACAAGCAATACATTGTAGTTTCTTTATTATGTACTTTATTATAAATTTGTGAGAAATAAAAAATATATAACTTTGCTTGCTGGTGCCCCCTACTGTCCATATGTTCACATTGGCCTATTCACCCCTGCAAATTTAAAGGTCCCAAACATAAAATGGCGCAGACATACAAAACTTTCAGAAAAAATAAAATGAACCCACTGGTTTTTCAGAGGCTCGCAGGAAGAAAGTGCAATGCTTCACTCGTTTATAAGCCATGGCATCTCTACAGGAAAAAGTGCTCTCTCACACGATCGCACTGACAGTCGGTGGAGCAATTTTTTTAGGGGAGAAGGTGCGAAATTCTCTGGGGAGGCAAAGCATGAGAAAGGACAGGCAACCTTTCCATGTATGGCAACATATGGAGCAAAATTCCAGATCTGGCCTCCGAGCTGTCCTCCTCTCAGTGGCGGAGCAGGATGACCAAAGCACTCTTTACACCTATTACCGTTTCTAGCCACTGCAGGACCACAGGCAGGCTAGGGGAACTCGTATCAATGTTAAAAAAAAAATCTGAGAAGGTGAAATTTTCATGTAATGGGTCCTTTAAGTTTCCAATGACCACATTTTTTGAATGATCATCATTTTCCTCTTCTAACAAAATTGATACAAATAAAAAAAAACATCTACACCTGTTTTTAAAACTCCTATGTCAGATCATTTCAAAATTGAACTGGAGTCAGAATGAATGCAAGGGTGACAAACAGACCAAATACCGTATTAGTCTTTGAATCTTTGGATGACAAAGGCCAACTAAACGTGACATTTCAAATGATTAATCGAGTCGTTCAGTCATGTTCATTAGGTTGGCATTCTCTCTGTGGCCGTGACTGCAGTCTGAATATAGCTTGTGGGGCTCTAAGTGGGCAGTGAGTGTGTGTGTGTGTGTGTGGGGGGGGGGGACCACCACAAACTAACCCAAACCTCATTTTGGAAGTGCACATACCAATATCTGGGAAATGGTGGAGGGTACATTTTTGTAACGATATTTATTAAATAAGTTATGTGAATGTGTGTATGAAGTGCAGTCACAGGTACAGAATGTATACATATTTCATGATTTTAAAATACAGTGTAATAAAGTATAAGTGTTATCACAGTCCAACCACACAAACCTTCCGGTTCCTGTACTTACCACTGTACTCATGTGGGCTAACTGCACTGGTAAAACCTAACATTATGCAAACTATTCCGTCAGTAATGGTTTATGCAGCCTAGATCAGGGGTGTAAGACAGTATACGTTACACAAACAAGAACAAGAATACAGATTCGGCTGAAATCTCACAGTTATAAGAAACTAAACAGTTTTACCTATATTACCAATATAGATAATACTGTCATGTGATTAGAGTGTACACAAAGAGGAAGGAAAAAAAGCAAGAAAAAATACAAGAAATAAAACAAAACAAGAACAAAAACGAGTAACTTTTAGATGAATGAAGTTGCCACTGTACTTTGCAAACCAACCCAGTTAGCCAGCAGAAGGAGTGGTTTGTGCTTCTTGTACAATATTGTTTTACCAGCTAAAAACTCCAGTAGGCATCTATAGAACCGGCTGATTTTCACTAACTACCCGTTTTGTTGTACCCCTAGTCCATGAATTTTTGTCCAGTGTAAATTTTACTATGAAGAGGACATGGGATTCATCGTCACAGTGCTGTTTTATGGTACATCGGTAGGTGTCTATAAACACTGATGCTGCAATGCAGAGGCCATATACTGTCTTATGTTCACTAATAACTACGAATTTAAGAATTTAATTGAATTTTTGAACCGTTTAACACTACGATTAATGAAAGGGAGGTGAAAATCATCTTTAAAAATCAGGGCAAAAAGGAGTTCAGTATCAGTGTCCTATCTGTGCTCTTTCAATAATCCCTATGCAGGAGGTTTTCTCGAGACTTTGAATATGAAATAACAACACAAAGTTGTATTCATTTCTTTCGTGTAGGTTTGGCGGATCTGTTTTTTTTGCCGGTGTGATTAAAGAGCCAGGGCAGCTCTCGACCAACCCCATGCTCTCCTATTTGCCTGATTAACAGACAGTTACTGTACATCTAAATAAAGACATGCTCCGAAATCCTGTTAAAAAATAAGTCATTAAATTTGGTGATGACCTAAAATACAGAAGTGGGCGTCTCCTTGGAAATAAACTCAAAAGAGGTTAGTTAAAGGACTCCTCTAAAGTAAATAAGAACAGGGGCCATCACCAAACTTGCTACAAGTTTGGGGACGTTAAAATCCAACAGCCATAAAAGGCTGTGAGGGCCCCTATGTATGGATTTAAAGAGAGGAAAATATGACTTGCCTCAGCCTGTACAGGGCACCAGTGAGACTCAACCTCAGCCGGTCCCATGGCATTGCTACAGGGAGAAGAGAAATCCTCAGTTTAGCACAATAAACACAGTAACCTGGAGGCACTATTCTCTTTTAAATTACACCCATTTTTCATAACAGCCAAGCAAGACACCCATAAATATAAGAGAGGGAATATAACATTGGTAGCCATAAGGTTTAGGAAAAATGACATTTCTTCAGAAACCAGAGGCTGTTACCATACAACATTACTTATGTTGAGCCATCTAGATTCCTTTATACCCTCCATGAAGTCCAGTTTTCCCCCTTTAAGTACTTTTTTCAACAGGAAACAAGACAATAACAAATGTAGATGCCTATGTGAACGTAGCTGTATTGCATATATTACACAACTGTACACATCACAGTAATCGTGCATTCAGTTTGCGTACAAACCTTCTTGAAGAGGTCCTTTCCTCTGTCATGAAGAGAGAGTCTTATGTTTTCAACACAGTTTATTACAGTTTGCATAATACAGACAATGTTTACATGACCTACTTTTATGTTTTCATAGGCAGATGAAAGTAAGCAGGCATAAAAAGGAAAACAGTAGCAAACTGAAGCCCTCACCAAGCATAGCTGGGGACATGAAGTCCAACAACACCTAAAAGGTGCTGTGAAGGCTTCGCTCATTTAGTACAGTAGTATGGTTCACAGAAACTTGCCTTGATTAAAGGTGCTGTACTGTTCACGTAACTCCAGCCGCTTCAAATTATTACGAACCATATTTACTAAACTTCACTTCTAAACACCTAAACGGAACATAGGGGAAGGAAAAAAGCCACACTGTATGATCGGCAACATCTCACAGGTCCAAATAAAACGTTAAGCAAAACTGAAAGTCCCATGCGTAAATCAACTGTTTTTTTTTCCTTTTCGTCGTTAGGCATGTTGAATTAAAATTACGCTTAATGATGGCTTTTTTTCTGTTCTTTTTTTTTTTTTTTTTAGAACACCAGTAGATGAGAAAATGCTTGAATCGCCAAACCTATTGAAGACTGGTGAAGGATCTTCAATATCTTCCTCCTTGGGACATTACAGGGGGTCTCATGGCCATGGGTGGCCGTGGTGGTGCTCCCTGATAAGGAGGAATCATTGGTGGGCCTTGCCCGTATGTTGGCATCCCCCCTGGCACAAAGCCAGGCACTGCTTGGGGTGGAGCCCCAAATGGCCCTGAGGGGAAAAAAGCACAAATGACCTCACTTTGTCCTGTAGTCACTCTGCTACTGTTTTCAAGGTCTGCAACAACATTATTTCTAGGAATGCTGTTGGGCAATGTGAGATATAATTCCAGTGATGGGGATCCAAGTATACATTGTGTGCACTGCCAAAACTGAGGTTAACTGGGTTAAAATATTCAAGTCTATTCTGTGTTAGAGTATTTACAGACTGGTCCGCAGCAGTTACTGGAATGACTGACTAACTGGTTTCAGTACTCAGATCAAAGAGGCTAAAACAGAACCCAAGTCAATACACTGTCACTGAAATGATCTCTAGCTGAGGAATAGCTAGGAAAATGATTGCTAGCTAAGAAATTCGATTTCAACAGCACATTAAATGGTACTGTAAGACTGAATGAATGCCAAGAGGACCGCTTCAGAGATTCCTTTTAAAAATGGTCACATCACAGCCTGAAGTTGCTGAGTGAGATTTAAGGGGCTGAGTAAATATCAGGCCACCAGAGACTCTCGGGAGCAGAGTACTCTTTCTCTTTAATACTTGATCAAAAATCCTTATTCTGAGGGAAAACACAGTCTGACATTAAGAATTAGCCAAACATTTTCTTCACATTTGATAACTAATTGATGCGAGCAACTGTTGCAGTCCTGGTGTTTTCCTAACCCCCAATACTCCAAATTATACAGCACAGAAGTAGTTCAGCATAAAAATGTTGAAATATTGCACAGAAAAGAGAAAATAATTGTACCATGCATTGGATGCCTGACTCCTGGCTGCTGTGAAGCAATGCCCTGCTGAGGGGGCATCACACCCCCCATTGGCCCAACTGGGCGGGCACTGATGTGGGCCTGTCCTGTGCTGGGAATCTTACACTGATATCGTGGCAGCTGAGCACGCAGTTCCTCCTAAACACACACACACACATATACACAAAAGACAGAAGTATGTTGAACATAACAAAGAACATATGCCTTGCTGTGTATTTACTCTGGGTTGTAAAGAATGCACTGCAGTACAGAACAGGGCTACAAATAACTGAGCTACAATTTTCAATATATTAAAAACATTAGTGAATACATGTTGTTACATGGTAAAATACTGGCCAACATCGTTCAATTTGATAATTTGATTAATCAAATACATTAATTATTTTTTTGCTTCTCTGTATATTGCAGCCTTGTCTGATATTAGTACTGGAAAGTCCTCTGCCAGGACTACAACTTATCATACAGCCCTACTGGAAAGCATGCAACTAAAACTGATTCCAGCATTCAAAGCCAATAAAAATGCAGCAATAAGCCAATATCAAGGCATTCTGACCTCATTACTTACTTTAGAAGGACAGAGCTTTACATCTGGACACTTACCAGAGAGATATCCTCATCAGGGTGGATCAACTTACTGGTTGCACTGGTGGTGGTGAGGGTGGCAGGCTTACTTGTGACTGGGGTGGCGGGTTTGGTCACAGTGCTGCCTGCAGTGGCAGAGGGGGCAATGGGCTGGCTGTAGGCTGGGAATGTGGCTTTTGGAGCAGCAGAGGAAACCGTGACTGGGCCTGCTGCTGCTCCAGACCCACCCTGCTGAGCCTAAACACAGAGGAGAGCTCAAATGAGGCTTATAAACCTGAGAGTTAAGGAAAGATACAAAATACAGTAATTTTACTATAGTAGGGCCCATATTGTACATTGTTCTTGTATTTTTAATTCCCCCCTCCCCTCAACTGCTCATATGGTGTTTGGGGGGTTAAACAAAGACTTTTAGTATTCACTTTCCCCAAATACTGCAGTTTTCATTACTGATATTTCTCATTATGTTATATAATCCTTTAACCACTTTACTATGGAATTAATCCCCTTTACCTGTTTTCGCAATTCTAGAACATATTTAATCATTTACCTTTTTCCAGTTTTCGTCATAATTTATACGCAACATGGATACACAGTCAAGTTCTGATACATCACTGGCTAAAGGTGTCTGCATTAAGTAATACTATGTATAAAACAGACATGCCCAGAAGCCTCATTTTCCCCTAAAACAAGAGAGTAAGAGTTTTTGTGATATGAGCCCTTTTAAAACTGCTCAATGAGCCCAAACAACTCAACCAAAGCAGAGCCCCCATGATGCACACCCCTGTTAATCAAATATAAAGATTCATGGAGAATCACCATAATGATGGGTTTTGGCATCAGCTAACAGCAGAAAAAGAAAGTGAGATTTTACTCAGGAGCTGAACAATTCATTTGAGTCTACTAAAGTGGGAGAAAAAAATCACGACTGTGGTTATTTGAATGTACAGCCTACAGCAAACAAAGCAAAAATAATTATACATTATCCAGCAAAATAATAATTACAAAGCAAAATAATGATACAGTGAATAATAAGCAACTTCACAAAAATACAAGCCTCGACAAGAACTGGCAAGGATGCTTCACACTTATGACTACCATAAGTGAACAGGCATTTTTACCAAGGAGCATTTGCATCAGGTCGATGCAATGCTGGGACTCATTCAAATGGAATGATTAAGTGTAAGAGCTGCAGGTTTGCATTTTTTTTTTTTGACACTGCCTCTAGAATTCAAAAGCACCAGCTGAGCAGTTTTGCTGCATGCCATGAATAGTTTTGCACAGGGATGTCCCGACCAAATGGAGCCGATTCAGGCATATAATGCATGTAACAGGCATTTAAAACTTCTTCCTAACACTCCATTTACTGTGCCAGAGAATTCCAATATATATTTTGACCTTTTATTTTTCTTTTGTATTACTGTTTGCACTAAAATATGCAAAAATACAAAATCATGTTCTGATCATTACATGACACAGTCATATTCGATTTTACGCTACAAAATGTTCATTTATGTAAACAGTAGGCCAAAAATTCAGCAGTCAAGAGTGTAGCATTAATTGTCAGCATATTGTACTGATATGGCGTGGCTGTATTAACTTCAATGAATAGAAATATCAGACTGTACTCTGTATTGGCTTGTACCCAACAGTAATATAGTGCTAGAATTAGGGGAGAAAAAAATTGATCGAGACATCCCAAGATATTTAAAGGTCTAGTTTCACTAGGTCAGCAGGCTGCTGCGTACTTGCGACAGCGGTTTAGAGGGTGCTGACAAAGTGTCCACACTGGAAGAGGCTGAGCTTGTGCTGGGAGCTTGAGTCCCCATCTGCAGCATGGAGAGAGAGAGAGAGAGCAAAGAGCAAAATCCCTCAAAACACAATTGTGTCACAAACACTGCAGAGACACCAATGTCTACAAACTGTAATGTAGGCTTACATGTAGGTGGGAGAAGTGACAAATGTGGACAAACTGTGGTAAAAATCCAATTTATCTTAATAACTGTCTGGTTAAGGTTTTTAATCAAACACCAAAACAGTGGATTCCCTGTCTTGGAGAACCATTTGCCCTCAATACTGTATAGTACTCACTGCTATTACAGACCTAAACCTACTTAAGTTTATTATTAAGTCATTTTTAAGCTGAGTATGTTACAAAAATCTTCTTCATTGACAGAAGGACACCCACTTTATTTGTTCATGTTTATGAGAATCATTTATCCCTGCTATATTTTCTGTGCCGCATTTGGCAATTGTAATTAAGGCACTTACATTCAAACGGGCATTTTAAGCTGCTGAACCATAGCACATTAAATTCTGCATATAAAATGGCAATCATGCACTGAAAGATCCATATTTAAGTTTGCAGACGTTGTATTAAATAATTTTCACTTGTATTACATCATTTAATTGACGAATCATACAACTAGGGGTGCCAGCTGCATACTGGCAAATTTCTCAGTATTTTTTATTTTTTTTTCATTTCTAGAGTTTACTTTGTTCCACAGCAGAACTATGCAGCTAAAGTTGACAAAGCCAACAGTCACCCACATTATTTCTACGGAAATATATCGAAACCTCTATCAAACTGCAGCTTTAACAAAACTTTGCAGCTGCAGCGAGTCATTTCACAAAAGGGCTGTACTTACAAAGCATCGCAAGTAGGCCTGGGATCAGTTTCTACAGCATTTATGAAGATCATGATCACAAAAACTGATAAGAACTCATGTTCCTCTGGTGGTTTGTAAATATAGACCTTGTTGTCTAACAAGGCCACACACAGATGACTTTAAAATGCTTTTTTAAAGAAAAGCAGGGTGACAGTTGTATTTAATAATTTGGGTGAATGTCTCCTCTCTCGATTGCTAAATCAACTGATCAGCTGGAGAAAGTTATTTTTTTCACCAAAGTGTTTCGTTAAAATGGAAGTGGAGAATTGTGCTTGTTCTTGTGCAACAATAAATAAAGCACAATACAGTACCTGCCCTGCACTGGGGAATAAGGGCTTGGTGACTGCAGGCTGTGGCGCAGCTGCAGTGGCTGCAGGGGTGGCTGCCCTGGGCATCATGCTGGGGGCTGTGGAGACTGGTACTTGGGGTACATGATTCATACCTGGACGATGTCCCATTGGAGGAGGCATGCCTATTAAGATGCAAAAAAAAATAAATAAAATAAAAAATGCATTTCCCACAATGATCAATCTTTTTAAATGACGGCGTCGAACACTAACAGTCTAACAGGGTATATAAACAATGTTCAGTTTTCTCTTCTACCCATGTATGGAAAGTAATGCGCAGAAACTGTCCTTTTTAGCCTCTGTGTTTTTGCAATTTCATTTAAACTAATCTGTTGATTCATCCTATGGCCCCAGTCAGCATTAGTCTTTAACGGCAGCCTGTTTTATTCTATGGGATGAATAAAGCTTGGAAAGAAGTCATTTAAAAACTGATAACTGGTTTTGGAACACAAATTCACATAGAAATAAGTAGATTGTAACAACAAAAAAATTAATATATTGGTTCTATTAATACAATGCATAAGTAAAAAGCTACTGTACCTGGTGGAATCCCAGGCATCATCGGAGGCATTCCCGGCCCAGGTGGCATCATCCCACCCATTGGCATCATGCTGTTTTTGAAGAAAATCCAAAAACATTATTGATCACAAAGGAAAATGCTTATTGTTAAGACTGCTCATACACAGACAAAACCAAGAACGGTATAAAATATAATTTAAAAATGCTTTAAAACAATCATGCAACACCAGAATAGGGAAAAGGAAACAACAATAGGGCTAATTTTGGGCACACTTGATAACATTTGTATTCACTACTCCTTACCCTGGTGGCATTCCTGGCATGACTGGGGGCATCCCTGGCATCATGGGAGGGACACCAGGCATCATTGGAGGCATTCCTGATTATGTACAAAAAAAATACTTCAGTGGTCTTACAGTGGTCCCTTATAGTGAGGCATTCTTTCTCTGTGTTTAAGCCCTTCACAAAGACAAGCAGGGTGGCTCCCACGGAGCACTGTGTGGGTATGGCATTTAGCTCAGAGGTAACTCAGCTGAAGTTCTGGGATTCAAACCCACAACCATTTGCAGTGGCAAATCCCTAACCACATGAGCTGCCCCAGTGCTGGGTCACTGTCCCTTCACTCTTTAAAATGTCATTGGCAGTGCAGCTTTTATTCTGTTCTTTAAGAAACAACCATGCTCAAACAGCTGCTATAATGCAGATCGAATCCCAGCTCACCTGAGTAGCTTCCAGGTGGCATCCCCGGCGCTGGCACCGGAGCCATCCCAGGCTGGGTCATGGGGGCGTATGCAGCCTGGGGCTGAGCTGCTGGCTGCTGGAAAGAGGGTCCTGCCTCTTCATCATCCTCATCTTCATCGGAGTCATCCTGGTTCTGTTTCTTTTTCTGGTTTTCTGTAATAGATTAGCAGAAAAGCAACGATTAGGACAGAAAAAAGCACAGAAAGCAAAAAAACCCTCAAAAATGTAAGAGAGCATGAATTGTGAGGGAGTCTCTGTAGTGCATTCAACTGTTAACCGGAAAGAGACCCACTAAGAGACGTGGCTGCAGTTATTCTGGTCTAGAAGTTAGGAATTTGCCCCTGCAATCAGAAGGCTGTAGGTTCTAAGAATCCCAGGACTGCTAGTGGCACCACTGGAGTACCCTTGACCAGGGTACTGTCCCCACACACTGCTCCCCAGGCACCTCCTGTTGGTAGCAGTCCACTGTTTCACTTGGTGAATAAGTTAAACGCAAAGAATTTTACACTGTGTGCCATGGTGTCTTCATGTGTGACTATAAGGGACCACTTTAATACCACTGAAGTAATTTTTTTTTTTTTTACATGATCAGGAAATGCCTCCAATGATGCCTGGTGTCCTGCATATGCCTGGGATGCCCCCAGTCTTGCCAGGAATGCCACCAGGGTAAGAAAAGAATCCAAACTTTATGCCCGTATGTTGTTGCATGACCTTTTTTTAATTTTGATTTCACTATACTATATTTTGCTGTCTTGTGTTTATGTATGACTATAAGGGGCCACTTTATTTTACCTTGGGTTTTCTGTTCCAGAACACGTCTCCTTTCTTCCATGTCTTTCTCCGGAATTCCCTCCATTCCATAAATTTCCAGTTCTATGTCTGTTCTCCCAGGTATCGCATTGGGGACACCATCTATAGTCTCTTTATGAACCTGGAGGAGCAAAAAAGGAATGTTTAATACTAGCTGTATTATACCTCTCGCTCCCTCTTTGTCACTTTTCTCTCTCTCTATGTGTCACTGTTTCTCTCTCTCCTCTTACCTGCATGCAGTGGATGGCCAGTCCTGGACCAGTGTAGAGCTTCTTATGACAAATGTGACATTTGAAATGTTTGGCTTTCTGGTGCTGAATGAGGATTTTTTCATCGTCGAAGTCTCGATTGCAATACCTGTTTACAGTTTTAAGGACGTATTATCTTAACAACAGACACTTTAAACCGAGGTCTTACACACATTACACTACATATATGCACTACAGTAATAAAACGTGGTTATTGGATGCATTTCAGAGCTATTATCCTCTCAGTAAATAAAACTGACAGTAAAAAATAGCAGCAGTGAGCTAATGTTTGTTAGCATTCCGGCTAACATGACAAAACAAAAACTTTAAAACTAAAAATAAACACAAGACGGTGGCTGATTTAGGAAAGGATACCAACACCACGGCTTCATCTGCTTCTTCTTTTTCCTTCCCATGATTTAAATCTGTGTTAATTAGTGTATCAGTGAAGAGAAATGCAGATCCGGAGAGATAAAGACAGCTAGCATAACAATACAAAATGGCGGAGTGAGTGAGTGAGTGAGAGAGAGAGAGAGAGAGAGAGAGAGAGAGAGAGAGAGAGAGAGAGAGAGAGAGAGAGAGAGAGAGAG
>JBBPDE010000026.1:2265434-2280870 GCA_037974605.1 Nannopetersius ansorgii | reverse complement strand
TGTTTGGGAAATTGGGTGAGAGGTTATGGATTTGTGTTTACTGTTTTGAGAATACGAGGCATAGTTTCAGGAAATGTATTTAAGCAATCGAGAAAAACAATCAAGCAATCGAGTTCAGTTTGGGAGGTCCTGTGTTGTCGGTCCACTGATACACAAGGCCATTGATATGCATCCTGTGCTCCTTTGTTTAAAGAGTTTTCTGTTTCGCTAAAAATAAAAGTCGAGCTCAATTATGGAAGCCTGCCTGTCTGCCTGCTCTGTTTGGAAGAGAGAAGCCAGATGTAACAACACCTTGATAAACAACAGATTTTGGTGATTTTGCAATTAAAAAGATCTTAACACTGTCTCTCTAGGAAATGGCAAATATTTTCAGCAAAAATTCATGCATAATTACTTTTTATGCCATAAATAAAAACAGTATTATGACACTGTGCAAAAGTTTCTTTTAACAAGATTTCAGACCTTAATCAGCTAGTTAGATCTGTATTAGAAAGAAATGAGCTTCCATACAGGAGGAGGGCGTAACTGCTAAGAGGAAAGTACTGTAAAATAAGTGCTGTTCAGCACCTTCAGGTAAAGGTAGATTCACTCCTCTCACGACGGTCAGCAATATGTCGCTTCCGCTCAGCTCTGGTATGATCCTGTATAATGAGAAAATTACAGCAGGATGAAGCTCAGTGCTTCAATAGCTACAAAAATATAGGTCCCCAAGTCTAGATTCATACATGGGCTTCTAATAAAACAAGCCACTGACCAGTTATATTACAGCCAAGCCAACAGCGTAAAGCATTATAATATGGTCCTTACCCCTTTATTGTTATTGGTCATTGTATATCATTTGTATGTTTGCATGTATGATCTGAAAACGAATTATTGGTTTCAAAACCTTATCAAGCACAGCGAAAAGACTCCTGGAAGCAACATTGAAAGTTGTCCTGGACAGAGCCAGCTGTTGTATAAACAGAACACTAGAGGGCAATGACACATCACTCCAAGCACCTTTTTAATTTCACTGTCAATGTCTTTATACCTTCTTTGTGTACATCTGCATACACTTTTGTGTGTTGAGGAACTGATCAATACAACAAGCATATAATATTGTGACAGTTTAATCATAGCACATGACATATATCAGTTTTTCATCAAGGGCTGTCAGATTTTCTTAGAGCTACTTGTACCTATACATTAATTATACACTACTTAATTACTATAATTGGTCTAAATCTTTTCTTTTATTTGACTTGGAATAATAAATACATGACAATAGTCATCATGCACTTGTAACAGCACATTGTGACAGAATTAATTAAAATTAATTCTGCCTAGCCCTGTGATTGTACGAGTGACACTAACTTGAAGACATTAAAGGTGTGATCCTCCATGTGGAATTTTGGGACTGGATATCCTTTACTCTTTGCTTCCCTTAGAGCCACAACGTGAGAAACACACTCCTCCGCAAGCCTCTCAAACCTGAAACACATAATTCATGTTTAAAATGAAAATTAAAATACACTCCTAATTTTTTACCTGTAAAATACTACAAACAGAAGAGGGAGACATTTACTGACTTTGTCAACTCAGTGATGTTGCCCATATGGCTGAACTGCTGGCAGTATCTTCTACATTTCTGTGAAATGCGAGAAACAGTTGTCGTAACATTTTAAAGAGTGTCAGGCTAAATGTAATATTTCAAATAACGTTTTAAGGCAACTCCAAATGTAATTTAAGGCCAAACCAGGTAAAGCACCTTATACCCATAACACAGTGTCTCTGTGTCTATTAGCCAATAGATTAATGCACACCAAACACATTTTGATCTTCATGTAGATACTGATAAAGGGCCAACTTCATTAAAAATTCCTTTTTGCAAAAGAGGTTGATGTATTATGTAAATACTGTTTCAAAGTTTCCAAGCTATTTCCTCTGGGATCATTACAGTTTTCTGATTCTAACTGTCATCAGTGCCATTCATCGTACAGTCCATACTGTCAATACATGGAAACTAAGCTGTAAAACCCTTTTTAAAATGTTCCTTCTTTATAAGTAGTTTTTCAGGTCAGTTGCCTTTGAAAGGGTATAATACAGAATAACCAGAAATCATACATATATCTCAGTTAAAGCTCCACACAACAGCCGTGATTCCATTCCACATTTATATCCAAATTTCTTAGCCCATGTATTCTGGGCCCAATTAATGTATTTTGGTGTAAAGGAGAAACTAACCTTCTCTTGTTGGTGAAGAAGTTCTATCAGCTGGTTGAACTGATGGTTGGTGTCGGGATAAAGAGAGCTTTGCAATGTGGGGACGGAAATCATGTCATCTGTTTCCAACTTAGCAGACCTCTGAGAAAAAAAGGTAAGAACAAAAATATAAAACACAGTACATTTACTGTATGTTATAACCACTTCAATCTTGATTTGTTACAATATATAACTAATATGTTCCTCAATGTGTGCTGTGGGCTCATTTAGATATTAATCTGTTAGTAGCTCAGTCAAAAGTCACCCTTGCTATTCATAAATAACCAGTGAACATACATTTCAGACCAAAATCACACTCCTGTGAAAACCTAGAATGGTGCATTTTGTTTGCATCTTAATAGCTGAACTATGCAAGTGTTTTAATTCACTGTTATTCTTTAAGTAATTTCTATCGCTAATAGATAAACCACCAGCATAATATTGTGTTGGTCCCCTTTGTGCTGCCAGGATAGCACTGAATCGTTGAGTCACAGACTCCACAAGACTTCTTGAGGTATTGTGTTATCTAAATGTGAGCATGAGGCTTCATGGATCAGACTAGTTTGTCTATCACATCTGACAGTTGCTCAGTAGGACTGAAATCTGGGGAACGTGGAGGCCAAGCCAAATCCTTTAGTAACATACACATAAATGCCAGGTTTCCCAGCAGCACACTGTCTAGAGCATCACACTGCCTCCGTCAGCCTGAATTCTCATAATATATTCTGGTGCCATGTTCTTTCCAGGTCACTGAAAGAAACTTCATATAAATTATGTATTTTGTGTTTTTCCACCTGTGTCGACTAATAAAGGATGATCTTATTTTATCTTATCTTACCTTATCTACCAGTGTTCCATGGTTCAGTTCTGATGCTCCCATGCCCATTGTAGGCACAGTTGACAGCTGTCATCTTAGGCACTCTTGACTGGTCTTTGGCTACACTATGTGCTCACACCTTTCTATCACAGCAACTATAAACTTTCTCAGTAAGTAGTGCTCCTGTAGCTCCTCTGTGGGAATGGATGAGACAAGCTTACCTTAATTCCTGTTTCACAACATGGGTGACCTGTTGATGGCTCACCAGTTATCCTTTCTTGGACCATGTTTTGTCGGTACTAACAACTGCATACTGGGAACACCCCACAACATCTGTGGTTTGGAGATGTATGTAACCAGTGTTCCAGCCATCACAATTTGTCCCTAGTCATTGTCACTGAAGTGTTTACATTTGCCCATTTATCCTGCTTTCAACACCTCAACTCCAGAACTGCCTGTTCACCTGCTGCCTAATAAATTGCTGAAATTGCAGTGCCACTGAAATGAGCTAATCAAGGTGATCAATTTTAATGTTGTATATGACTTGTTATTAATTTCATTAGGCTCTACAAACCATGATGGGATCAGCACAGACTGTCTCCTGGTCTGGAACCATGGAGGAGTTTTCTTTATCTTCATCCTGAACGGAACCTGTAAAAGGTAGATGAGGGAGTAAGCCAAACGTTACATAAGAGACATGGTCCTGTTCTCTATGTACTAGTTTTAAACAGAAAAATCACTTATAACAATAATAAACTACAGCCTTTAAAAGATCAAAATTCGGAAAACGGATATACTAGGAAATCTTCTAAAATCAACATCAATATAAAAGACGATAAATATTAATAACACACACTACAGGGCTGCAAGTATATGGACACCTGACCATAATACCTACATGAGGTTGTTGAACATCACATTCCAAAACTGTGGGTATTTTTGGAGAGTGTTTGGATAGTTTTTTGACTAATCACTGCAGCTTTATCCAAATTGTACATTTTGATATCCCTACACTGTACACTGAATAAATTCAGACTTGACTTGAATGTATTTCTTTTGGAAACATCTTTGTTTGGTTTGGTAACACAGGTAAAATACGGTCTTCATGTGGAGGTTCATTAAGCAGCTCATTTACAAAAAGGAATGCATGCTGAATCATTCCAAAGGACCCCTTTTCAACAGCCCATATGTACAATTTAAAGAAAATAAAAATAGAACAAATGCTTACTGTCCACAGTACATGAGAAAGCTAATGGCAGGAGAGGGAAAGATAAGAAGCTATATATTTTACTACTGTTTTTGGTCACAGCAAGGGGTTCCTCTGTGTACAGGGGGAGGACATTCTGCGTTTTATCCAGCATGCTCTCTGAAGGAGAAAAAAAAGATGAAAACAGCCTGGAGGAGACACTGAGACTGAGGCTAATCTGGAGCATCAGGGAGGAAATTGAAGCCCGCTGATTACCATGCTGCTGCTTTTCCCTCATTAGCTCTCTCTCTTCATTAGCTGCCCTCGGCCATCCGTGCTCCTCCGAGCGCACCACAGAGACCCAGTTCCAACTTCAAACACTCTTACACTCCCTTTGTTCCTCTATCTTAACCCTTTTATAATGTTGAGTGTGGCATTGATACAGACAACACTGAAAAAAAGTGATGCATAAATTCCACATATATAAAATATCATTGACCAACTTTCAGTTTAATCTTTCAGCTGATATATTTTATTTATGTGGAAACAATGTAAACATTCACCTTTTGTAAATCTAGGACTGAACACTGCATTATCTGTTAAACGTTATCGCAATATCAGCATTCACAACAAAGCTACTGCAGTATGCAAATGAGGCCTCTGACTAATCACTACATTGTAATTGCGGGCTGTGAGTTTCCTGACCAGCATAAAAAAATTACAGACAATTTTTTGTTTTATGGCTGCTTTGACAAATCAAAGCACTTATAGTCACAGCTTACGTTTTAAATGAAATACTGCTAGCCAGTATTTTTTTTTTGTATTATACTGATGGTTCATCAATGATTAGTGATTGTGTATGGCAAATGTGTAATAATATAACTGTAAAAAATCTGGAAGGTCATGTTTGTGAATAAACTATAACGACATACTAGAAGTTTGACTTCAAAAGTAAATAACCTAACAATTTTCATTTATTAGTAATAGTTAGCTACTACATTGCAAACAGGCTATATACGTTGCATTATTGTGTATGTATTGTCATTTTTCAAAACTCTACACACAAAACGCACAACCGATGATCAAAATGCATATTTTTCCGAACTCTTTTCCAGTTTGCTTGGATGCAATACACATACAACAAACATCAACAGTTCAAAATGACACAACAACAAAGCATTGTCATTTCAAAACGCAATTCTTTCTTAAATGGAAAAATGAATTGCATTTTGCTATTTCAACTGCAATAACAGTGATCGAACTAGCAACTGATACAACTGCTCCTTTCCTAAGGAATTCCTCCTAAAGAACAGTATTATGAAAAATGAGAAGCAATAGTCTATGTTCATATTAGGAAAGCTTTAGGATAACGAGATCCACTGACACCAACTCGTTACCGATGATCGATTTCACCTTGTAGTGAGAATCTGAATTAATGGTCTCCACAGCAACACAGCAAAACTGAAACATGGAGCAGGTGGTCGGAAGAAAAGCAGGGGACATGCACAACATCTGAGAAGTGGTCGAGGGCCTCGTCTTGGAGGAAGGTTTGGGCCTCAACTGAGATGCGGCCCCAACACGGTTAAGAACAAGATCAAAGACCAAGAGAGCGGCAGCAACAGCAAAGGGCATCCCGCAAGATCAGAGCAGTTGTGGTAGACCATGTTTTAAATCATGGCATGAGAAAGACTGAGGAATCCAGAAAGGTTCAGAGAAGATCAATGGTGGCATCAAACATCTGCGCTCGGCAAGTCCTCAACATGCATAGTTCTGAACATTACAGTACCGTAGGCTACTCTTAGTTGTCGGATGACTGTACACTGCAATGACAATGTGTAGGTTATGTGACCATATGAATGTGACGTCAAGCTTCTTGTGTAACATTCCTACAAAATTGAGACTAAACAGCGGAGGCAGAATCAGACTCTTAAATGCCTTGCTAAAATTAAACAGCACATTTTGTTCAGTGAAGACCATAGTAGCCATAAGTTGCCATCCACTGCACAAATACTGAAAAGGCACTTAATATCCCTAATACAGCAATACCAGGTTCGCTTTGAGAGAAATGCAGAGTGGTACAACTGAGGATTCAGTATGATCAGGTATTCTCAGTTTTACGATGCATGTATAAAAGTATTTTTACTAAAAAGGTGATAGCCCTGGATGATGATGAAAACCATCATAAATTAATTTTTGTGCATGAGACAGGCTTCAACCTGGCCAAACAAGGAGAAGAGTTTATAATTTCATAGGCCAGTGGACAGCCATCGAACTATGCAGACAATGTATGTAAGTTATCTGAAAATGGCGTGGTGGACAAAAACCGCACTCACACAATGCAGAGCTCCTTGCAGCATTCCTTAATGTGTTAACTCTGGTCTGTAGAGCTGTTGGTGTAACCTTAGGTTAAGTTCCACCTTAGCTCCACCTGTGCAGACATGGTTTCAGGCCCATTCACAAATCACCAGCGTCTGCTTGCCCCATATTCTCCTTTCCTCAACCTGACTGAGGATTTTTTCTACACATGGAGGAGGAAAATGATCTGTGCCCACACCAACTAGCGACCCCTCTCTAGGCCATGGATGAGGCATGCAAGAACATCACAGCAAACTAGTGTCAGGCCTGAACTCACCATGCCTGGAGCTTCAGATGTTTGGCAAGGGAGAACATTCTCTTTGATGTGAATGAGAACCGGTCGAATCCGCATGACAGGGTTGATGCACATTAGAAAGACTTTGTTTTGCTTTTTCCAAGGCAGGTGAGGAACACTGCAGCTCAAATTTGTTTGAGTCCTAATTGTTGCCTTCATTTAAAGGGTAGCTCATTAATAATTTTCGGATTTGTTCAGTGATTCCACAGCATCTGTGATATTCCTGTATCACGTATTCTGTTCTACAACCTAAGGGTTGTAGAAACAACTTAACAGTTCTTTAAATAAAGATCCCAAAACCGCAGAATGTCAGCCTGCCCGCCTGATCTCTGGCCCTTCCAAGATAGCCTCGCGGCCCGACCCGCGACAGCTTTAGACAAAAGCGTCTGCCAAATGATTGTAACGTAATGTAATGTAACAGTGAGGCTACTGGTATCTTCTGTGTGGGTTTTTTTCTTTAAAAAAAATATGCAAAATGCAATGTTTTGAAAAAAGGTTCTGTAGGTTCTGAAACTATTGCCAAAGCGATTGGAAAAAAACCCTGTAAGTTAGAGCACCATTTTTAGCAGATCTAGAGACAAATGAATTTAAGGGCTGGTGTAATAATCAAGTCTTACCACTAGGGTGCAGAAAGGCTCCGGCAGCCTTAAATTCTTCTCGCATGGAAGGCTCCACAATGGAGTCTAATTTCTGAAAAAGCAAAAGCGAAACCAGACAAACCATTAACTTGACTTATGACCTTTATTATTGACTTTATTTTGCATGCTGCTATAGTCATCCATCAACTGGGCTTGGCGGCATGTTTGCTGAAGTTGGAAGGCAGTTTGGCCTCGAAGACCACACAGAATTTACGGCTCTGACCCACATCCACGGTCCGCTGCCTCAGGCGGGCACAGATGCACCGAGATGCCCATCCAGCTCTTATGCCAAAGACTGGGAATGTGTGTGTGTGTTTGTGTGTGTATGTTTGTGTGTGTGTGTTTGACTGTGTGTGTGTGTGTGTGTGTGTGTGTGATTTTGTGTGCATTTCTGTGTGTATGTGTGTGTTCGTGTGAAAGAGAGGTGTGTTGTCAGTGACACACAGGTGGTACCTTAGCTGTCAGGTAGTAACGCTTGACCTGCTCTGTATCCCCAGTCTGTTCTGCTTGGGCATCAGCCAGTTCATATTCTTTCTCTCCGCTCAGCACCATCAGTGTGTTCTCTGTAGAAGTCAGTACACACACACACACACACACACACACACACACACACACACACAATAGTAATGGTATAACACCACTATTTATTTTACTTTATTTATAGCAATATTAGGAATGCACATGGATGCCAGCAGAGAATTGTTATGAAAAATCAACCCAGAATTTCTGTATCTCTGCATTCTTACAAAATAGCAAAAATGAGTTATATTTAATTTAAGGCACATCGCTTAAGATGGACATCGCAGTACCATGTTCAAAATATTCAAACAAACTATGAGGGATTTTAACCGTTTAGCTTCAATGCAAATGCAAATACAACAAATACAACAAAAGCAATGCAAATACAATAAGAAACACCCAGGATAACATGGCTGGCAACTATACTTGGAGTAAGTTTGATTTTTGACTGCACTATCTCTTTAACGTCAGTTCAAAGAACCCTAAGATTAATATAAAGACAATTAGTTCTACATATCAGAGACATAATTGAGAACAAAGCAAGGTCGTGCGCCGAACACTTCCATATACATCATCCGTTCATTAACACTAATAAGAAACCTTAATTCGATTGCTTTAACCAGCATCGTCTTCACACTTCACAAACCTCTGTCTGCACTGTATGACCAAGCCCAGAATAGATCAATAGCTAATTCACTCCAAGCCTTTGGAAATGTGTAATCTATAGCCAACTATAAATCAAAAATGACCATTTACAGACCTCTCCAATACATTTAATTACAAAACATGCAATTTGTCATTATAAGCAATGGTTTTGCACTGATGTGAATGAGTGATGCCATTCACTAGTATAAGATTTTTGTTACATATACATTGAGACTTCCTCTCTTCCTCTGGAATTCACCCTATTCTTCTAGCTGGCAATATTGAAAGCATGTAGTAATTGTATTATTTCTTGCAATTGTGATTACAGCTCTAACAGTCAACTCTGTGGAACGTGTAGATAAGTGCACACATTTGCAGAATTTAAATCGAACTGTATTTATTGATGCAATTAATTTATGCAATTATGTAGTTATAGTATAGCAAAAAGCTCTAGATATAAGCTATTCAATTCATATACATAACTGTTAATGTCATATATTTTAGGGTATAATGCTTTCACTTTAATGACAAATTGAAAAAATGAAAGTGTGAAGCAGTACTGACTTGTAAAACCGAACCACTGATTTGCCCCCTTTTCACATCTGCGTTTCTGGTATTCATTGTCAGTGATCAAAAGTAGGTTTTTGGGTGAATCCCAGCAGACTAAAGTGGGTGAGTTGGGCCTGGCTTATATTATGAACATTGCCACATTCAAATTACAAATCTTTTTATTTAGGATTTTAAATGTGTATTACTATACATTATTAAGTCAAATGACGAAACAAAACACTGTGACCTTCGGAATGTAAGATTGCATCCAACATGTTGATCATTAATATCAGCAGAACCGTATCTGTTACTGCTCTCACAATTACTGGTTTCTTACCTGAGCGAGAGACTGGAGGTCCAGGGAGAGACTGGAGGTCATTAGTGGAGGAGGTTGCAGGTGATGGTGTGTTGCTCTGGGTTTTCGGGGTGTCTGAGCTGAAAGGTATTAATAGACCAGTTTGTGGAAGTAAAAGGGATTCTTCTGGATCAGTAAAAGGCTCCAATCCATTTTCTCCTGCAGCTTCACGTTTTTCCACCTGCCACAATGAACACATTCCAATAATAATTGTTTTTTTTCATGGAAAGTTATTTATATGTAGTTGTAATTTACATACAACACTTTGTCATTTACTGTAATGTACATACATATTTATATAGATATAGATATAAAATGACTAAATGCAAATGTATATACAGTATATATAATGATTAACCGACCTGATCATTAATAATACTTGTGAGTTACAAAACTCCTGCTACACAGTGTTGTGTTTCGCCATAAAACCAAATCCTCTCTTTTCCCAGGCTCCTGTTTCACCTAAAATATTAATGCTTGGTATTTATTCATAGTTACTGTTGCTGGTAAAAGTCCCTTCAATCTTATGAGAAACTGCAGCACAGCCTGTAATGGGTATTTTTTTCATTGTTGTTGCTTTAGTAGCTACACGTACATCAACAGAACTCCTAATGAGAAACTCTGGAGAGGTCTGTGTTACAGTTAATCATTAAGTTGAACAGAATTGTTACTAACAGTCCATTAATCTTGTCCAACCCTACAACAGAAAAAAACACATTTGTGGGAAGTGAATGCAAAATGCAAAAACATACAGCTTTCATTATCATTCATTGATTCTGTGAACTCCTTTTGTTAAATTGTGCACAGAATATTTACTCGCTGGGTACAGGGCTTTTTTTGGTCTGTATTTCATTTTAATCATTCATTTGTTTTCTGTAACCATTAGGGTTATAGGTACCCGGAGCCTTCCCAGAGTCTACAGGCGTGAAGCAGTGACTCACACTGGGTGGGGTGCCAACCAACTGCAGGGCACACACGCACGCACTCATACCTACGGCCAATTTAGAATCCCCAATTGACCTGACGTGCATGTCTTTGGACAGCACGTCAGGGCAAGGACCAACTTTTGAGGCAACAGCGCAACTCGCACAAAACGTAAAGTCGTTCAAAGATCTGCAAGATCTGCACATTTCAGTAGGAAGAGGTGTTTATTGTCATTTCAACTGTACACACAATACACTGTGAAATAAAACAACACTCCTCTGGACTATAGTGCAACACAAGGAACATATAAAGAACCACAGCAAAGAATGCAAACAGAACACCGCAGGACTACACAAGTGGTTCACAAACTGGTTCACACCTCTGAGAAAAAAGGAGACTCAGAAATGTAAGTCAAAGCATTCAATATGCATGATCGCCCTGCCGTCTGTTGGTAAATTCAGAGCAGCCCTGGGAAAGCTCTGGCGCTGTGCCAGCAGCTCCTGCCTTTGGCTTTGAAGCTGCATTAAAACACTTTTCCTCAATTTTTCAAATAAACATGTGATGTAGTATTTAAAACAGCACATATGATAATCATATGAAAACTATTAAACATTCGCTCTACCTGAAAATAAAATCTTGGTTCTGTGATCTCACAACAAAACAGCTTTCAGCAGTTTAGCCCTCAAATGGAGGTTATAAAGAGTGTCTCAACAACTTTCATGAGTGAGACACAATAAAGGCTCATAAGAACACAGCGCATTTACATATACCAGTCTTAAAGGCAGCGAGAGGGGTTGTGAAATGATCATTTAAAAATGAACTGTTTTTGGTTGGCAAGGGGTTAAAAGTTATGATCAGTGGACCTCGAGGAAAGAAATAAACATCTTGAAAAATACTGAACAAGGGTCCTTTAGCCCTCTTTAATCCAAGCAGTTAAAAGTTTCACAGTGCCAAGAGCTGCATCGGTGTAATCTAAAAATACACGCAGGTAGGCCTAGTGAGGATGTCTGTTGCTTAAAAAAATAATAAAAACAATAGCTCAAAAGCTAATCAGGATTGCCATCTTCACGCTTCACACTTGCGACCAACCTCCATCCGTTTTTTTTTTTTCATCAAGCGAGCAAAGTACACAGCGTGTAATTTTCTCTCGGGGAGATAAGTGTAGTTTTTTCTCTCTACATGCCAGGTCTCTCGTACCTAGTATGAAAGGCATGGAGGCTTTAATTTCCCCTTGTAATGACAGGGGAAGGGTGACACAGACGGCAGGACTCATGACAGAGAAAGGCTTTAAAGCAACAGAGCCTATTCCGCAGGGACGGCCGCAGGTAAACACCTGCGCTCTTTATGACAGGGTTCAGTGCTACAGCTGGCTGAGGCCCTTCAAAGACAGAAAACAGAACAGAACTCATTCTCTGCACTGTATATGTTGCTTTAACATTAAAAAGTATGTCTTTTTTAAATTTTGATTGGGTGCTGTGTAAAATGTATTGTTTTTTTATACACCCAGGTCTCAAATCTGAAGCAGTATGTGAAGTATTCTTGTACTATTGTAGTTTATTTCTGACTACAAATGCAACTGTATGTTTCCAGGCTTATTTTGTCAGGTTTTTTTAAAGGATTTATTTTTACCTGACAGATCTGAAATTCAGATGTGGAGAGAATTTCAGAAAAGAAATGGCTCATTTTACTTGGCTTCTTTATGGGTAATCCCTTTGCACACCTCCTTGAAGAAATTCTGAAACCGAGTAGGTCTGCTCCCTATAATCCTGTTTATTTTGAGTAATCATAATAAACATACTCTAGCTGTGTATGTGAAGTATGATGTATACACATCAGAAGTATACAGCTTCACATACATATTTGAGTATTTTTTTTCAATATTTATACATTACAATTGCTAAAAAGTCATTTATATTGTTAGTAGGCATTGAGTTTTACAATGGTAACGTGTATATATTGAATAAATACACAAGTACAATTCAGTTGAAAAGGTGAGTCTACATACATCATACTTTACACATAGGCCTACAGCTAAAATATGTTTGTTATGATTATTATTATTCGATATTTATACATTACAATTGTGAAATGCCTTTCAACAACATAAAATTATTTTTATCAGGTTATTTAAGATGTA
Organism: Nannopetersius ansorgii; assembly: GCA_037974605.1. Taxonomy (NCBI): domain Eukaryota; kingdom Metazoa; phylum Chordata; class Actinopteri; order Characiformes; family Alestidae; genus Nannopetersius; species Nannopetersius ansorgii. Next base: position 2,268,209 of record JBBPDE010000026.1, on the reverse strand, counting down.
GTATATGAAGCACAGAGTGTGCGCATGAAGTATTTGAATACACATACAACATACTTCACTGTATGCAGCAGAGGTTTATGGCATATAATTGTAGACAGCATTCTGTTGTGTTGTTCTTTGTGGTGTTATTGTGTTTTTTTTAATCATTTGTTATATTGTTTTTGTTTTTTTTTCTCTGAGTGTTGGGAGGAGGATGTTGAGGAGAGACTCTGAGTGTGTTGGGAGAAGGATGCCGAGGATGGAGCTCCAGGGAAGAGCAGAAGAGGATGCTCTGGTAAAAGGTTTATGGATGTGATGAGGGAGGATATGCAGGTAGTTGGTGTGAGAGAGAAAGTTGCAGAGGACAGAAGGAAATTGAGACATTTGGTTTGCTGTGGCCTCGCCTAATCAGGAGCAGCCAGAAGTAGAAGGAAGTTTATGTTTATCAAAATGTTTTTCATGCTCCCCTGTAAAAACACATATGGCTGTTATGTACTTTTTTGTCTCCAGGCCTGGCTCTCTCCCACTGTATTTATTGCAGACTTCGGTTTTATTGTCGCTACCATATGGCAAGATGCAGGGGCCCTCATAAATAAATAAATAAATAAAATAAGACACAGTGTCTTACATTCTATTCCTCAAATTTTAGATTATTCTTGCCTGTATATATAATATATATATGAAATGCAGATACATGCATACACACATATAAACACACCGTTGACTTAACTGTGATCATTAACATGCTGTCTCTTTTATAAAATTGCATTGATTTGGGATTTTCTGCATTTTATTCTTTGATAAAATGCAGTTGCATTTATATATTTTTTTTATAAAGGTTGCATTTTATTAATTGGTGTTTATGCGTAAAATGAGGCAAAACGTCACATGATTTTACAGGATTTTATGCACAGAAGGCCAAAACATTTGGTCTTGGCTTTATCTTTGGAAAAAGTCAACGTGACCAATCGCAGTTCGCGGCCAGCATGAACACTGTGGGGCTTTTTCATGGCAAATTATCTGCAGAAATTAAAATTATAACAGTAAAAAAAGCCCTGAAGGTGTGGCAGGGCTGTGATTTTGTGATAAACGGTGAGGAAGAGTCTCCCTCCACAGATGTAAACATTACCTTTCTGTCCTCAGGTGGAGAGGAACGGGTAGTTGGATCTTCACAGTCACTCATGAATCTCTTCTTTCCCACAACTCTGAGAATAATTTCTAAAAAAAAATATATGTAATTTATCTTAAATTACAATGAATTACATTAAACAACGTAATGTAACTGGCATGTAAGGTTACCCTCTACGCTAACATATTCACATCAGCTATTAGTCTTACTTACCTTATTATTATGTCACTGTGGAGAAAAATAAACAACGAAACATTCGTGTCTGCTCGTACTACGACGTGACATTTTGATTTTGGTAAGTTTCCAGATTTTCCAGATTTAAACAGAGTTTATTTACAGTTTTTAACTTAATCTCATGAGTTTAGCCGTCGAAGCTGCTCTCCCAGCTTTTTGTCTCCTAGGTAACGGGCTGGACTACTGGTTCATCAATGCGCATGCGCAAGAGTCCAGGGCGCACTTTATAGACCACTGGGGTATTAAGGGTGTCCCCTTTTCTCCACCTTCTTTTAAATGTACTTATATTGACCAAAGTTTTGGGATACATCACTTTATTCAGGATTTGGGCTGCACAGTCTAATGTTCCTACTGTTAAGAAAAATTAGGGAGTTTTTCCTTGCCACTGACGCCGTTACTCTTGGCTTGCTCATCAGGGGCACACATTCATTCACACACATTCACACACACATATTTACTTCACATTTATTTCATTTTGTAAAGCTGCTTTGTGACAATGACCATTGTTAAAAGCACTATATAAATAAAATTGAATTGAATTGAATTGAAAAGTTTCTTTGCATTTTACACATTCACCAAGTGAAGCAGCGGGCAGCCACCAACGGGACGCCCAGGAGCAGTGTGTGGGGACGGTATCTTGGATGAGTTCGCTGTGGCAAAACTTGACTGGCCTGCACAGAGCCCCAATCTCAACTCCTACAACACCTTTGGGATGAACTAGAACGGAGATTGTGAGCCAGACCTTCTCATCCAATATCAGTGTCTGACACAGATTGCCACAGAAACTCCAACATCTTGCAGAGTTTTCCAAAAGGAGGGGTAGCTGTTATAGCTGCAAAGGGGGAGATGGACGCCTGTGACTCTGGAGAACACATGCATATACTTTACATGCTGCATGGTGTCACAATGTCAGTGCTTCTCTATGAAGGTTGTACTAACCGTATAAGAAAGCAGCTGAACAGCTGTGTCAGCATTTTCAGACGCACCTTGCACTGAATTCCACTTTAAAAAAAAAAAAAAAAAAAAGTTTTGCATAATTTATTCACTGAGATCAAAGTCATTCAGAGGGCATTGGGGTGAAATGTGATGAAGTCCTGGCAATTACTTCATTACCTGTGTAGGTGCACCAAAGAAGGGTCAGTCGTTATGGACAGATGTGACAATATTGGTCAATTTCCATTAAAAGGATAAATTGCATCTATACATGTTATAATCTGGTTAAAGGTTATGCTGGCACAAACTAGCCCAGATGATGGACTGAACAACTGGTTTCACGACCATAAGAGCTTACACCCAGGAGGATGAAGGGGAGATCCTGCAGGCAGTGGTGGTTTGCTGTTTTGCTACCTTTAACTGGCAAAATAAAGGAAACTGCCTTCATCATTTTCTGTTGTATAGTTGTTTTTATTAGATTTTCCTAGAAACTTAAGTTT
>JBBPDE010000026.1:2248358-2258822 GCA_037974605.1 Nannopetersius ansorgii | reverse complement strand
AAACAGTTTCAGTGCTATAAACAATACTTGTCTATTAAAACCTACATGACCATTAATATTAGAAAAAATAAAAGTGTTGTAGGTAAGTGTAGTGGATAACCACTACGAAACCAAACGCCTTAATTTTAAAACTACTGAATTTCCCCCTTATTTTTTCACATTTGACCCTTAAATAGGAACTTCCTGAATTGACGCCTTAAATTTAAGATTAAGGGGTTTCACACTCATACCATAGATCAGTGAAGGGCTCTGTTTTACAAATGAACGGCCACATAATCCAAAGTTTGGTGTATTTTCAAGTACATTGTGTTTCGTTGTGAACATCGCTGCCTTCCAAGCAGGAGAGTGGGGTTTGGTTCCTATCCTGGATGACTGACCACTACACCAATAAGAGTCCTTGGGCAAGACTCCTATCACTACCGTTGGCTACTACACATGTGAAATGCAAAGAACTCTAAGCTGCTGTGGATAAAAGTGTCTGCCAAATGATGTACATTTAATATTGCCTGAACTAAGGTAAGCAGTTTTGCAAAAGACCTTAAATACTGAAAGTCATGGATTTGATTATGATTAGCTATGAATGATTACACCCATAATATCACAACAAGAGCTAGCAGCGTTGTAAGTTTAGCGCATAATGTTAATCTTTGCTTTACATATTTGTACCTGTGCGTGCACGATTTTTACATAATAAAAGTCGACTTGAATTGTTACTAACATACAGACTTACCATTATATTGAACATACCGAAGCTAACTATGGATTTAGGGTTTAAGGCAGATGGTATAAACAATCATATTACTTCAACTAGGGCTAGCAATGTCACAACACTTACTCATATGTTAACATCCATGTTTTTATTCATGTATATCTGTTTATGTACAATCTTTACTTAAGGCAAACCACACAACATTAACTAACCAAACAGTTAGCTAGTTACTTGGGTTAGGCTTGATCAAATGCATGGCCAAAATGCTGGGCTAGCAATGTCAGTTGGTGTACTAACAATAAAGGAGAAAATGTTACATTTCTGTGAGCATGTTCTGAAAGAGCCTGCATTCCTGTTAAGAAACAAGATGCTAAATTATCTAAAAAACAAACAAACAGAAACCAATGTTTCCCATGTTTTGTATGTTTTTTCATCATCTCAGGTAATAAAGTGTTCACTGGTTTTATTACCATTTTTACAGATTGTTTTAAGCATTAGCACTTTATGTAAAAAAGAGGTTTAGGTGGAAACATAGCTAGTGGTAACAATATATTGTCCATAGTAATTGCCTTATATCACAAACCTGAGCAATATCACACAACTGAGGTACATAATCTTAGCCATAGTGCATCCATTCATAAGAATGTGTGGCACTTTTACATGAGGTCACATGATTGCTAACAGTGCTAATACATATATGCTTTTTTCATGACAAACATATGGTTACTTTCAAATATAAGGTGTATATAAAAGCCATACTATATAAATTAACCCACACTTCCCAGCTTGCTATGTATTAATGTTGTTGTAAAACGTGTGCCTCAATGAAGGCCAGCAATGCTACAACACTTTATGTGCAGGTATGATAGCATGATGCTAACCTTTCCCATTCACATTGCTGTATGTATCAGTACACCTTATATTATCAGGCATACGATATGTGTTAGGATTCTAGCTCCCAAAATGTGAGAAAATACAGCCTCAACTAAAACGATAGTCCGTGAGATAAAGAGATGCAAATCTCTGTATGGACTAAAACTTCCATTGAAATCACAATGGCTAGTTTTCAGGGTTAGGATGACTGAAACAGCACCCATTAGCATGATGTTAATTTTTCACACTCTAGACACAGAATCAGCCTTTTACTCGCTGGTTTTTGTGTCCGTCATACGAGGCCATATGTAGAGTGGCCTGGGCGCTGTGGGCCAAGCATGAAATATAGCATAAGCACTGTGGGGTCTATTATCTGATTGTGGGGGAGGGGAGACCAGGGGTGAGCGGGAAAGGGAAGGGGGAACTCAGCTAGCTGCAAAGAAAGAGAAAAATGGAAGGGGGGTAGGAAGAAGGGAGTGGAGGTAGAGTGTGTGTATGTGTGAGTGTGTGTGTGTCTGGGCAAAAAAAAGGAGTTGTGGGGGGTTGTGTTGATCGATTCCAGGCTCCACATTTCCAGACAGTCTGAATGGCAAAGGTCAAAGGGTCTCATTTCCTATGAAAGAGGGGCTGTCTGGTAGTGACGCTCGTCCGTTTGTCTGTCTGCAGGTCTGATTTGTTTCGAACCGCATACACACACACAGAGGGAAAAAACACAGTTAAAAGAAACTTAAACCTTGTCACAACCTGTCAGCTCTGCCAGAGTCTGAGTGGCTATAATGGACCGCGGCTACGATTACATTCTCGCAGCCTTTTATCCAATATGTGCAAACAGTGGGAGGAGCCAAATCGTATTAGTGCATATAAAGTGCAGCAGTGTGTTGTAATGTAGTCAACTGTGGTAAATGTAAGATTATTTTAGGGAGTAAAAATTCCTGCAGCATTCTTCCACGGGAGAAACAAGACTGACTTTGATGGCCAAGGCCTTCACTTTAACCTCAGGTTCAAGCCTGAGTTGCAGCCTAAAGCGAGATTAGCAATGTCAGGTTGTTTTCCTCAAATTTCTACCCCAAAGCCGAAATGTTTGAGGCACACTAGCACGTGGCTGTCCGGCGGTTGCATATGAGGCGTGGGGGGAAGGGTTGCAAAGGAAGAATAAGAAGAATAAGGGCCATCGAGGCTGCCTCCCTCTCCCACCTGGGACTTGAACTCATGACCCTGTGGGTGAATGAGTTCAGGGGAAGCCCGGCCATTTCTCTTTCACAGCACATTTGGGGGTTTTCATGAAGAATCAAAAAGCGTCAAGAAAAATCCAATTTTGACCCATTTTTTTGTAGATTCATGTCTGTTACCCCAAGAAAACCTTAGAAAACTGCATTCCTACACACATAAACGTGTTTGTGCATTTCACTTTTGATGGAAAAGCTGCCTACGTAAATACTAGCGTGAAGACGTACTTTTTTTTGGCATTAAATAAAAAATTAAGTTCACTCAAGGCCTCGGTGTTTAAGGTAATGAGTGCGAAAGCGTCACCGCAAGCTTAGCTCAGGGCTGAAAAGCAGTTATTGATGAAGACGTCTATGGAAATGTGGATGGTGACACCACCCTCCACCGTCTGGGTGACTGGGGCTACGTCTACCTGCTCCAGACTGGATCAATACTTTAATCTAATTGCTATTCACTTCCATAGGCATTAAAACCGGCACATTATCCTCACACATGCACTCAAACACACACATAGTAATAACAGCAAGAGGGCAAGTGACTCTAATATAAGGCAGAGCCTCTTGACACTCGTTGTCAACAATGCGAAAAGTGCGCTGATGGTTGTAATTTCATGGAAAATGAGTCCTGAATGCATGCGGGATGAAGCGAGACTCATTCATGCCTGTCTTCACTGATAACATCACATCAGCCTCTCCTGCAGTGATGTCCGAACACATAAGCAACACTTGTCACAAATGTCACGTCAGATTTGTGCCGGCTTCTGAAAAGAGCCGGGGCTTTGTGGCCTGACGGAAATGCGAGATTTACGCAAGCTTTCAGCGCTGGAGTTATACATTTATTAGAGTGATATTACATTAGATTATACAGGGAGTGCATTAATACCAGTGAATAAACTGATAGAGGTTAAATTCAGACAGAAAGGGATAAAAAAGAGCACTTACCCCAGCCAGTGTGTGAAAGCTCAGATGAATACACCCAGTGTGACTCTCTGTTTCTTTCTCTCTCACTCTCCCTCTATACATTGCACTCTATCATTCCTGCATTCCTCCATCTCGGCATATCCCTCCCTCTTTCTTCCCCCTTCGCTCTCTTTCTCTTCTATTTTAAAACTCCCCTCCACCCCTCACTTTTCTCCTTGCCCTACCTCTCTCTCTCTCTCTCTCTCTCTCTGGATCTTTGTTTTCTTTTTCTTTTTTTGACCTCTTCATTCTCTCTCCTCTCAGGGCGTCCTCCCGCTGTAAACTTGAGCCGCAGACTGTCTGGTGTTTCCATGCGAGGTTGAGTGTGTGAGAGTGTGTGTGTGTGAGAGAGAGAGAGAGAGAGAGAGAGAGAGAGAGAGAGAGAGAGAGAAAGAAAGAAGTGCAAACCAGGACACGCAGGCTGTGTCACTTTGAATGAAAATTCTGAACGCTCTGTTTCTCCGTCCTCCCTCCCTCTCTCTCTCTCTCTCCCCCTCTCTTTCCTTCTCCCTCCTCCCCCCTTTCTCTTTCCTCTCTTGCTAGCTTTCCGTCTCTCTCCCTTTCTCCTTCCTCCCCCTCTCTTGCTTTTTTCTCTCTCCCCATTCTCCCTCCTCTCTCTCTCTCGCACTCCCTTCCTCTCGCTCTTTCCCTCCCCTTTTTTCCGACACCCTCTTCCCCACCCTACTCTCTCTCTTTCTCTCTCTCTCCCTTCCTCCCTCTCCCTCTCTCTCTCTCTCTCTTCTTTCCCATCGTCAAACATTTTCACACACCAGACAGACATTTATATTTAAACCTCTCCCCGTTTCCCTCTTTCACACTATCTATCCTCTTCGCTTGGTCTTGCAGACAGATACACACACACACACACACACACACACGCTTTCCTCCCCCTGTGTGCCAGACATTTAACCCCTTCCCTTCTGACAGCCACAACCCTAAACGTGTTTTATCCAGTATTATTGTGCAACTGTGTTCATTCTTAAGCCTGTAAACTGGATTTGGCCCAGCAACACTGACTACATCCTGGATAATCAGTTGTTACACTATACAACATTGCTTATTTCTGTCCAATACATAAATACATACTTAAAAAGCATCATTTTTTCCAACAAAAAATACATTTCCAAGGCCTTTTTCTAACAGAAGTAAGAAAAGATAATAAAATCACATCTGATGTGATTTTTTCCCCTGTTTTGTAAGTGCTAATGTAGAAAATTAGGTACCAGAAGTGTAAAGTGAGATATTACATAGTTATTCTGCTGTGAACACAACCAACAACTCAGGCAAACCTCTCTCAGCCAATCAGATTGCAGCATTGGAACTAACTGTTATATTTATTATATTTATTCCAGAAATGTGTAAAGAGCTCCTGCAGTTACTTTTTCCTAAATAATTCTGAATCAAACCCAAATTACAGTTGTGCACTTCATGAAATACTAAACAACTCTGAATGTTTTCAGGGAATTAAGGATTATGAGCTCCCTTACACATATATACACATATATAAATCACCAAATAAGCCGAAAATCCAAAGATAATTCAGCAACTCAGCCAAAAATTCAAAGATAAATAACTAAACCAGCCAAAACACAAAGATAGATCACCATATCAGCCTAAAACACAGAGTTAAATCAGCAAATCAATGAAAAACACAGATGCATCTCAAAATCAACCAAAAACACTGAGATAAATCCAGAAATCAATGAAAAACACAAAGATAAATCGCTAAATCAGCCAAAAGCTCAACGTTTAATCATTAGATTAACCAAAACACAAAAAAACAATAAAAATTAAGATTTGTGAAAATCTTGGTGAAAAGTAAAAACATATTTATGTATTCTTTTAACTCATATGGTCTCTTTATCTTCTTTTTCTCCTTCGTTGTATATTGATGAGACACGCTATGCGCTGTAGGTCAGATCGCCTCCCCGCATGCACACACACACACACACACACACACACACACACACATACACACACACTTTATCCCTGTTGGCCCCTGACCCCTCCACCCTGCAGTGTCTGGACTTCGCTGACCATTCATTAGCCTGTACCTTTGTCGCAGTCTTACACACACACACACACACACACACACACACACACACACACACACACACACACACTGCAGTCCCACATCCATCTGATTCAAGCCACTCAGACGCGCTTGACAGCGGCGGCCAATAGTCAATAGACCAGGGGGAGGGGGAGGGACTTTGTGTTGATGGAGGGGAAGATGGAAGGATGTATGGAGGACAAAGATCAAGAAAAAAAATGAAGGTGGAGCAGCAGATGGCAGTTTGCAAGTCTGCTCGTAAAAATCTCTGATTTAATTTTAAAAGACTCACTGAGATAGTTGGCTGTTTGTGGAAGCTTAAAGAAGTGTTAAGGCCCATATTTTACTTTTTTGCATTTTCTTTGCTTCTTCTGAGCACATTTCTTTGGTTTTGAAAACAGCCTGAAAACAGCCTTCATTCATGTTTACGAAAGTGTCCTACCTTTCTTCGTATTTTACAGTCAAACTGGAATTTTTGGTGAATACGTCTTTAAGACTGACATAGGTAAATTAGCTTTGTCCTGTTCTGTACTGCGCCTCATTCATTAAGCGAATGGGTGGGACTAAAACGCTGTAGACTGAATATGTAAATGTGTTTTGGAACTTCATGGCTTACATAATACGTTTTTACCAACTCTTAAATTAAAAAATACAATGTACATTTTAATAAAATATATGTAACTTGACGAAGTGCTGTGATGCTACAGACACCTAATATTGTCCAGATTGTCCAGTGAGTTATAAATCAACCTCAATCACACTGTGGTCAATCAGCCAAGACAAAAGTGTGCCATACTGTTCAGTACTGGTATACTGTGTATGTTTTCATATTTATGAGGCTTGTTGCAATAAAAACTGATTCTGGATCAGCTTTACTACACCTGAGCTGGTTTGAGCCAACAAATCATCAAATGCTAAACATCAAATGTGTGTAAATTTCATGTTTTACTGAATTATCCCTTTAAGTCCTTAACTAGACTAAATTGCAGCAGTAATGGTGAACCACCACTGGATTTATGTTGAGCCCTAATTGAATCAAGCCTAAATTATATTTATATTTTTTGCCACAGTATTCCAAAATATTGTGAATATGTTTGAAACACACACTAGTGCACACTCCAGCAAAGGCACATTTTTACTGGACCTTGTGTGCTTTTTAAATTCTAAGCAGTAAAGACAATAATCGGTCAAGGAAATTAATATGAAAATAAAATTTCTTCCACTTAACCGCCCCGTTCCAAGCAGCAGGATCCCTGCGGACGCTCTGATGTTCCGGTGCATTACGAGGACGGAGGATGCATCAGATATGCCAGCAACTTCCTCCGAACAGCGGGAAAAAAAATCTTTAGTGATTGGATAACGAGCCGTGTGACCGGGCCGGACGGGCGTTCCAGAGCGACTCGACTGAAAACCGAAAGAGGGCAGAGGAGTAACCGGATCAGGCTGCAATAACGTGGATGGGATTCGTTCTTTGACTGAGACGAGGACCGACTCATCGAGCGACACACGATAGTTCAAAAAGACGATTTGGAAGTGTGCATTAATGACATCACAGGTTGACCTTTGACCCCATTACAGCCAGCGCCGGCCTGTTCCCGAGTGGAGTAAGGTTACGGGGAGATAAGGAACGCCTGTGCTACACCCAGACAGATCCCCCCATCCCCCCAAAACACCCCTGGGACATTGTCTGGGTCAGGCGTAACGACAAGTGATCAATAGTGGCATAAAAGTGCTTCGATCTGAAGGCGGCGATTCAGCGACAACAATTCTGGAAAGTTGGAATTGATTGTAATCGACTGCGATATCATTCAATACCATGGGCTTATTTTTAGGTCAGTAAAAATGCTCTTTTACCCCCCTATTGTGAAAGTATTTCTGCCAGTTTCCTAAAGACCAGTAATCAGATCACATTTAATGTATTTACACCTTCACATGTTTGTCACTACACTAGATATTAAACTATTCACGTGTCACAATTGTAGTAAAAAATTTCCACACAAAAAATTAACTACCACCCAAATGAAGTAGAAGGAAATATATAGGATATGGGCCCTTTAAACACATGGCTCTTTCTCTACTGAGGGATCAGGATGAACGATGGCTCTCGGCAGATCGGATACTGATCAGGATCGAGAGGCGGCGTGGATCAATAGCAGCCGCCTCAGCGAGGAGTGTGCGAGCATGCAGGGCCCACACTGGACTGCAGATAGACTCATTTACAGCGAGAGGATTTCTCCCTGAAAAGAAACAGGTCATTCAGAGGGAATCGGATTAAAGGCGCGATTAACCCGTGTCTTCGCCAAAAGGAATAAAGTAATGGCAATCGTTCTTCATTGACTGCAGGGAGAACTGCCTTTTTCACTGGAGGAAAAGGCCACGCCCACGTCTGCGTTAGTCGCTTCTGTAACTTTGCCCCAGAACTCATTAATTGCACTTTTAATTTCAAAGCAGTTTAAATTTTCCTACTGTCTCTCTCTTATCATGAAGAATAGAGCTTACTGTAGTACCATATACTCTCAACTCCATACAGGCCACATCAAAAACGGCTTGCTTTGAATTTGGCGTTTTTGTGATGTCAAAAAGTCACCTTATTCATCCTTCAGAAGCTTAGTCCCGTCCATTCACAAAGAAGATATTTCAGCCCAGACTGAGGAATAATACAGGGCAGCCAATCAGAACAGAGCTCATTGAAACAGATCACTCTTGTATTTTTGTTTGTGTTTTCGTTTAAGGGATCAAAAACAGGTTGAAATGGTCTATAATAACTTTACAAATCAACCAATATAAAGAGGTGACCAGTGTGGGAAAACTACAATATGGACCTTTTATATAATCTTTAACGAGACGTTTAACGTTTGAAACACATACAGCAAAAATGTACTGCCTGGTTTGAGAACCACCACTGCAGATTATCTTTATCCCAGTGATGAATTTTGTAATATGTTGGCAAAAACATGAAAAGCACTGTCCTTCTGGACTCTTATGCCTTTCTTTTTTTTTTTCCCGGCCTCTTATGCATTTCTAAGAGAACTGAGATATTATTGAGGGTCTCTGAACAAGCTCAGTGTTTTCCCATGATGATATACACGTACATATTATTGCCTTTGCTCAAGAACCCTTCAAGCTCCATAGTGTTTAAGTGTATATAAAAAAAAGAAAAATGCATCATTTCAACTCAGCTTCACAATTTATGTCAGGCATCAACGATTCAAAGGTATTTCATATTTCACATGACAATATGTTAAAGTTTTTTGACCTTGAATGCAAATGACTAAAATCAAACGTGAGTCAGTGTGTTGTGCTTTCAGGCTGAAGATCACATTAAGGAGACCACATGTGACAAGCCTTCAGTCCACGTTCTTTATGGTACCACATCAAAACCTGGGCTCACGTCTGTTCTAATGTATTTTCCTTATGCTTTGTCCACCGTAAAGTCTCCTCCTTTCTGTACACTGTCTGTTGCGTCCGTCACGTCCTCCATCACCAGCGGTTTCAAGGACTCTCTGTGTAGTCTCTCATTCCTCTCCGTCTCCTGCACTGAAGGGGGCGCCGTGGTCTGTAAAGCTGGAGAAAGGTGCTTAAACTCTTCCTCGTTAATGTCGTAGTCCTTCATCTTGTAGTCCAGCACCCACCAGCGGCCACCAAAGCCCACGTCCACCACGCACCTCGGCAGCTCCGCCCAGGGAACAGAAAGAGCAGAACACTGGGCTTCATACATGTCGCAGTCTGAGTCAAAGTTCACCTTGTAGGTGAGCGACAGCAGGCCCAGGCTGAGATACCGCAGCTTGCCTTCGTTACGCAGCTTCACCAGGTTCTGCACGTGCCCGTCGGACGTTCCGCTCCGTATCCACGGAGACAGCAGGGCCAGCTTATTGGACGTCTCCAGCAGATTAGTCTGGAAGGACGTGTCGTCTGGATTCGTGTAATAACAAGCGTACGCCCCGCCCAGCAGCGCCACGTAAACCGAGGCCTTGACGGGGCGCTCCTTCGCACCAACAAACACCTCCCGGCACGCCTCCTTATAGTCACCCAGCAGACTGCGGCACCACACGCCTGCAAAAACACAACATGCTTTTAGAAGGATCAGAATTAGGCCATGTCCACACATACACGGGTATTTCTGAAAACTGAGATTTTCTGTTTTCTTTTTTTTTAAATCGTGTCCACACGAGCACGTTTTCAAAAATATCTCCGTCCACACACAACCGTAAAAAACGCTGTCAAGAGCATGCCAAGGCAGCAGGTGGCGATATAACCTTAAATTATATAGCATTGGTGACCAATCAGAAGACTTGGAGGTGGAGCATCATTACCTGTTTCTGGTAGACAAACAATAGCGCAAAAAGTAAACCACCAACCGCTGTTCCGACCGGGGGCATATTCCATGAAACAGGATTGAGGGAATGTCTGACTTACTTTCCCTTGAAATAAGTCAGACTTTCCCTTAATCCTGTTTCATGGAATAACCCCAGATCTCGTCCAAAACCGGCGCCGAAGTTGGCGGCGGGCGCAGGGCAGAGACAGTGCCTGTATTGAATGTAATAGCATCCAAAGCTCTGACGTCTATGGCCTTCATACTGGATGGACAGTACCTCCGCGCATGAGTATAAACATACCAGCATATCTAACGCGGTTGAGAGCCGCAG
>JBBPDE010000026.1:2238068-2248258 GCA_037974605.1 Nannopetersius ansorgii | reverse complement strand
ATTATTATTATTATTATTATTATTATTATTATTATTATTATTATTTACTATAGTATTTAATCATATTTTATTCAGTTTTAATATTTTATTGCATAAAAACGCTCAAAGATTTTAAATAACTTAAAAAAAAGTACTGTTCTTAAATATTTACACATACATGTTTTATTTATTAATTTTCCTAAGGTGGTGAGCGTACGTTATCGTCTCCATAATATTTAACTTATGTTAAAATATAATTTTCAATTCATTTTAAATGTAAATTTTAATATATTATGGAATGACTATATTTACGCAGTTTATAATCCAGTAGTATTCTAGCTGTTTTTTTATTGCATTAGAAATACTGAGAGTACATAAATACTAATACATTACATTTTTAAGGTATTATTTGTAATGTCTGTTTTATGCAACTTCATATGTGTGGACGATGTGATGTTTTAATTATAATAAATATAATTTAGTCCCAGTGTTTTATTGATTAGAAAACACCGAGCTTACGAGTTATTTTAATGAATAAAAAAACCACTGAAATTCTGATTTGTGTATTTGTTTATTTGGTTTGTTTACTCTATTCCGGCGCGGGTCCGGTCACGTGACTCAGGCCCGTCAGGCTGGAGAGGTGACGTGGAGCATGGAGGCGACAAACGAGAAATTAACCTTAACTTCGTAGTGCTGGAGTTTTTTTTGTGTGTTTTTATTTCTTAAAACTCACGTTTGGCTCTAAAGGCAGCAGGAACAGCGCCTGTTTCTTTTCTCTCAGTGGTGTTTTTAGGAAATTCAGCTGTATGGTGGTCTGACAGGATTCAGAGACTGACTGCTGGTGAGAAAAACCTCACATTTTGTCTTACATTTCTTGTTTCTGTGGGATTTCTGGGTGAGATATTTAAGCTGCTCAGTTTTAAGAAGCACCAAACGCCTTTAGAAAAACAGCTGTCAGCTCCAAACTCCTCATTGTTTCCTAAAAATTCACATGTTGTTCTTCATATATTAACCATACATATAGATCATTGAACTGGTGAGGCTCATTTATGTCTATAAATGTTATAATGGTACACACATTTGCTTATTTGTGCTAAAATCGTCTTGATTCTACAGAGCTCTAATAATAGAGAAAAGGCTAAAGTAGCACGTTCTTATGCAAAAAAGACCTTACAAAACAGGTTTACTCTAAATATAAATGTTTTCGTAAGACTTCAGGTTTGGCTCTTCACATATTCATATAGGTTTACCAATATATGTATTTACACACGCACACACACACACACACACACACACACATATTTCTATATATCTGTCTGTCTGTCTATCTGTCTATCTATCTATATATATGCTTATATAGATGTATGTTTATTTTCTATGTATAAGTGTATGTGTATATTTTCTGTGTATAAATATATGTATATTTTCTATGTATACATGTATGTACATACATTAATTGTATACATATTTATGTATAATGAAAGAACACCATTGATGAATTCATTTATATTGATGAATTTCATATGGTGAGCTAAGCAGCACTCTGTTGGCCATATAGATGTCGGATTTGTGCTTAAAGCTTCACACGTTGCACTAATAGATTAATGTCCATCCTTATTCACTGTGGATTTCACCTCACTTCCCTCAGTCTTTGCTGTGATCTTCTACCATGGCTAGTCCTGATGACTTAAAGTTTCAGGGTGAGCGATTCCATTCAGTAAACAGTTTTTGTGCTCATTCCAAATTTTCCCAGTCTCTTCGCATCTCATGGTTTTGTAAATTTTGTAAACCCGTGCAGAATTTGAGGAGGCCACGGATTTGTTGGCTGCTGATCCGGGCGCCTCCACGCTCAGCATCTCCCGGTCCACCACTGCTGCGTCCTCCGGAGACGTCAAGGTGGACCTGTCAGACGACGAGGACAATCAACAGGAGAGTTCGGAGGTACTTTTTTCAACATAAAACATGAATATTACTGAAATTCTTAAATAAAACAGAAAACTGTGAAGTAGCTTGTTCTTGGGCAAAAAATGACCCTAAACCATTTTATTCGATTTAATTCAAAATACTTTAACCACACAAATGGTCTTTGTGTGACTTTATATTTTGTGTTTGACATATTTGTTAACCCTGCGTTTTTGTGTGTAATTAAGTCTTACATCCTCAGCTATGAGCATGAAATTTGATTTTTAATTCCGCCCTGACTGCTTTGTCCATAAATTACAGTTGCTTGGAGGTGAAAAGCAAACTGGTGGATTCTGGACATTTGAGTATTATCAGTCTTTCTTCAATGTGGATACAGTGCAGGTATGGAATATACACTCTTGTGGGTCGACTACTTAGAGGGGGTGAACATTTGCTGATTTTCACTGTGATGCACCCAGAAGGCTATTTTTTTTTTCATTGGTGACTGACCTTTCTTACATTTTCAGGCAATATTAAAAGCTTTTTTATACTACACTACAAATAGATGGAATTTTTTACAATAATTTCAAGGTTTTTGCATGATTGAATAACTCAAATGAAAACAAAACCATTCGGAGTGTTTTGATGTGAAATTCTAAATCTATTCAGATAAGATTTCATTTACATGGAGTCCAGGGCCGGTCTATTCTGCCCTGAGAAAATTACAGGCCAAATAACGCTCTGCTTTCACTCAAATCAGAGGTTGTCCTATAATTTTAGTCTTGTGCAGATACTCTGGGATTTTCAATTCAAATGTTGCCTTGTGTTGAAAATAGGTTTTTTACTGCTGCAATTGGTCTCCTAGCGCACATTTCCATGTGAAAATACTTCCTGAATTGTGAAATGGTGGATGCTTTTGGGGAGTTTATCAGTGGTTTACCGAGTCTGAGCTTTAGCAAGAGCGAAAATGAGAAAAGCGAGATCCTGCAGGCTGATTAAAGAGGAGATTATAAAGGCAGGTCCAGGTATCAAACATTACTTTTCACCGATGAGCCAAACCCATTATAGTTACTCATGGATGTAACAGGATAATCAGTGTTATTTGCGTTAGATTTTTGAAATAGGCAGGAATAGTTCTTAATTAATGGACTGTTATCAGATTAATGTGCCTTGACAAATCAGGACTGTTTAGACTGTATGAGAGGAATTGTTTTTACTGATGGATAATAATAGTACGGGGCTGCATCACCATAGACTGGTCAGAGTGCCCATGCTAACCTCTGTCCTCAGTTGAAAGTACAAATGACACAGAAAAGGACTTGAAGCAATGGAAGACAATGGGCCAGTGGAGGGAAATCCTGGGATCAGGCAGGACATCAGATTGCCAGCTACATAAACAGTGTTGTGGATCAGGTTCACCCCTTTCACAGCAGTGGCCTATTTTAACAGGATGCGCCTTAAAACACTGCACATATTGTTAAGGAATGGTTTGAGGAACATGACCAAGAATTCCCCAGATCTCAGTCTGATCCAGGATCTTTGGGACGTGATGGAACAAGTTTGATCCATGATGGTGGCTCTTCTTTGCAACCTTCTACTAACATCTTCATGCCAAATGCCTCAAAGCATCTTTAGAGGTCTTGTAGGTCAGAACTTTTTTGATAGTACATGAAGGATCCATAGGCATAATAGGTGCAAACATCTGAATTTGCAGAAGATACAACCAAAATATACAATAAATAATATATGAAATAGTTACAGATATGTCGAAGGCATTGTTTTATGATAGTTTGCATAAAAGCTTTTATGTATGAAAATGCATGCAGGGTCTTGCAAAGAAAAATAGCATTCAAAGACACTTTTCTTGTCAACACTTCTAAAAATGTGGGTTAGTAAATTTACAGTTCACCATTTCACATCAAAATACTCCATGACTTTCATAGTTACTTTGTTAAAAACTGAATATAATTTTTACCACAATTAAATGTCAGCTAAAATGACATGATTGTGAAAAACAGTCCATTATTTATTGAGGTAATGGCAAGGAACAGTTTGTCTTTCTTATTTTATTTAGGTATTGGATAGGATTAAAGGGTCGGTTATGCCTTTGCCAGGCCGAAATTTTGTGAAACATCACATTCGAAGTAACCCAGATTTATACGGTAAGGGCCGGTCTTTGTTTGATAGTGTTTTTCTGTCAGTCATTTCTGTAGATTTGTGTGTAATATGGATGTCATGAAATTTTCTAAATATATTGTTAAATATTCCCGAATGTTTTCCCACATGTATGTTATTATTTCCAGGGCCCTTTTGGATATGTGCCACCCTGGTGTTTTCTGTGGCCATCAGTGGAAACCTCTGTACATTTCTGAGTAAAATGGGAGACACTCAGTACCACTACAGGCCACAGTTCCACAGAGGTGAGAAAATATTCAGTTTATGAAGATCTTTCACATGTTTGTGCATAGATTGGTACCTTGGGTCTTCAGTATGTCATACATTGTTATAAACACAATTAGAAAGTCTTAGTGGTTTAAAGTGTGTAATCATTTACACTTTTTCCACGAAGCTAAGCTATTGGTGCTCTATAAACTTCCACAACATCCATTTCTCATTAGTCTCAGAGCTCCTGTGTGAAACAAAAGTAACTTCAGACTTCGCAGCTTGGATGACTGACATTATTTGTTATACAGTTCTGCCCCGACATTCGTAGAGGTTACGTTCCAAAAACGTGAATTTGTGATGTGGTTCAAAAAAATGCCTACAAATTTTTATAGTGTAAACCTTGAATATGGCCCCAACTCTGCTTAATACATTGATGTTAAAAAAAAAAAGAACTCGAGAAAACTTCTGATCAAACTGTTCTGATGCGGAAATGCTGGACTGCAGCTGCCAGAGATGCGTCACAGGGCAGTAGCCAATCAGCAGCAAGGAGAAATAAATAATGTTCTTTGATTGGCCACTTTTAAACCTTCCACCTCTGAGTACAGCGGTATTTCACCATCCCAAGACAAACTTACCAAAGAATTGTATTTATATTTTATACGGAAATGTAGCTGAATTTAATATTTATGTTACAAAATGAGTTATTTTCTCTTAATAATTTAGCACTAAAATGCATTAAAAATATGTATAGTGGCATGAAAAAAAGCAAAAAAAATGTGGAGGATAGTTAGTTTCTGTGAACAATTAGTAGTTAGGTTCTAAGTAAAAGATCAGCTAACCACTAACGCCGCGAACTCTGAAACACGCCTGAGGAGGTAAACTATAATTGTGTTAATAATTTTGCACACACTTTCAACTGTTTTACATTTGACTTCTATTTATATACAATGAACAGAGAGCTGTCCACACACTCACCCTTGCCTTATTTTTGCACTCTTTTGTTTGTTTCACAGTGTCTTATGTTTGCTGCACTTATGAACACTGTGGAACCTGAGCTTCAACATTTTGTCACTCTGTATACTGGATATAGTTGAGATGAAAAGCTTTTATTAGACTTAAATCTAATTCCTCCCTGAAACCATTTCTTTAACGTGATCATTTTGTTTTCCCACAGTGACCACTGCAGCAGTTGCTGTGTTCCTCTATGCATGGCTCGTGCCGCTGGGTGTGTGGGGCTTCATGACTTGGCGACAGAACGCCGAGAGACAGACCAGTGCCTATTCATTTCTAGAGACAGTGTGTGTCTACGGATACTCTCTCTTCATTTACATTCCTACCTCGGTGAGATGGCTATTACGTATACAGTGAATGAGTGTCAATATTTGAAAATATAGATCTCCAGACTCGAACTTGTTCATCAAATTGATTATTTTTGTCAGGTGTTTGATCAAGGCTTGTGTAGTTTATATACACTATATAGACAAAAGTATATTTTACCTGGAGGACCCAATGTTTACATGACAGCCCGGTAGCTTGGCCGGTGAACAATCTAGTGCCACAAAATTTTACACAGACCCTCAGCTCCCCCAGACCTATTGAACATTGCTGGTGGTGAATCTCTCCTCCCCGCAAAACCGGTGCGTCGTCCCAGAGAGAACGGACTTTCCATGCCTGTAGATCTCCGTGAGACCTTTCCAACGAGCCCTCATTTTTTTCCCCTGTATAATCGAAAATAGTATCGAGTACCATCCTTAGTATGGGGAGCAAGTTTGAAATTTCAGTATTATGACAAGCCTATTATGTAGTAATGTCAATAGGTCAGATGGCCAGACACATCAGAGTAGAGTTATATTGGAAAACGTTTCAAACTAAGATCACTGAATCAACCAAAAACACAAAGTTAAACTATTTAAAAATGTAACCTGTATTACAACCATGACTCTCACTTTGTTTCTATTTTCAGATATTATGGGTCATTCCCTTTGTATGGCTTCAGTGGCTCTTAATTCTGGTTGCCATGGTGATCTCGGGCTCAGTGTTGGTCATCACCTTCTGGCCGGTTGTCCGCGATGACACAAAGACAACAGCTTTCGTCACCATGGCGACCATAGTACTGCTCCATGCGCTGCTGGCCATTGGTTGCAAGGTAAAAGTAACACAATCTAACAGACATGGGGAATCAAGTTAACCTGAATCACTTTTTTCCAGTTTATCACACACTTGTCTCAGGTGGGTTATTAAATAATTGACATGGACAAAAGTAAAGACACAATTCAGGCTTCAGATTGGATGCTATTGTTGAATGCTGCAAAAGTATTCACCCCCCTTGGCAAGCTCTCTATTTTGAGACCCTACAACCTATAATTTAAATGGATTTTCAGTTTGATTTTAAGTGATGGACCTCGAAGACAAATTATACAGATTAATGGCAAAAAAATCATTCTTTAAAAATTGTAAACTGAAAATTGGTCCATGCATATGCTTTCGCCCCCTTTGCTTTGAAGCCCCAACCTTCAGAAGCCACTTAATTAGTTAAATAAGATCCACCTGTGAGCAATCTTAAGTGTTAAATGATCTTATTATATATAGACTTGTTCTGATGCCCCCCAGAGTCAAAACCCCGTGCAACAACACTAAGTAAGGGCTACTATCAAGCAAGTAAAGACAGAAATTCTCCACACAGGTCAGAGGCAAAGTTGTAAAAAGTAGAGATCAGGGTTGGGTTATTAAAAAAATCACAAATCCTGAACATCCCAATGAGCTCCATTAAATCCATTATCAGAAAATGGAACGATTATGGCACCATAGCAAACCTGCCAAGAGAGATTCGTCCACCAAAATTCACAGACCAGGAAATGAGGGCATTAATCAGCCGAGCAAAGACCAAGGGACCACTCTACTGCACAGATGGTAGGAACCGTCCATTGGACCACTATAAGCTTCACATTCTACTGAGCTGGGCTTCATGGAAGTGTGGCCAAGAAAATAAGCCAGACCGTTTGAAATTTGCCAGAAGGTGAATTGGAGACTCCCCAAACATGTGGAAGAAGGTGCTGTGGTCAGATGAGACTAAAATTGGACTAAAAAGGGACACCACTGTGTCTGGCACAAACCTAACACCCCTCATCATGAGAACACCATCCAGCAGCATCATGCGGTGGGGATGCTTTTCATCAGCAGGGACTAGGAAACTGGTCAGACCTGACGTACAGATAAATGACGCAAAATATAGAGAAATTCGTGAGGGAAATCTGTTTGAGTCTTCCAGAGATTTGACACTGGGATGGAGGTTCACCTTCCAGGACAGTGACTCTAAACACACCGCTAAAGCAACACTCCAGTGAGAAACTTCAATGACCCAGTCAAAAACGCCCTGGAAAGGCCAAAGTTCAGACCTCAGTCCAATTGAGAATCTCTGGAATGATTTAAAGATTGCTGTACACAAGCAGCAACTATTCAACTTGAAGGAGCTGGAGCAGTATGGAAATGAAGAAGGAGCAAAAATACCAGAGTATAGATGCCAAGCATGTGGAGATGTAAGTGAAGAAACTTGTTGCTGTAATCGCTACTTTTGACTGTATTGATTCTGAGAGGGGGTGAATAGTTATGCATGCTCAGGGTTTTTTTTTGTCTCTTTTCTTGTTTTTTACAATAAAAAGTTGTTTTTTTAAAAAGTTGTTACTGTGTTGTGTAAATGAAAAGATAAGAACCTTCTAAAGTTCCTTTTAAATTCTACATTGTAAGAGAATAAGATGGAAAGGGAGTTGGGTGTATACTTTTGGAAGGCACTGTATGGGATGTGTTTTGTCCACTTTTTTCCTACTGAGGTTACTGAGATATATGATTACTGAACAACATAATACTGTGTGATAATATAGGCATGTAGTTTGGACTATACTGATTAATGGGGCATAATCTTCCACTCCTTGTTAGCTACATTACCCTCACAGCAGTAAAGCTGTTATGATGATGAAGGTGAAAGAGTTCTTAAAGCCCTCTTGGACAAATGTATTAAACAACACTGGAATGGCAAAAGCTATAGAACCTTAGATCTTAACTATTGGAGAATATAGAAAGAACCACAACTAATAATTTTCTCTCAGAGCAATTCTGAGGAACCCAGCAGTCACTTGAAAAGAGTTGCAGGACAGTCTGAAACCTGCAGGAACAAGAGTTATAACGTATCCACAGTAAAGTATGGTGGAGGAAGCTTCATGACAGGGTTTTTTTTCTCTGCATATGATACAAGTAAAGTAGTAAACTGAATGGAGGGATGTACTAGATTCAAGAATTGAATCCCATCGCTCATGAAGGACATTTCAACAAAATGACCAATAATATATAACCGTCATAACTTGACTGGTTTCTAATTGCCAACAACAGCTTTGCAACAAAGTGCTGTTATTAATTTATGCTTTTTAATTAGGGCTGCACAATATATCGCAAATTTACTGTCATCGCGATATCAACATGCGCAATATACATATCACAAAAAAATATACATATCGCAAAAAACTGCAATAAATGGTGTTTTTCCAAAACTCTTGACCCAGTGCCACAGAGAAGAGGGCGAAAAAAATCACTAGGCAGTTTCTTCATCTTCTGTGCTACTGTTATAGATTGTTCCTTATGGTATTTTTTCTGACTAAGAACTTACTATAATTTAAATTATGTTTACATTTATTTAAGACTTAAAATTATTTTTATGTTCAATGGTTCAAATGTTTTATGGGAGGCATTAAATGCTCTGTTTAAGTAAATTCTTAAAAAAAAAAAAACGTTAGAATGGAAGTATTGCGTTTCTTTTTTTTTCTGCTTTGACTATGGAGTGTCTGGAGTCTCTGTTACCAGCAAATCCAAAGCAGAAAAACATGAACACTATAAAGGCTATAAAGTTTTTACTCACTTATCGCATGTGATATCGCCTTCGCAATACTCAACAACATTATCGCATATCGTTTTCCTAATATCGTGCAGCCCTATTTTTAATACATACCAACTATTCCAAAGCATCAAGTCCATTAGGAATGTGTAAAGTTTATGTGAACTATAACCAACAAAACAAATGTTGTGTATTTGAGAGAAGGAAAGGCATCATGGAAGCTTGTTTTTTTTTTGTTTTGTTTTTTACTGTGATTATAAGTTTTCCTTGCATAATTGGTGTTTTCCTATGTTTTCAGATGTATTTCTTTGAAACGGCAGAGCAAATGGTACCATCAGTCTCTCCAACGACGACTCCTACGCTAAACCACACAGTGTTGACAAACAAGTCTCACTGACCACTCCTGTTGGGGGGGGGGGAGGGGTGTGTAATGTACAGATAACGTTTGATAATGTTTGACTGATCAGATCGCACATTTGATTATTAAACTACTGGTTTAGCAGCTTGTAAACACATGAAGCTGCGACTTTCTGCTATAAACTTTGGGGCTTTGGGCTGCATTAGCTATTCGACCCAATTTCAGAGTCACTGTCAGAATAAAACACCATTCAGTTTTATTCTAGATCATTGTTGGCCTGTCCCTATCAATCCTGTCACCCTGAACTGTTCACACAATGTGAAGATGCCATTTTCAGTATGAAAACAAGATGTTTTGATCTGACAGTGACAAGGAAACTGCTTTATGCTTGGGAAATGAAAGTTTTATTAGATGAGAACTCTTACAGTCTTCAAAGGAATCTAAATTTGAGGGTCCTGAGTTTTCTTGTCTCTGCATTACTTGGCAGGACACTGAAATGTTTGGATGCCTAAAGCCAGAAGAGTATTGTAAGATTTCTTCCAGAGGAGTTGCGGTTTTGCTAGAAATGTCATCTCTGATCAGATTTGAAAAGCTGTGTGGCATTAAATTTGCTTAGCAACACTTGGACCACTCCTTTAACCAGAGCTAGAATATACTGTGTATGTATATATATATATATATGTA
>JBBPDE010000026.1:2217716-2234122 GCA_037974605.1 Nannopetersius ansorgii | reverse complement strand
TCCAACTGAACACGTAAATAAAATACATTAATGATAAATCAGCATCAATATATAGACGTGTGGTCAATACCATTATAAGTGCTGTAAACGCTGCATCATTTATTGTATTTTTCTTGTCATTTACTTTAAAACGATGCTTTAAAGAACAATATTTTTATTTGGAAATGAGAAATATTGTCAGCAGTTCTTAAAAACCAAGGGAAAGCTGCTCAGTTCAATACTTTCACCTATAAAAGATAAAACCTGAGATAAGTTTTTGCAGCTTTTTCAGAGCTGTATATTGCGTGATTGGCTGGATCTTCGTCAGTTACACTTCAGTTTGGGAGCTGTTTCACACACACAAAAAAGCCAGTCAAAAGCAGGGAAACCCTCCTTCAGTGTGAATGAGCTGTAGCCTGAATATCCAATTAGTCTTGGTCACATCCGAATAATGAATTCAAGGAATGTTTTTGCAGTTTAGTTTCAAAAGATGGACTGTAGGGAGAGAGGAGTATGCCTGAAACTTTACATACCACCTAAAAAAATGGACAATCCGGGCCCTTTAACGTTTGACCGTTCATCATTACAGGGTTCTCCTCCGTTTTTTCTCTCTCTACGTTCCAGACCTTCTTTGGTTAATAGTAAAGTTTAATAGCTGTACCATTAAAAGGGAAAACCCGTATTAGTGAGTCTACAGAGCAAGGGATGAGAAAATACACATTTTTTTTATTTTCGTATTCAGAATATTGTCTATGTTAAAGCTCCAGTCCTTTCAAAAGAATGTAACCTTCGCTTGAAACTTTTCTCAGAAGCCAATGAATTCTGAATTCTGTGAATGCGCTGATGTTTGAGCACCACAGCAGTATTTAAGGCTTATTTTAGCATTGGTTAGACGGTCGGCTGTTGTTTTGTTGGATATGTTGCTGAAATTAATGTACTTTATTCTTATTTTTCTATTTGTGAGGATTTGTGATGGAGGACACGGCCTTCTGTGAACATTACAGTAAAAAAAAAAAAAGAAGTGAAACTTTAAGTATGGGACGGCAGACCGACAGAACGTCTTCTCAAAGCTGCTTTATCCAACTTTATCCAACACTTGAGATACAGTACAAAAGCAGCCCAGTTATTTAGCTTTTCCTTAGAACCAATATGAGATTCACAGCTTACCTTACACGCAAGATGGAAAAATATATATATATCAAGGTGATCTACAAAAATATTTGTAAAAAAACACAAAAACTGACCAAATTCAGCAACAGCCCATAGACTTCCATTCTGAACACATTTAGACAGAGTTTGTTCTCTTAATTTCAGGAGAAAACTTACTGTCTGTGGTATGAATCAAGAAAAACTTGAATATTCAC
The DNA here is from genome assembly GCA_037974605.1 of Nannopetersius ansorgii. Taxonomy (NCBI): domain Eukaryota; kingdom Metazoa; phylum Chordata; class Actinopteri; order Characiformes; family Alestidae; genus Nannopetersius; species Nannopetersius ansorgii. Next base: position 2,232,779 of record JBBPDE010000026.1, on the reverse strand, counting down.
ACCAGGGCTGTAACTATGGATTACATTAGTAATCAAGAAAACTTGATGTTTAGCAATTTAATATGCTATAAATTTGTGTTGAAAGATGTACTACTAAGACCCTGCTGCTGCGAGTCCTTACAGTTTCTACGTAAAAAATGTTCATGCTGCAAAATCCAGTATAACGACCATAATTGTCATTATTATTGCAAAGTGCTTATTTACCTTCTGGAGAACATGACTTACCTATTTTTTGTATCAAGCAATGCATTTTAATTCAGTAAACATGAAAGACCACCAATTTGTGTATTTCCATTCTTTCCGAGGCCTGGAGAAGAGCAGCTGAACTTCTCCAGAACTCAGGAGCACGAATAACAATCTAGAAAGTCCCACCGCAGTTACACGTGCGTATGTGAAGAACTGCCCAAAGAAAATGTAAACATAAGTAAATGCATTGATTTTTCGGCCTCTGGAACATCAGCCTTATATGAAGGTCTGGACCGGGAGGTCACGTGGAACTACTGTCAGAAGAAGCCAGACTTGTAGGGACGTCTCCACCAACATTTAATTTGCACCTTCTTTTTTTTTTTTTTGTTTTTTTGTTTTTCTGTCTGTTGCTTTTTTTGTGAAAGGAAAAAGAAAAACAAACAAAAAAAACCCCCAAAACAAAAACAAAACAAAAAAAAAATCAAGAGGTTAATTCTACAAACTAGCAGGCTTTTTTCCCCTCGTAAGCTAAATCAAAATCAAAACCGCAAAATGTGTGAATGGAAGCGATGCATACACTTTCAGAGTCTTTGTCTGGACTACCACGTCCCCGGCGTGGGGGGAGTAGGAGAGGGAAAGGGGGGAAAGGAGGGAGGTCAAAGCTAGTTAAGAGAGGGTCGACTGACGACTTAATCCTCTGGTTACCTAGACAACAGTCTCACAACACACAGAGCGCGACAAGACGGGTTTGTTTTCGGGATGCAAACTGGGATACGGATCCAAGCAGCTGTCCTTCCGCAGAGGCCGGCGAGCGTGCGACCGCAGTCCCTGCCCGGCTCGTCCATCCGTCCACCTATGCTAACGTGCTAACATGCTATTTCTTCCCTCCATCACGGACTGTCCTTTTGCAGCTTCCCTGCATCCGCTGGCCTCCGGGACGGCCAGGTCCTCCGAAAGACTAAAAAGGAGGGCTTTGGGTCACTGGTGCAACAGCGGCTGGACTGAGGCGGTGAACCTCGTAAAGCTCTTGAGGGGGTGAAAAATACATCTAGCCACACACACCTGGGACTGCACTACGTTCAAAATAGACTGGATGGTGAGGGCTGGAAAAATGGAATGAACTACAAACATGAACCCTATCTACCTACAAAAGGTTCTCTACAGGCAGGTCTGACGGTCCAAAGGTGCCACTGAGCGTCTACAGCACGAACTGGTGAGCCGTACGTGTGTCCAAGAGGGCAAAGTGGCCGAGAACAGATTTCATGCTGAAAGTGGGCAAAATGTGTGTGCAGCCTGACAAGATAAACACGAAGAGAGAGAGAGAGAGAGAGAGAGAGAGAGAGAGGGAGGGGGAGAGAGAGAGAGAGAGAGAACAGAGAAACAGTGGGACAGTCCTGCCACAAATCTCAGGTCAGCATCAAAGGTCTGTCTCAAGCAGCTAATGTGAACGTGTCTGAAAAGCATCATCATCTTCATTTAAAAACTGTCCTGTAATCAGCATTCGGTCCAACTTGAGTCTTTGTCCATTGGATTTCAAAGCTCGTGTCAGTTTGTGCTCCATCAGTCTCCTCGACAACCGAGTGCTGCCCCCTGTGGCTGGTCATGGAATTGAACTGACAGTGGCACACCTCGGACTGAGAGTTGAACGCTGGCGTCGTAGGATGGGGGACGGATATGTGAATTAAAAACCAGACAGAGAAAGAGAGACAGAGAGAATATATACGAATATATAATATACATATCGAGACGAGAGAGAGAGGTGACGGCCAGAGACTGCAGCACTGGATTTGGTTTTTCTGATTTTGGCTGTGGTCAGTTTAGGAGGCTGGACATGCAGGGGGCCCGAGAGGGTGTGGAGGGGGCGGGGCTTAACTCCCATAATGCATGGTGTTGCTTGGGATAGCCATGGGAGAGGCCATGGAGATGGCAGGGCCGCCCATGGTGAACTGGTTGGTGACGGGGTAGTGAGAGCTGCTGCTGGAACCTTGCTGACCAGTTGTGGCTCCTGGAAAAACAATAGGACGCAAGACAGAGTTAGAAAAGAAAAAGAAAAGACTTAAACAATTCATGTAGTACTACAATGTTCAATTTTATTTTTGTGTATTTACTGTTTAGTTAAACTTGTACAGAGGACAATTTTTAGTACCGCTTTGTTTATTAATTTATTTTTGGGAATTATTTGTTAGGTTCTCTGGACCTTAGTATATGTTCGTATTAGTGCTGTCACGCGATTAAAATTTTTGATCTAATTAATTACATGGTGTGGCGATTAATCTAATTAATCGCATTTAATCGCACATACATACAAACATTACAAGAAGCAGTTTTACCATTTATTATTGAATACAAGCCTATACCTTAGGCTACAATGGTCATGACATTATCACTGACTGAACATAAACCTATGAATTAGGTTACAGTATGACAGTTGTAACTTATTGAACACAAACCAATGACATTGGTTACATCATCACAATTGGTTACAAATGACAGTTTTGATTATTACTGAACATAAACCAATGTCTACAGACACACACACACACACACACACACACACACACACACACACACACACACACACACAAAGCGGGTTTGGAGGAAAAGCTAATCTTAAAAGTCTCCAGAATCTACAGCCCACAGCATATTCTCTCTCGGTGCTAACAGAGCTAGCGCTAGTGCTAACTCTGTTATCCGGGACAGGAGAGTTTAGAAAACCACGCCTACTTTTGCGCTGAGCCCCGTGGCAAACGTAGCGCGTTCTTGCCGTTTTTTGAGAGGAAGCGCAAACCCTCGCGGCGAGCGCAGCGCGTGCCGCGTTCAGTCTGAAAGCTCCCGAAGGCTAATGAGTGAATCTCCCAGCATATAGTGACTCAAGTGACTTGCAGATCCGGATCACTTTACTGAGTGACTCAGAGGGAGCTGAATCAGAGTATCCCTGCTCTACTAGCTTGCTGCAGTTCTACAAAGTGTAACGTCACATCTATACGCGTTAATTGCGTTAAAAATATTAACGCGTTATTTTTTTCTGTGATTAATCTAATTAATGCGTTAAATTCCCAGCCCTAGTTAGTATACATGTGTTATTTTGACTCTGAACAAAAATAAGTGCTCAAGCCTGAGAGAGGTGCCCAGATACAGACCAACCACAACAGTTATAAAATCATTAAACATGCAAGCAAATACCTGCAGGAGTGTATCATGTGTTATTAGTTAAAAGCTACAGAATCTCATTAGTTGTGTGTAAACATGAACTAATACAGCAGGGCTGTATATTTTATATTTACAATTTACACACTCACATTCAGCATTAAGAACTGTCTTTACTTAAGCAGCACCACTAAATAAAATGCTGCAATGCTCCAAAAATAAAATTTAAACAATAAACGCAATAATTTCTCAAACTTTCAGTGTAAGTTACATCTTACATGTCATGCCCAGCACCTGTTTTACCAGGCAAAATTAACAGGAACCAGGAAGTAAGGTTCCCTCACCGTGCAAGTGCGTGACTAGACATGCATATGCATGACTGATACCAAGAGGACAATCAGAAACATGAATTTGCATAGATGGAGCCATGCAAACCTCTACCTCTAGTACAGCTTGTCTGCACTTTAGATAGAAAATGTTGCTTTTGTTTGTTCTCGTTTTAATCCACAAAGAATATATCAGCTAATATTGACAACCGGCACATTCTTATAACATGATGGACATTGTCTGGACAATTCCTGTTCAGGCAACCCTGCACAATTGCTCCAAATGTCCTCTGTGGAAGGTTTCTTTATTGACGAACTACTGGTGCGATCAACAAAAGTAAAACGAAAACGCCAGCTGTCAGGTGTAATGACTTATCCAGGCCTAATAATTACTTTAATAAGGGCAGTTTTGAAAAACTAAATCTGGCCTTATGAAAGAGCAAAAACAGAAACGATAAGATAGTGGGTTTTGGTTTGTATTCCATTAAAATGGTGTTATATTTTGATAAAGTTCATGTACATTTCTGAAATAGTGGAGCTGCGATCGTGAAGATGTTTTTCTTCATGCAAAAGACACGTTTTCAAACATATTCACAGTACACATTGGACAAGGCAATAGAGAAAAGTGAGAGAATGAAAGGGCGAGAGACACCAACATACCCTGGACAATTCCTGTGCTCATGATGGAGCCCATTCTGGAGTGAGTGTGGTTCACAATCCCTGTGTTCACTAGGGAGGGGAAAAAAGAGAACACTCCATGTCAATATAAAAAAGGTGCATGAAAGATGACGTTTGCCTAAATAATGGTCAGTGTATATGTCATAAACCACAAAAATGTTTAATTTTTTTATAGTTCATGACAAAGGTATTATGTGCTATTCTTAGGGTTGTTAAATGATTACAATTGTTCAGTTATTCTATTTAAGAGAATTTTTATTTAAAAAATAAGCAGAACAGAGAATTGTATCTGGAAAATGTGGAACATGAAAATCAATCTTCAAATAGTGAACACAGCTCTTTTTTGACGTCCAATGAGAGCAATACCACAAGCTCCGGCCAATTAGAATGCATTTAATATACATTTACGTTTTGTAATTTAGCTGGTTGTTGATTTATCTGTAAATCTCTAGCTAGCACTGTCCAGAGAACTCTGCTGAAGGTTTTAATTTAAAATCAATTTAAAGCTGAACAGAGGGCTGAATGGCAGGGTTACAACCATGGAATTGGTCTCATCAGCACATGAGCAGATAAGACCTGGACTGCAGTATTACTAATTGTTTGTGGGTCAAACTGGAATTAAATCCATTAACGCTGACTTTATTGCATTGTATTTGCAATATACTGAACTGCAAATGGGTTGATTTTTGCCAGAACTGGATAATTACACTCTACATGTACTGATCAAACAACCCTGTCTGTTTGCCTGTATGTTTGTGTATAAACGTGTGTGTGTGTGTATATGTATCTGTGTGTGGGTTGGCGTGCGTGCGTGCGTGCAGGTGCATATCCGTACGTGCATGCGTGTCTGTACCAAGGGGGATGAGGTTGTTGTGAGAAACTGTGGAGCCACTGCCCCCGATGACCGTGCTGAGGTCATAAGCAGCTGGCATCCCTAAAAACAAAAAGAAAAAAAGGCAATGAAAGACCAGCCATGCGAAACACACCTCTCCCCTCAGAGACCTTATGGAATGCTGGGATTCACCATTGTTTTCTGGTTATTGCTTTTCTAATGTGTACGAGTGTGTGTGTAAAATGTGCATGTCACTATTGTTTTTAAACTATTGCGCACATCTGATTCAAAATTCCAAACAAAAAGAATGTTTGGAGAAACTAACAGTAGTTACGCTCCAAGAGCACCTGCGTATAGTGAAAAACTGCATTGTGTTTTGGTATTTGGAGTTGAGTGTATACCCAAAATATGCCCCCAAATATGCTTCCAGAACACTTGAATTTCACTGTAAACTTAGTTTAATGCATTACCCTTAAAGAAAATGTAAAGATAAACATTTAATTTACCGTAATTAAAATACAGGGCTGTAAGAAGGACAAAACGAAAAACAAGAGAATCACTGGGAGATGATCCACGGGGGATATTCTGGTCTGCAGCTGCCACAGATGCAACAAACGGCAGCAGCAAGGAGAAATAAATAATGAGAAAACTATATTGATCCCGCTACCGCTAGCTGTTAGCATTAGCAGCATGTGGTGAGCCAAAATAAAGGCGCATACACAGTAACTCTCCACATGTTTAGACAGGGCACAGTTTACTAATACTAAATAAACTGAGATAACTGTTGAAAATTGGGGGAAAGTACAGTGAGCGTGGGATGCTCCCAACCAGCAACAAGGAGAAATAAATAACGCTCTCGGATTGGCTACTTTCAAACCTCCCACCCTCAAGTACAGCAGTAGAGTGGAGGATATTTGCAGTTTCCGTGTTTAGACTAATCCACGACTGCTGATCCGTGTAGAAGTGGTGGGTTACTGTACATATAAATAACTTATTACACCTTGGAAATGTTAAACTACTCAACACTCTTACATTATTTGCAACTTTTAAAAATAGTGATGTTAAGAGCAGTGTGTGTGCATGCGTGACTGTTTTATCCATCAGAAACTGAATCAAGAGTGAAGCTGCTGGAATACGCACAACAGAAAAGCAGCTCTACAAACACCACTGCTCTCACAGCACATATGTGTTTCCTATTTTTTACACACACTGCAATAGTTGTGCATTTTACACACTCAGCCGCAAACTGTACAAACAGTGAACAGAAAAAGAGAAAATGGTCTTTTTTCCCCATGGCTGTGTGTGTGTATAAATGAACTAAAGTCAGTCATCTTAAACTGAACCTGAAAGGGAACCAGCAGCAACAGATCTCAGTGATCATAGTGCTGACAATGTAAAGAAAGCTTAAAGGGACTGAATACTTTGTGGATCTTAAAACAGTTGTTCATACCACAACTCCGCTTAAAACTATTTGAAAATGTGTACTTTTGTTTGTCAGTTAAAATAAGAATCGACGTTGTTTACAGAAATGTACAGAAAATAAACAGTTATAATATTGGTTATAAAAAAGTAATAATATTGGTTATAAAATGCTCCATTGACACAGGCACAGGACACATGAGATTTTGAACATTTTACACCCAAGTGGAGTGTCTTGTCTATTCATAGTCTTGTCTATTCATAATGTGGCCCTCAGGTTCGACTTGTTCACAACCCTCAGGGAAGGTCAATATCGCAGCTCGTATCATGTAATATAAAATGTATGAAAATGCTTTCAGTGGTGTTCTATTTTTGCAATATTGTACTCTGCATACTTTGGCATTTAAGTAAAGAGATCCCTTATAGTATTGCGTGAACACAGCACAGCAAAGTGTGAACAATGTGAAATTCTCTGTTTGCATTGAACCTACTCACTAAGTGAAGCAGGGGCTGCCACCAACAGGGGGCACCTGGAGAGTAGGGTGGGGATGGTACCTTACTCAAGGGTACCTCAATGATACCAATAAGTATTCTGGGAACCCACAACCTTCTGCTTCTGGGACAACCCCCTCACCACTAGGCCATCCTTGCTCTCAAGAAACAAGTTAAATGAACTAATGAACCAGACTTCCTTCATTCGAAATGTGTTGCAAGAGTGAAAGTGATAAAACTTGCAGAACAGGAGGAAAGGGAGTAAAATGGTGATGAGTGTGTGTAAATACCTGACACGGCCATGCCTTGGCTCATGCTATAAGCCCCCCCAGAGTTCCACATATTCTCAGAGGGGGAGGTGTAGTGTGAGCCAGGTGGGGGATTTGGGGTGGTGCCTGTGTACCTATAGAAACAAAAATGAGCCTGCATTTAGTCCATCTGCATGATTATTATTGGAAATGAGCAACTTTTCAAGAAGAATCTTGAATAACTGATAAGGTTCATATTTTTGGTAAACTCAGCTGCGTCACATCTGACCAGAGTAACATTGTAACATTAAGTCTACGTAATGGTCAATAACTAATCATATCTTTAACCATTTTTCCAAAGTGACGTTCATAATTGTTTTGCAAAGGACTGTCAGACTGCATCATTAATACCAACTCACCTGAAAAACGGATTCTTCAGGTCCAGGAGGTTGCTGGACTTGGAGCCTGTTTGATCCACTTGAGCGACGATGCTAATGTCATAACTTTGTCTGAAAGATACACAAGACAAAACCTTCTACATGGAAATTCCCATAAAACTTTGTATGAGCCTCATGTAAGGTTATGGACCACTGTGCCTCAGATATTCGTGAAGTGATTAAAAGATCTCAAACAGATTTGCTAATACAGTTATGTTCTGAGGGAGGTTAAAAGTTGAACTACCACTTTAATCAAATATGGACGCAAAGAAATGACTTAAGCCTCGCCAAGCATCCGTTTATCGTTTCAAAACTAATATTTAAAAAAAAAAAATTCTCACCTCTTGTTAGCGATTAAGATAGCCGTGCCCGACATCGTGTCTCCAGCTTTGGCGAAGAGCGGCGACTGCAGCAGGCAGCGAACTTGATACCAATGAGTGAGGGGCTCTGTAGGAGCTGTGGAGAGCCACACAGTCGCCCTGCAAGGAGAGAGAAACACAATCAGACACAAAAAAAAAAACAAAAAAGAGAAACAAAAGAAACAGAGATAGAAACATGGGAGGGAGAATCGAAACAGAAAAACAACATGGAAGAGAGAAACAAAATGGGAGAGTACAAAACGAAAGAAAAAGAATGGGTCTGAATTGTTTGTTAAAGCTTAAACACTAATTCCACAGTTTACTGTAGTCAGTGTTTTAGCAGGGAAATTACTTTTACAATAGATTAAATGATTAGATGATTAGAAACTAGCTTAAGTCCTTGAAACATTAATTCTGAACAACGCTTGCATTATTCTGACCAATGTAACAGAAACTTGTCTGGCAGTGCGAGTGGTCAGGATGTTCACAATAGACAATAAAAACATAGTTTAAAGGCCTCCACGTACTGCAGCCTGCTGCCATATCAGTATTGCAGAGGCTCACATCAAAATAATGATAAACAAAATATAGTGAAGCTCTTCCTTTATAAAAACCCCTCAAACTCCAGAGTCATTGTTAACATGTACTGGTAACTAAAACAGAATGTGCAAGCAATACTTTCCACAGTGTGAGTGCTGTAGCGTGCACACGCACACGGTACAGGCCTTTTCCTAGTTAAAACCACAGGACCTAATCATAGTAGTAAGATTAATGTCATTTCAACAACCACAGTCGAAATATGATTATTTTAAATCAATATTTGTTGCATTGAGTTTCACTGACAAATTACAAAACGTCCACAGCACTAAGAAAAAAATTGTGCAGCACTAAGCGCATCTGAGCTGTTGCTTTAGGCTCTTCTTTAAGAATGTGTGTTTGTTCGCACCCAAATGTATTCTATATTTGCATCCACACAACAAAAACGAAACCAGAGCTGTCTGGTGTGATAGGATATCACATGCACATGGCATTCTCAAGGTCAGGAAGAGTCTCCGTTCTACAACCGCAAGCATGATCGAACGAGCCTCAGATAACTCGGGAAAGAAAAACAAGCACCGAAACGCATCATCATACAGAAATGACAGGAGCATTCACACACTTACACAGATCCCATAAACGCCACATCAAACCAGAACGCCAGGCCGTGTACCAGCCCTGAGTGCATCATGTGAAACTTGAATGGGATCTCTATCCTAAAAGAAAAACAAACCCAAATAAAAGAAATAAATATAAACATCAACCAGAAACTCGCATGAAAAACTTGCTACGAGAAGGTAGAAGAGTATTGTTACATCAAGTATCACATTATTCAAATCTATTTTCAGTCTTGAGTTTAGATTTTTTATCTTTTGTTAAAATCTTTTTTTTTTTAATGAGTTCATCTCCTAGACGTTTTTCAGCACAACTTCCATGAAATTCCTAAAACCTAAAATCTAAAAACTCTCTTGGGGGACAAAGCAGTTTGACTACATGCACAGCATAAGTTCCTGAACTCTTAATGTTAATTATATTTTATATTAAATATTTAATATTAAAACACACTTTCCACATGCTTCTCATTTCTCATCCAAGCATTAAATATATTTTAATAGAAAACATGAAGAACCTACTTGTAAAGGTCCTCCTCTTTAGCTTCTAAAAAGTTGACTGTGTATTTCACTGACTTGGCCATCAGGATTCTGATGTCAAACGTGTCCTGAAAGAAATGGAGATAAAAAAGGAATCATAAAGGGAAAAGTTTCATATGATTAGCAGTTTAACGTCATGATTAACACAGTGGTAACATAGGGGTTTGTGTGGGATGTCTGTATGGCCTCTTGTCAAGCACTGGGCCACAGATATGAGCTCAGCTCTCGCTCAGACGGCCTTTGCAGCTCCTGAGCCTGAACCGTGAAGAGGCGCTAGAACAGCGACCACCACAGTGAGGCCGGTGCGGCTGCAGCTTACTGTTCCAGCAGAGTAACACTGACTCAGGCGCACGCACACCTGCACAGCTGACTACTGCTGGACACACACACACCTGCACAGCTGGATATACACACACCGTTTCCCTACATCCCTCCAGTGTGACCAGGTGGACCTGGAAACACTGATGCCTACAATGGAACAAACGCTGATGACTGGATCCGAAACCGCAGCCCGACCGTCTACGAGGCCTCTTAACCGCAACCTAACAGTTTATCACTTGACAGTCTATGATTCATCTTAACTGTAATTAACCATATTAATAACCATCTGACAAAACTGGGATATATTTTTCAGCTCAACACACACATTATCAAACGTTCCAAAAATAGTACCATAAAGAAGAGTAGTTAGGCGAGTTATGCTGGAGTCTCTGAGAGGGAGATGTGAAGTGTTTTTTCTCTTTTATTTGCTCTTTTAAGTCCCCTTCTCTATATTTGACTGTCAAAACAGACTGGTAGCACCCAGCTAATCAAGACTCACCCCCAAAAGCAAATACTAAGAGATTTTCGCAGAACATGTGCAGCCCGAATGTCCCAGGTCTCAGCTGTTCTTGTGATAGGGTCTGTTCAGCGTTTCCAATATGTTTAGATTATGAACCACTTGGAGGAAAATGGCCAGGAAATTACAGAACACTTTAAGCACTTACATTTTAATATGTTCGTAGAACAATAAATAAATAAATAAATAAATAAAAATATACATGGCCATTCCTGAACTGTTTGCACAGTAGTGGAATACAGCACACATGCTTTGAGAGATGTACCAAAAATAAGCACAGGTTTACTGTCCAAACACACTGCTAACTAAGTGCTAGTGCACACACGGTTCAGACTGTGTGTGGACACTATATACCATCACTTAACTCAGCCCTGTCCCAATTTTCACTCGCCTCTTGTTTCTCATGCAATTTCGCCAGCAGTTTCCTCCTCAGCTTACATCCCACAATGCAGCAAAAAGCCTAATGCCCACACAATCGCTATCCAAACTCAGCCTCCACAAACGCTGATTAAAAATGTGCCTACATCCAAATCTCTCACGCAAAGGATGCATGAATATACACTTTGTGAGGACAATACACTGAGTCCTGTAAAACTGTAATTCTACACCTACACCTGACCCTAACCTTACCTCAAAAATCAAAAATCGATATTCTGTCTTGCTTCCTTTCTCCATAAAAAGCTTGTGGTTAAAAGTCTCATTAAACAAAATGTAATGACCCCAGCAGGGCAAGAATAACACCCTATTTTCTGGATCATGCACCAAAAATCGTGCACAAAATACATTTCCTTGTTTCCCCACTCACAAATAAGGAAAAATGCAAATATAAATTTAGCAGAAGCTGATACTCATCAGTACTTCAATACTGATGTACTACTGATCTCTATTACGTACAATAACCACTATTTGTGATACAGGCTAGAAACAGTAAGTTTCTTATTTAGTATTTCTACCTAGCATGTGTCTAAAGCATAGTGTGTTTTTAGTGTAATTTCTTTAGACTAATTTTATATTGTTCATGTCTGATTCTGATATGTGGAGCACAAAGTAGAACTGTTGTCCACAAAACCAATAACAAAGTACCATAATCATACAACAAATTCGTTTTTTAATTTGTCATCTCACTGGAGCCTTGAAGCAGGTACTGTTACTTATTCAAAGCAATGATCTAGAAATCAGTATTACCATCTAAACAAACAATGTTACCTTTATCCACATAATACATACAAGGACTGTGGTACTTTTTGAATGTCGGTTTGCCGTGCAATACTAGTCTCTTACTGAATCAACACCAAATGCAAAATGTTCCATTTACGGAACGATGCAGACACTTTGATCCAAAATGGCTTCAACTCCCTGACTACAGTGGATAGTCTCCCTGGGGTTAAGAGTCTTGCTCAGGAACCCAGTGGTGGTATTCTGAAGGTAGGATTTGAACCCACGACCTCTTTGTCCAAAGGCAAGTACCCCCAGCACAGCCCTGTTAGCATAGAGACATCCCGTTTCTCTTCTATATTATCACCCTACACTAATTCTGCACTGAGCTTTGGCTTCTTAAAGCCAAAGACAGCTGCAGCCAATCACAAGTCTGCAAAAAGCATCCAATCCTATAACGATACTGGGTTAGGAAGGCGGGGCTTGCAGAGACAGAAGTGTTATACCATTTGTATTCCAAACAGACTTTTTTTTTACCGTTGTCATGGATTGGTATTAGGAAAGACAATTACTTCTATTAAACCTGACACCTTCTGTGACATCTTGGTTTTAAAAGATGATTATAGTAACGATCACAGCTGTGTATCAGAGATACATGCTTACATTGCCGTTAAGTCCCATTAAAGTGGATCAGATATCAGTGTAAATCACCAGAAGCTCCTTAAGTTCTGAAGAAAATAAATTATTGTTGCAAAGGTTGAAAGATGCAACACCTGAAAAATACCATTGAAATGTATCAGTAATGTAAAGGTAGAGTCCAAAAAACATTGCATCTTTCTTTACTCACCACAATGGGCTGTCTGAAATACTCATCTACAGCAGCCCCCCTCAGTGCAGACAAATCCACCCCATGGAAAGATGGCTGGTACCTGAAACACACACACAGTTATGTTACGGTGAACAAACCAACATGCCACTCTTCTTTCCTAACTCTTTTCACACCATCCTTCCCTGACTGTTGTTCAAATTTCTTTTCTTCTCCTAAAAGAAGTGGTGAACTGTACAGATGCTGCATAGAATCAATTTGAATAATTTTCAATTCAGTGTTATGTAAACATTAGCCAAAATAGAATTTTCGTGGTATTTTCAAATAAAAAAGTACTTTGTGTTCCATTACCGGGTGGTACTGTGCAGTAGTGTGTACTGGGAACATGAATTGCGTGAGTGAGTCATGGCTATTAAAGAGTCACTGCAAGGTCAAGGATGTAATCACTGAAGATGCTCACCAGAAGTTGGCCTTGGTGAACTGCTCCATATAGAGCTGCTCGTCTGTGAAAGGTGCGAGGTGGACGTCGCCAATGGTGGGGAACATTTTACCTAAAAACACAAAGCAGAGAAAACCAGCATATTATAATAACACTACAGCACACAGCCTGTATGCCTTTTCACTTTCACACACACATATTACTAAATTACAGCTTATGAAGTCAAGTAACAGCCAAGCCCTGATACCTGATTTGATAAGCTATAACTTACTAAATAAGTTACCTTCTCCAGTGCAATAACATACATATGGTGCAATATTATATTATTCACTACGGAAGGTCCACACTTTTATAGTCTAGTTATCGTTTCAGTCATTCCTTACACTTTGTGCAGTGCTGTAACCGCCTCCTGTGCAACACTAGTCACTCTCTAAGGTTTACATCCCATTCACACTATACTGTTACACTGCTGTACATTGTTGTGGGGTCTATTTATTGTGTTTGTATTATTTCTGTTGTAACTTTGTTGAATGTTGCTCCATGAAGAAGCGCCTCATCACACGATGTACGTGTTTACAGCTACTGAAGACAAAGTAACCACCAACTAACCATTAGGTTTGAGGAACTTCTTAGCGTGCAGGTAGCTCTCCAGCATCCTCTCATTAAACAGCATGTAGCCCATGGGCTCGGAGATGATGATGTCCACCTGCTCCGGTAAAGTCACCTCCTCCATCTTCCCTGGGATCACCACCACGCGCTCCGTCAGTCTGTTACTGTTCACCAGCACCTGCACAAACACACAGCCAAATCTAGAACACTCCTGCACAGACACCCCCAAACCTAGAACACTCCTGCACAGCGTCCCCCAAACCTAGAACACTCCTGCACAGACATCCCCAAACCTAGAACACTCCTGCATGAACACACACAAACCTAGATCACTCCTGCATGAACACACTAAAACCTAGAACACTCCAAACCGGCAGCTTAGTGTTATAAACCACAAATTATTCCTGATTCATCTTTATTCTTGCATATGTAATGGAGATTTCCCAGACTGATTTAAACTGGCAAGTATAGGTAATGCTCAGTTGTTTTTGTGTTGTTAATACATTAGCAATACATGATACATTAAAAAGTTGTAATATGAAAAATAATTGCACACAAGCATATTTATACTAGTTTAGAATCAAAATTGCAATTGTGATTTTTCCTTCCACCCATAATACATTTTCAATGTATATAATTAATTGCTACATTAACAGATTAACATTACGTTTTAAATTACAATCGCATTCAAGTAAAACTGGGGGGTTACTGTATTAAGTATTTCACTAGTCAAGCCACCCTGGGTAGACCATTTGGGTAGATAACAGTGTATTAAATGACAAGCCTAACGACAAGCCACATTAGCTTCATAACTACAGGTTAGCTATAAACTCCAAAAGGGGGAAAACGCCATACACTAGATTTTTCACCAAACCCAGCCGTGTGATGACTTACCTCTGCATGTTGAGCCATGGTGCTGGCCTCAACGGCGTAAACTTTACGTGCACCAGCCTGAGCTGCGAAAAACGAGAGAATCCCTGAACCACATCCCACATCTAGAATCACCTACAGGGTGAGAAGAAAACATAACCGAATAGTCACTTGAGTCGAAACGACCACATGCAAGCAGAAAGCTCAAACAAACACTATGGGACTAAAAATGTATAACAGAGTATGTGCTCTGTTGTTGGTAAAGGGACTTTAGTATAATGTTTTTGGAAAATATCTGTAACTGGGAGCATCCAATCAGAGAAGAGCGAGTGATGAGGGAGGGGCTGGTGCTATAGCCACACCCAGCACTCAAATGACAGGTCTTACGATTTTAAGATTTTATGTCCACACACACACACACACACACACACACACACACACACACACACACACACACACAACCACACACACGCACACAAACACACACAAACACACACACCCACACACACACACA
>JBBPDE010000026.1:2195100-2210400 GCA_037974605.1 Nannopetersius ansorgii | reverse complement strand
AATGTATTAAGCTGAATTTAAAATGAAATGAACATGTTTTGGGAGCATATTTGGGGCATACACTATAAAAATTGGCAATTGGCATCGCAAATTTCAGGGGTCGACTGTACTCTATATGGAAAGGAACACTATACACAAATACTGAGGTTTAAATCCTATAGATAAATAATTTACAGTTAAGTGAATTACTAATAACACTAATAGAGGTTAGGAGTCAGCTATCACCGTAATAGAGATCAGTAGTACTGAGATAAGTAGCGATTTTTCACATTATACTGGTCTCTCTCCGTCCCGGTGTGTGCAGCCGTAGCAATTTCCTCCAGGAACAAGAATTCTGATTCCAACAAATGATGTAGAGAAATACAGGGACTACAGTCTGTAACTGTAAATTATGTTGTGTCTCTCAAGGGAGAGATAAAGAAGTTGCATCATCTTCTGCTTAAGGTATACACAGTTACACAATTACAAAACAGAGCCGTATATGGACAAAAGTATTGGGACACACCTGTTTTTCATGGTTTGGGCTAGGACCCTTATTTCCAGTGAAAAGCAATTTTGTCAAAACATTTTGGACAACGTCATGCTCCCAACTTCGTGCACAAAGCAAGCTCCAGTAAGACATGACTGGATAAGTTTGGTGTGGAAGAACTTGACGTACTCACACAGAGTCCTGACCTCAATCCCATCCAACAACTTAAGGATGAACAAGAAGGGAGAATGCGGCCCAGGTCTTCCCATCATCAGTGCCTGACCTCATAAATGCTCTACAGCAAAATTGAGAAACTGAAAACTTTAAAAACTTTAAAGAAAAAACAAAATCTTGTCATTGAAGTACCTGCAATGTCATTAAAGTACCTGTTGATGTAACGGTATAAAGCGTCCCTATACTTCTTGCCATGTAGTGTATTTTTAAAGGGGGGGCAGAAGGACATTATTTTTGGAACCCTCACATGCAGGCGGTTCTTCCTGGAGGGAAAAGGCGTGTGTGCGGATGGTCTCTAATTAGGATGTGGCCAACAATGGGAGCACTGTCACACGGTTTACAATCAACAAAGCCCCTCTCTGTTCAGGACACACGCCCCTCTCACCACAGCCCACCAGCAGCAACACGTGGAGCTGCAGGAGCCGGGGGTGAAACCACACCATGTGGGGGCTATTCTTACTTTTTCCATTCATTTAAAGTAAAGTGGCCCCTTGCAGTCATGAAAGTACAGCACACAGTGTGAAATTCCTTCTCTGCATTTAACCCATTCACCAAGTGAAGCAGCGGGAGCAGTAGTGTGTGGGGACGGTACCTTTCTCAAAGAAACCTCAGTGGTGCCACAAACAGTCCTGGAATCAAACCCACAGCCTTCTGATCACAGGGGCAACTCCCTAACCACCAGCTGCCCCACTGGGTTCTCATACAGGCTAAAATGTAGACTTTATCATAAAATAAATGCTCTCCAGAATCTTCTGCTTTACTTTTGCACAAAAAACACTACCAGAAATTCTGCACTGTTTACACCTGGGAGACAGTTTGGATGCTAATCAATGCTAATATAGGTAAACAAGCCTCATTTACCTGTAATAACTAAAAAAAAACATTTAAAAGCAAAGCACACTTACCAAACATCTTTGGCCTGACTAACTACAATTAAGATAAGCAAGAGGAGACGTCAATATTTGTTTTTTAAGGCATAATTTCTTTTGAAAGTGAGTTTTGTTACTGGTTGCCAGGGTAAAGCTGGATGACAGGTCTTTAAGCTGTAAAAATCATTGATTTAAGATTCAGTACACCTGAATAATATGGTTAATACTAAGTATTTGTACAGAAACTTTGATGCACAGCCCTGAGAAAGAAATTTTAAGAAGCCAGGTCCCTGTAAAATCGGGTTTGTCCGGTACAGACACGCCCTGCAGGAGCTGAGCTCCCTGTCTCACCTTGATCCTCCGGACGCTGGCCTCCAGCCGGAGCTGCTTCACGGCCTTCTGGGCGATCACCAGGCTGCTCGCACTGTTGTTGGACATCTCATCCGCCCGAGAGAGTCCTAGACCAGACAGAAATCAATGTAAACTGCTCTCCCTGTGGCCGCTCTTCAGACTTTTCCTGAGCAACAACTTTTTCCCCTATGGGTGCGGCTCAATTCGAGTCCCAGTGCCCTAGTGGATGATGTCTAGGGTAGTAAAGAGAGGGAGTGACCTAAAGATACAAAATGTTTGTTTTTTATATTTTTTTAGTAACCCCCGTGATTAGCAGAGTGTTACTCTATACTAGAGTCTATATATATAGATCTTCTATATACTCTATATTCTCTCTATATATATACGTTCAAAGAGCATCCGTGTATACTGAAAAAAACGCATTGTTGTGTTGTAATGAAAATGCTTAAAAGTGCCTATTTTTGTGTAAACCCCAAATATTCATTTTACACCCAGTTTCAGACATTACCCTTAACAAAAATGTAAAGGTAAACCTGTATTCCTACAATACAGTGTACACTGAACTCCCGCAGTAAATACCGTTATTACCCCACTATAGACTGCACTGTAATTCATGCTGGGGTGTTTTCTTTGGTATGCACTGTTATTTTCTTTCATATAATCAGGTAAATACAGTAATAAACTAATGTAATTCTTATAGTAATAAAAAAGTAATAATAATTTGTTGTGCTCAGCGTGTGTTTACTTTATCCAGAGTGTGTGTGAAAGTATCTTAAAGTGGTTTGCAAAGCATACAGTGAAGAAATTGCTCATGGGATTTTGATAAAACTCAATTTGATTCATTCTTCCATTAGGTTTATACTATTTTATGTTGAGTGCTTAAGTGCATGCAATCCATTGTAGTGGACATTTAGTAACTTCCCGAAAAAATCAAATAAAAAATGCTTTTCATGCCCTGAGAAGAGTAAAAACACATCTAAAAAAACTTGACTCAGAATTTCATAATTCATGCATCAGGGGGTTAAAATAAACGTTTTAAGCTATTGTCTATAATCTCAATTTCTGTAGACTAACAAACATGGTTAGCAAACTTTGCATGATCTAACAAAACCATGGAGCCCTTGAGTTGCAATTAGTGATTCCTCCTAGGGTAGAAGTGGACGAGGGCAGGTGAACGAGGGCATGTTGGGACAGTTTTGAAACAGACCCCGTTTCAGTCTCGTCTCAGTAGTTGGCAGCAGTGAGCCTGGCTGTGAGATAAAACATCTAAAAGAAGAAAAGCAGTCCAGGATAGAGTGGCTTGCACTTTAAAAATAAGAAAACAACATGTTATTACGAGTGAGTAAAGTGTTTCATACAAACACGATAGACTTTTGAACTCTGAATGAGGCGAAACCCACAGCTTAGGAGTTTGTTTACGTTTTTAGCTGGTCTGGTAGCAGCAATGCTAGGCTAACTGTGAGGAGAACGGATGACTTTAGGAGTTGTTTTGGGAAATGATTGACCTTTAAGTAGCTTAGATTAACAAACTAAAAGTAAAGCCACACTTTCTTGCGCTCTGTGTGTTTATCTTGTTGTCTAAGTCCTGTGTCTTTGGTTTCAGAGAGTGCTGCAGTGTGGTGTGTCTGCACTGAAGGGCACGCGCTCTGTCCATCTGAGTTCTTCATGGAGGAACCCTCTCATACCTATAGTGGTGGAACAGACGGTAAGGATGGGATTTATTTTCACAGGACACTAATCAAACATCACTACTGGGTATCTGACACACTTTGGTGTGCTCCCTTATAGTCACACATGAACCCACCACAGCACGTAGTGTGAACAATGTGAAAGTCTTTCTCTGCATTTAACCCATTTAATACATTCACCAAGTGAAGCACTGGCATGCCACTAATGTGAAACCTGGGGAGCAGTGTGTGAGGATGGTATCTTGCTCAAGGGTACCTCGGTCGTGCTACTAGCAGTCCTGGGATTTGAACCGACCCTCTTATGATCACAGGAGCAACTCCCTAACTACTACACTGCCAGCCGTCTCCATTCATCTAGTGAACGAGTGGGCTACCACCAATGCAGCTCTGTTGCACAAGGGTATCTCAGTGGCGCCACCAGCAGTTTTTTTGATCTCCCTAACCACCAAGCCACCTTCTGCCACTTTATACCCCAATGCATCCTGGTACAGGAAAGTGTTGGCATCAAATACAGCGATCAGCCTCAGCATTGAAGCACTAAAACCACTGAGAGTGATGATCTTGTTAGAGTTGGACCAGTCAGTTGCAGAGATTAATTACTCCGCTTCAGAGCTGCAGAGCTGGAGAAGCTGGAGACCCGGTGATTTGGGAGTTGCCCTCTGATCAGACGGTTGGGGTTTTGAATCCCAGGACTGCCAGTGGCACCACTACATGGAGTACAGTTTGAGCATTTACATATATGGCACTTTTAGTAGTTACGATTTCGGTCCCCCTGGAGAAAGGGTTAGGTGTCTTGTTCAGGAGCACTATGGTAGTATGTGGGGTTTGAACCTGCTATGTTGTGATGATTGGGTTCATAGGTGAGTGTTTTACCCACTAAGCTATTACCACCCAAGTATAAGGCTTATTGTGCTCTTACTCTCTGTTTAGAAAACTGTGTTCTAAAATAAAGTAGGTTGTTAAGCATAGAAGGTCTGTTAGTCTCCTATCTGAATAACATATCAGACGGACCTTGTCATGTGTTTTAATCGCTTGAAGAATTTTACATAAATTGTGTTATGAGCTTGTGCACAAATGGGACCCTATGAAACAGCGCTGCTTGGGTTCACAGAAATTGGTATTACACCAGGTTGTATACCAGTGACAGTCACTTTTGGTAGGGTTGTGGGTTCCCAAGGCTTTATTGATATGCATGGGGACAGAAGGCTAACCCGTCTGATCTAATTTCACAAAAGAGCTACTGTAATGCAAATTGCTGAAAAAATCTTGCTTGCTGTGATAGAAAGGTAGCTAGATAGGTTGATTAGATAGATATAGATAGATATATACTTATTCATGCCAGAGGAAAATTCAGTTTCCAGCAATATATACAAAAGCAAGAAGTAGATCAACAAAAAATAAAAATTCTTGAAAGCAGACATGTACACACAGACAAGCAGACTTAGTACGCACCTTATAGACAGAAATTATAGGTGATCATTTGAAGGGAATGCGTGTGCAATAATACTTGGAGGCTAATGCTTGTGTGAGTTAAATTGACAGTCCAGTAATACTTGTGTGGTGTGAATTGACAGTCAGTGCAGATCAATGAAAATAAAAAAGTCCAAACAAGTGCAAACAGACACGTACAGTTAAAGTGCAGGGTGTGCTGTGAGTAGTGTAGTGCAGAGCAGGCGTGCAGCTGTGAATTGTGATATTAGCGTTTGCCCCACTTAGCAGATAGATAAGAGCACCATCTACTCCTACCTTCTCTTGGTACACAAACTGCAGAGGGTTGACATAATTTTTTGGCTCTAGTACTCTGAGTACCTACAGGAATGAACTGGTACACACTAGAGCTGCCCAATATTAGGAAAACATGTGACGTGCGATAATGTTGAGTGTTGCAATGGCAATATCACATGCAATCAGTAAGTAAAAACGTAGCCTTTAGTGTTTAATGTTTTTCTGCTTTGCTGGTAACATAAACTCCAGACGCTGACTATTCTATGCAGAAAAAAATGGAATGCAATACATCAATTCCAACATGTTTTTCTAAAGAATTTAATTAAACAGAGCATTTAATGCCTCCCATAAAACATTTAAACCATTGAACATTTGTTGAAAAAAACTGATATATATTAAATGTAAACATAATTTAAATTATAGTCAGTTCTTAACCAGAACAAAAACAGCAAAAGGAACAATCTATAACAGTAGCATTGAAGATGAAGAAACTCTCCGTGGCACTGGTTGAAGAGCTTTGGGAAAACACCATTTACTGTAGTTCAGTCAATAAATGCGATATGTATATTTTTGGATATCGCGATGACGGTAAATTTGCGGAATATTGTGCAGCCCTAGTACACACCAAAATGAGACGTTTTCTGTATGTCCTGGCGTGGTTCCAGTGGTGGTGGCACGCAGTTTGGATTAAGTAAACATTTGCGCTGTGAAGACTGAAAACTGGTGCGCATTTTGCACGCCACTTAAGTCTATGCGTGCTTGCGTACCACTTATGTCAACCCCTGGTAATAATTAACTTTATAGTAATAAAAACACAGGGCTTTAAGAAGAACAAAACAAAAAACATGAGATCAGCGAAACACTCTATATATGGTTGCTTTGTGTCTCTTGACTGCACTAAAACATTTATACAGTTTATACATTTTATATGGAAATGGAGCTGAATTTCCATTAATATTTATGTTACAAAATAAGCATTTTTGAATATTTTTCTTAATTTAGCACAAAAATGCCTGACAAATTATATAACACCACAAAAAAGACATCTGCAGTTTCCACACATTTGCAGGGGTTTCCATGAACAATTATCAGTTCGGTTCTACGAAATCTGCGAATGACTGAGGCGGGGAACTCAGAACCACGACTTCGCTGGGGAACACCGTATATGGGGCTGTGTAGCTGCAGACCAGTCAGAGAGCCCATACAAATCCCTGTCAAATATATAAAAGTTTTATGCAGGATTGTTGCTTTTTTTTTTTAAAAAGGGAAGTAATCTGTCTGTCTTCTCTCTCACAGGGCCGAGGGGAGCGGGCCTATGATATTTACTCTCGTCTGCTGAGAGAGAGAATCATCTGTGTAATGGGTCCAGTAAGTGTCTCAGCTGTATACTAAGATGTGTATACAGCTGTATACTAACATTCACATTAAGTTTCCCTTTTTCTCTCTCTGTTAAGATTGATGACTCTGTGGCTAGTCTGGTGATCGCACAGCTACTGTTCCTTCAGTCAGAAAGCAACAACAAACCCATTCACATGTACATCAACAGTCCAGGTGAGAGAAACTAGTCAGCATAAAAAATTAGGGGCGTCAAAACGACATGTTAAAAAAATTAGCGCATGTCGCTGTGACTGTGAGCACCCGGCTCGGTTTTAGCTACAGGTGCTCTGTAAAATGAAGGATGCAGACGAGAACGCACTGCTTGGCCCAGTGAGTGGAAAGTTTACGTTTAAAAACGGACAGACGGAGCGGTTGATGGGAGGATTGTTATCTTGAATTTATGCAATAAGGAATTTTTGTATAATCTGAGAACTTGGTCTAAAAAATAGACCAAGTTCTCAGATTATAATCTGGTCTAAAATATCACCAACACAAAGCATTTAGGAACGAACCCGGTGGTCTGAGCTAGCAGTGAGCTGAGAACACAGGTTCGGTTCCAGATTCCTCCTCAGTTCCTCCAGCCGTTGTTTGGACTGTGAAATTTAATGAAGGACTGATTGAGATAAACCAGGTTTCTGATGAAACTACAGTAATACTGGACTTCCACAAGAACTCACTGATATAAAGAGAAGTTACTGTAGTTATTTTTTAAGTTAATATTTAGTAATGTTCAAATACACATTCACTGCTCATCTAAACATTTTAAAAATATTTTCATGGGTGCCTACAACTGTATAAGATATAACATTAAATGTAAATACTGTTTGATGGTATTTGGGAACCTGGTTAAAAATGACGCAGTTCTTTTACATGTGATCACCATCTTTCATGCAGTAACATTTATTAAGCCCGACTAACTCTGTCTGCCTGTTTCATTTTTTCCTGAAGGTGGTGTAGTTACAGCTGGCCTGGCGATTTATGACACTATGCAGTACATCCTGAACCCCATCTCCACGTGGTGTGTGGGTCAGGCTGCCAGTATGGGCAGTCTGCTGCTGGCTGCCGGCACCGCGGGCATGAGGCACTCGCTGCCCAATGCTCGCATTATGGTGCACCAGCCTTCAGGAGGCGCCAGGGTAAGACAGGAGAGATTATATTTGGAGGCAGGCCATGATGCTGGGAGCAATTTGCCCAAACATAACATCAAGAGACAAATGTGTCATTTTATTTAGTTTTTCTGAAGTTTGAGAAAGATAAAATGCATAAAATATATTCAAGCTTTTGCAGTATCTTTGGCTCTCCATCTATCTGTCTGTCTATTGATCTATCTATGTAATGTATTTGTAATTGTATGTAGTGTACAGGTTTTTATATTATATTTTTGTTTCATTGTATAGTTTTTATAGGTTATGCATAGTAACCTATAAAACCTATAAAAACCTTCTCTAGTTCTGTTCACTTTGTGGAACTTTCCCACCTGTGGGTCTAATAAAGCTACATCAGTTGACAGTGATGAATCCATTATTCAAGTGGTAAAAAAAACGTTTATAATTCCTGATTTCAGGGTCAGGCGACAGACATCGCCATCCAGGCTGAGGAGATTCTTAAACTAAAGAGACAGATCAACAACATCTACTGTAAACACACAGGCCAGCTTCTGGAAACCATAGGTACAAGTTCTTTTAGAAATCTAGTTATTATTGTGATTATTATTGTGATATTATTGTGATTTTTGTTTTACAAACACAGTGTATGGAATAAAAAGTACTGTTTGTTTAAAGATAATGTAAATGGTAAAAACAGTGTAAAAGAAGGGGACTTTTTCAGGGTTCAATAACACATTACTGCTCAAATCCAGGATACAGTTTCTGACGTTTTTTTCTTGCCTCCCTCAGAGAGTGTGATGGAGCGAGATCGGTACATGAGCCCGATGGAGGCGCAGGACTTTGGAATTATTGACAGGGTTCTAGTCCACCCTCCTCAGGCAGGGCAGGACGAGCCCGAACTGGTTCAGAAAGATCCGGAAGCTTCCACCAGCCCCACCGCCCAACCAGCAGCTCCCGAACTGGCCCAAACTGGTTCCAGCCCTCCATCATCTCATAAACCTGAGCCATGATTCTGGAACTGATAAAGAATTCCTTTTTTTTTTTTGTAACTTCCTTTTACACAGAGTTGAGTTTATGTGATCCACTCATCTTTTATCTATGCCTACATCTGAGTACACTTTATAGACTCCTGCCCAGTTTACTAAAACCCTTTTCATCATTGGTTTGTTTTTGACCACAGGGCTGCCAGATTGAGAGTTTACACCTAGAAAAACCCAGCCAGGAGCAGATCTGGGGTCAGAAAATGACATTTGATTACACTAATGAAGGACCATAGGCCGCAGTAGTACCAGCATTATTTGCTGTGCTGAGCATGGTCAGCCACTCATAGTATCTGTTTTGGTCCCTTTCCATGAGGTAGAGAAGAGCTGAAATCGTGCAGGAACAGGTGTTTCTTTAAAAAAAAAGATGATTGTAGATAGAAGGTAGGTGTTTCTAATACAGTGGACTCGCCAAAGCTGAGCTTGTTTTGTTTTTGCAGTTTCTTGGAATCCCTTATACTGGGAGGCCATACAGTTACAGAGAAGGCTGACAATATGTGGTCAAAACAATATGGACACTTTTACAAGGACTTTGTTTCACTTTTCTAAAGTTCTACAGAATCAGTATATGGAATAAAACTAGTCATGTGTACTCAGTGTTTCATGTTTAAAGCGAATGTTCCAAATTGTAAAAAAAAATTGGGGTTTAATATATATATTGTTGCCAACTCTAACCCTGGAGCCTCATATTTTACCAGAGATTTGAATAATTGTGAGTGAGAAAAGTGTGCGGTGTTTTCTTTTTAGATTGTGTTCAGTGAGACATAAACACTGTCCTCTATCATGTATAGAGGACAAATCTCTTAAGTACACTTTTTACCAGATTTTTTCAGACGAATAAAGGACACACTGGTATATCTGTTAGAGAAAAAAAAAAGGTTTATGATTTATGACCAGGCATAATCACACTAGTCTGGATGGTTGATTTTCATGAATGTTCAGAACTGTGTAATAGAAAAAATAATCATATGACTACCATCTAAAACAACCATGTGTTAGTGTGGCCATTGGTGAGCTGAAGTCTGCCCTCTAGTGGAGGAGTAGAGGAAAATCCACAGCTCTTGTCCTTTTCCAAATCCCAGTTATCTGAAGTTGTTTTCCCACAAAGTGATCTCAAAACACTAACTAAGCCAATATGGCCTTGCTTCGATACGGCATTCCTTTCGTGCTTTTGTTTTTATGGTTGATTTTCTTCTGATCTAGCTACTCGGCTCCTACTGTGAGAAAAGGCCTAGTTTTTAAGTACAGATTTCCACGTCACAAAACAGAACATCCTATCCAGGCCTTCTTCTTAGCTGTGGTGGCCCAGCGTAGCCAACCCAGGCTGCTCTCTTTGTATGGGGGGTAGCGCAACATGCTGATGCGCTCCAGCCCCCAGCCCCGGAGCATACAGCCACGCCGGTGGCTGAACGTCTCAAAGGTCCAGCGGCCGTGATAACTGCCCATCCCACTGGAACCTGCACAAAAATAAGATTTCTTTAAAAATGTGTCAAATTTGACAAAGGCAGTCATCAAAAATAGTGTAGTCTAAATTCTTACATTTAACTGTTATAGTATCAGAAGGCACATATGTAATTTCTTAACTCTGTGAAATCGGTGATGGGTAATGAAATGAAATTTGCAGTCTTAGCTGAATTACTACATTTAGGGTTAATTGAGAACATCAAGAATAAATAATATTGATGTAACTCTGGCCACAATAATGGAATCACCTTTTTTTCCCCCTTTATAGCAAATAAACAGATATGACACGAAATAATGGTATATATCTTGTTTTTCCTTTTAAGTACATGAATCAATGTGGAGGAAAAGTCTGGAATCACTGAACAGAATCATTTGCATGTCTAAAGGACTAACCTTAACAAGCTGTTGGACTCAACTAACTAAAAGGAATCATATCTATTGTGAATTGAAGCAGCAGATAGGCACTCAGATAGTAGTCTGTCCCAGTTAGCTGTGTCTAAAATTGGGTGCAAATGCAAAATAGAAGAGTGTTAAAGGAAAACACATGATTTGACCACAGATCATGTTAAAGTGTCAGGACAGAAAAGTTAAAGCCTTGAAAACAGAAAATGCACAATAAAACAAATGGAGAAACACATGGGTGGAAACAAACACGTTTGTGACAGAACTGATAGAAATGTGGTGAATAAAATGAGATTTACACCAAAAAATGAATGAAAAGAGTGTTCAGTGTTGAATATGCATTGGCTAGAGAGATGATGCCAAACTAATGAAAAATATAATGATGGATTGAAGAAAAAAAGCACATTTCTCTACTCATTTATGATTTGGGGCTGCATGCCGGGCAAAGAAGCAGAGCAATGGCCAACATCACCTCAACAGATATACAGATATATGAAATTCTGCACGCTTTTCTCTCCACTGATGGAAACTAGGTCTGGTGATGATGAAGCCATGTTTCAGGATGATAATGCATTTCGCCACAGAACAAATCGTGACTCATAAGTCATTTATGCAACAGCGTTATGTGCCACTGCTTATGTCACTACCGCGATAACAGACTGTATAGAGAACAACCTCAAACCACTCTTAGTGTTCCTAGTAAACTACTTCAGCACTAATTGATTTATTTATTGATTGTATTTACATCCACCTCTCTTACTAAACACAGCACTTTGTACTGAGTACAGAGTATTTTCTGAAGGGTTTTATATGTTTTATATTGTCTGTACAGTTGAAACCAGAGTATGTGAGTGGAGTGGAGCGGCAAGAATTTCCACTCCGCACTCAGAGCATTTCATGATCACTCCGCTCCAGCTCCGCTCTGGGTTTACCATTTTCCACTCCTCGCTCCCTCCTCACTTGATCCTCGCTCCATGTTCGCTCCATGAAAAAAATATCTCTAAGTAACGCTCCACTGTAAATGTTCGTTATTTATTTATTTTTATATCGAACCTCTGTGCGTTCAGTGAAAAACAAATACACAATACTCAGAGAAAAATGTCAACGTGCTTTAGTAGAACAGTAGCGTGAATTTGTGAATGCTATAGCTAATGCAGTTGCATTATGGGCCGGAGCAGTAGTGGAGCGCTCTCGGAGCCATAGAAAATCGAGACGCTCCAACTTTCAAAAAATCCGCTCCAAGCTCCAGGCAAAATCATGCATCCCGGTTCCCACTCCGCTCCGCTCACATACTCTGGTTGAAACATAACCAGTTTCCTCCAGGATCAATTTTTTGATTCAGATTCAGGAACGATATTTCAGCTAAATGACCGGCAAACATGGCTGGATCTCAATCTGATTTAAAGCTTATACTTCATACGACACTAGTGCTAGTCTTTTGTTGGTTGATCATTTCTTCCTCTACTTGATCCAGTGTATTTGTGAAGTCGACAAAGTACAAACTCAACTGTCTGTTTGGGCTGAAGATAAATTTCAGTGGGAGTTTTCTATGAGACAAACAAATGTATCTTTAACGCTGTGAAAAACATGAATGTGATCCACTAACAAGTTCCATCACGCGGATAAAAAAAAATCTCAAACAAGACTTTAAATAGTAAAAGACCACAATAACAAAAGGAGCTCTGACAGAAAAGCCGGTTCGACTCCATGGACGAGATTTCGGGCCATACACTGGGAAAGAATCGAGTCCGAAACTCTGTTCCCGGACTGAGAGACACTGGAGCATCAAAACGATGCAACTTCACTACCATCACAGTACAGTTTAGATACAGCACGGTTCCTGTAGTCCTGAGGAAAAGTGGTTTTACTCACCCACACCCCCAAAAGGCAAACCAGGCAGCGTCATGTGAACAATTCCATCATTACCGCAGAAGCCTCCACTGCTGGTTCTCTCCAAAACTGTGGTCACAATCTGAGGGTAAAAAAGAGAAACTCTTGTTTCACCTCACAATATTAGCAAAAGAAATCTGTTGATAGATCTTGGTTTCTGCTTGGCCCCCAACCTGAGAATCGTCAGAGAAGACGTAAAGAGCCAGAGGCTTCTCTCTCTGGTTGACGAAGCTAATGCTCTGCTCCACAGTCTCCACAGTCAAGATGGGCAGAATCGGGCCGAAAATTTCCTCCTGCATCAGAACGTCCGACTCCTCCAAATCCACAATTACTGTTGGAGCTGACAGGCAGAAAAAGGGGGGATTTAGAAAATAAACACAAATAATAAGTACATTACAATTATTCTTTACTAGAATTGCATATAAAACAATGATTAGCAATAATTCCTAAGTAATATTGGTCAATAAATGTAAATTCAATAATTCATTTTTATTTTATTTAGACAGAACCGCTTACATTTAATGTAATTTACAGTTTAAGTCATAATATAAAAAACTACATAATATATGAATGCCGGCATGCATTTTTAAAAATATACTGAACACACATGTAACCGGAGAAACTACTGACACAGTAGTGGATTATAGAAAGTAACAAATTCGAAAATTCTCACATTATTTTCGTAAAATATCAAATAAATAAGCATTTATTTTGACCTGAAAATATAATTATAATTTATATAATTGATCAATTTTCTTCATAGTTCTTATTGATTTCAACAATACAGCTGAAACATCACACATTTTTAGACACTCACTCACAAAGTACTTTGTATTCACCTCGACTCAGTTAAATTCTCTTTTATTTATATAGCGCTTTGATGGGGCAGCTGGTGGCCCAGTGGTTAGGGTGTTCGCCCTGCAATCAGGAAGTTGTGGGTTTGATTCCTAAGACTGCTAAGCACCCCTGAGGTACCCTGAGGTACCACAACCTGCTCCCTGGATGTTGTGTTCCTGGCTGCCCCCTGCTTCACTTGGTGAATGGGTTTAAACACAGAAGAATATTTCGTGCTGTTCACACTGTGTGCTGTGGTGTGTTCACGTAGGACAGAATGGTCACTTTCACTTCACTTTTTACAACCAAGTTCTGCTTTCTTCACAAAGCAGTCCTGGTCCGAGCCCCTAGTGAGCAAGGCATATGCGACAGAGGTGAGGAAAAACTCCCTCAGCTGGAGGAAGAAACTGCAGGAGGAACCAAGACTCAAAAGGGGAACCCGTCCTCCTCAGGTCAACCCAGAGAGAGAAAGAAAAAATGGGGTAGAATAACAACAGCAGGCCTTCCTGAACGAGAGTATTGGCAGACAGGCCGTCTATGGCTAACACAGTAGGAACCAATGGGCGTCCATAGAGGCGAATTTGTGGAAAGAGAAACTGTCCGTAAAACAATAGGATCAGGAGCACAAATCTCTGCTGGATTGGGGTCGAGCACGTGTGGTGGTGACCTGGGGTCCCGTGGTGTTCAGTTGGGCTGAACAAGTGTGCAGCAGCTCCCCTCAGACAAAGAATTCTATTTTATTCTGTATTCTATTTTATTTGTTTCAAGAATAGTCTGAGATGTTGTTTTGGTCTTCGTTATTATTGTTTACTTTACTGAATATTATAAACACAGCTAAACGAAAATGCGGCTGAGAAAAGTAACATCTCAAAGGGCACTGTATCCTGTTTATCTGGGCAGCGTGCAGTTTATTGAGTATTATAATCAGATAGTACTCACCAATGTACCTGACCTCTTTAGCTCCCTCTCCTCCAGTAGTGACTCTGCCCTTCGATTTGGCCAGAAGTCCCATCAGTCTGTCCCAGTGTTTGTCTGTTATGATGCGACCGTAGTCCGGACTCTCCTGAGGCTGAGATCCATAGAAATCCTCCAGAGCCTCCGAGATCGCAGGCAGGAGGGCGTCCCGCATCTTAGTTGTGCACAGAACATAATCAGGTGCAACACAGCTTTGCCCTACATTGAAGAATTTGGCCCAGACCAGCCTCTTAGCTGCAGCTTTGATGTCCAGCTGGCCGTAAATGAGGCAGGGACACTTCCCACCCAGCTCCAGAGTGACTGGGGTCAGATGCACTGCGGCGGCCTGAAGGATACTGCGGGCCACGGCCTGGGAACCTACGAGAGGACGGACAGGTTATGTGGAGTTAACCCTTAAAACATGAGAAGCACAGAACTGTGCTGAAAGCGCAATAAATGGTAAATTGTCGTCATGCAGCCAAAAAACTCCTTATGTGGAAGTTCCCCTGGTTTGTGTTGATGCTTGAGGTGTTCTTATTTCATGTAGGGCCAAAGCTATTGTAATTTAAAAACATTTAATAATAATAACCGCTACTGGGGTTTTTAAAAACAACGACACACACAAACTAACAAAGAACAAAATGGAACAAATGTATTTCATTTTAGATCTTAGAAACAAGCAGAAGAATCTAGTGGTGCAACGGATCAAAAAAATCACGGTTCGGATCGGATCATGGTTTTAAGTCACGGATCGCATCAGTTTTCGGATCAGCAAAAAAAAGACGAGACAAATTAAACTTTTCATTTATTTAAGTATTTTTGCCCACTAAAAACATTCCACGCAATTATATAACAACAATATAGGGCATAATTATTTCCTTTCATGTGGACACAACC
>JBBPDE010000026.1:2135504-2147204 GCA_037974605.1 Nannopetersius ansorgii | reverse complement strand
AGTTTCTCCCATAATCCAAGGACATGCATGTCACGGTGAACTGGGGATTCTAAATCGACTGTGTGTGTGTGTGTGTGTGTGTGTGTGTGTGTGTGTGTGTGTGTGTGTGTGTGTGCGCGTGCGCACGTTGAGCTGGCACCCCACACAGGGTGAGTCCCTGCCTCACGCCCGTAGACCCCGGAATGAATGTAATCTCTCAAACACACACACACACACACACACACACACACACACACACACACCATTTGAACTCATATTGACAGTCCAGAGTCTCTGTTGAGTTTACCTTGACCCTTTGTGATCAGACACACTGCTGAATGTATTCTTGGCCATCGCTGTGGACAATCTGGCCAATGCACAGGAGCTGACCAAGGTACTGTAAACACACATGCAACTCTAAATACACATTTGCTATTAACTTGGCCTCAGCATCTAACTTGGAGTTCGAATCAGTAATAATGCATCATTTTGTCTGACTTTTTTGCCTCCGCCTTAAAATCAGAATCTGAAAACTGTATTGATCACGGAGGAAATTACTTTTGCTACGACACACATAGACACAAAGACAAGAACAACATCAAAAAATATATATAGTTTATGTTGTAATACATATATGTATGATATATATGTATATGTACCAATGTATAACAATATCCCATATGTCACATATATTGTTGTGAAGTATCTGTATATAATCCTATAATACCTATGAAATGAAGTGCTTATATGTATTCCTACATGTCATGACCATTATTTGATATGTATTATGAAAAAAAGCATAACCTTAATTAAAAGAGAAGTGTCTCACGCTTTCTTTTGGAAAAACAAACAATAAACCCAGCCTGGACCGTTCTGGTGGCTGTGATAAGAAAAGCCCTGATTTTCTAATATTAGTGAGTTTTTTTGCTGTATGCAGGATGAGCAGGAAGAAGAGCAGGCAGCGAATCAGAAAATTGCTCTTCAGAAGGCTAAAGAGGTGGCTGAAGTCAGTCCACTGTCGGCAGCCAACCTCTCCATCGCAGCGTGAGTGTCTTTGTCTTTCTGTCCCTCATTCTTCCTGCTCATTCTTTCTGTCTTTCCTTTTTTCTTGTTGTCAGTCTATATTTCTTTCTTTCTTTTCTTTCTTTCTTTTCTTTCTTTCTTTCCTTTCTTTTCTTTCTTTCTTTCCTTTCTTTCTTTCCTTTCTTTCCTTTCTTTCTTTTCTTTCTTTCTTTCTTTCTTTCTTTCCTTTCTTTCTTTCTTTCTTTCTTTCTTTCTTTCTTTCCTTTCTTTTCTTTCTTTCTTTCTTTCTTTCTTTCTTTCTTTCCTTTCCTTTCTTTCTTTCCTTTCCTTTCTTTCTTTCTTTCTTTCTTTCTTTCTTTCTTTCTTTCTTTCCTTGTCTCGCTCTTCCTCCCTCCTTCTCTCTGCCTGGCTCTCTCTGTTACACAGCTGCAGTCTTTGATCTCTGACATTTGCCCACCTTCTATAAGAACTAGACCTCCTTTGATTCTTCCTCTGAGCAAAAGGGCAAATGCTTCCTGTTCTCCCTTAAGGAAACACTGCAGGAGCACCACACGCCATCTGATTTACTCAAGGAATCGTCCTTTATGCTCAAAGGTTATGCACTGTTTTAACAGAAGCTTCCATTAAAGGAGTGGAGGAATTGCCCGCTGATTTTAGGGGGATTTATTGGTGATAAGGATGAAGTCCGATAGTGCCTCAATCATTATGGGAGAAATAGTATATATGTGTGTGTGTGTGTGTGGGTGTGTGTGTGTGAGTTAGGTGTGACTCACATGTGTGTTATATTCATCATATACATAGAGCTCCAGAAAAAAATAAGAGAGCACTGCAGCCCATTAAGTTGGATGGTAAAACACTTCTAGAAGTTGTCAAAGGTAATTAATGCTATTTTGCTATAATGCTATTATGCTAAACAAGAGATTTGTTTTCTTTGATTCATTCAAGTTCTTAAAATACTGCATCATTTCTTTTATGTTGATATTTTGTCATTTCCTTTAAAATGGTGCTTTAAATAACAATATTTCTATTTGAAAATAAGGAGAAATATTGTCAGCAGTTCCTAAAAACTAAGGCAAATCTGTTCAGTTCAATACTAGCACCGATAAATGATAAAACCTGAGAAACGGAACATTTTTGCTGTGGTCTGTTATTTTTTTCTGGAGCTACTATATATATATGTATGTGTGTGCGTGTGTATGTGTGTGTGGGTGTGTGTGTGTATGTATATAAACATAAGTGCATGTATGTATATCTTGTACACATGGCTGTGACCAAAATGGACCCCTATTTGTGGTTTATAAGTGTCTAAAAATAACCAGTAGAAAAATGGCTGTTATGCTTAGTTAGAAGGGTAGCAGTGGTGTGACTGTAAGTCCATTTGCTGATGCTTCTGAACACATCAGTGATGTTCCTGGAAGCATCAGCAGACGCTCTTACAGGGGCAATAATAATAGCTACACATTTTTGTTCCAGTCATTTTTAGATAGCTGTAGGAGCGACCAGTAATAGCCTGAGAGTGGAGTTTTATCATTGTCAGGTAAAGACCAAGGACCACCTGAACCTAATTTTCCACACTGTTGCCAGAGTAAGAAGATTCTGTTACCAGTACAGGCCCATACATGCAAGACCCTAATGCTGCCACAGCAAAAACATTGAGGTGTAACTGGTTACTGCAATCAGGGACCAAGTATTAATTGTGTCCTAAAAATACATTTTCCTTTTTCAATTTGTCCGTGGCACTTCTCGAAATGTTATGGGGCCGATTGATGATAAGAAATTGTCTGAATTGTATGAAGTATTATGTGTTTAAGTAAAGAAAGAAGTTTCCCCCTTAATAACAAGATGCTAATGAGGGAATAAAGATCCATTTTGGTGTCCAGAGGGTGTTTACATGCCTGTGTCTTTGTTTTTGCTTTTTTGTTTGTTTGTTTTGTTTGGTGTGTGTGAGTGTGTTGGAGACTCTGACGTGCTGTTTCCCTCCTCAGCGTAACCGTTCATTCTGAGCGTCTCAGCACTTCTGACCCCTTTCTGGACTGGTATTTATGCACTTCTACTCTTTTTATTTTTCCCCCTGCCCCCTCCTCCCAGCCTGGGCGCTTTTGGTCGGTGTGTAACTCTCTGTTTCCCGCTAGACCCTCCACCTCCGTCTCGGTGGCCTGAGGGACGGGTGTTCCTCTCTCTCTCTCTGTTCTGTGGGTGAATTTTCCTGGTCTCTCGCCCTTTTTCTGTCTCTGTGTTTCTGCTGTAGCTGCGTCAGTAGATTAGAGGCTCAGTGGCGGAAACCCTTCAACATTCCTCTGTTCAAATCTGTCGCACCTTCAGAACACACATTCTCTCTCTCTCTCTGTCTTTCTCTTTTTTCTCTCTCTTTCTCGTTCTCTTTTTCTCTCACTCCCTCACTTTCTCTCTCTCACTCTCTCTCTAACTCTCACTCTCTGTCTCTTTTTTTCTTTCTCTTTCCATCTTTCTAATCCTCCTCCACTTCTCTTTCTTTCTCTCTTTCTTTCTCATTTTATCATCCCACTCCATCTCTCTTTTTCTCCCTCTGTCTCTCATTTTCTCTCCCTTTCTCTCTTATTTTCTCATCCTCTTCCATCTCCCTTTCTCTTCCTCTCTCTCCTCATCTGCCATCTCTCTTTTATCTCTCTCTCATTCCTTTCTTCTCTCTCTTTTTCACATCCTCTTCTCTCTCTCTCTCTCTCTCTCTCTCTCACACACTCTGTGCCTCTGTGTGATCTGCTTTGCTTTCTATTTCCTTCTCTTTCATACGCTCACTATTTCTCATTCTGCTTCTTTCTTATGCTCGACCTCTCTCGTTCTCGCTCTGTCCATCTCTGCCCATTTTTCTCTCATTCTCTCTCTCAGTTTCTTTCTCTGTCTCTCAAGCTCTCTCTCAGTCTTTCTTGTTCTCTCTGTGTTTCTTTCATCCTCTTTCTTGTTATTATTTCTCGGTCACAATCTTACTATTTCTCATTCTAATTATCATTCTCTGCCACTTTCTCTGTACTTCTCTTCTCCATTTCTCTCTTTGTCTTTCTCTATCTCTCATGCACTCTCTCTCTTTCTCTCTGTCTTACACTTGCAATCACTCTGACAGCCTGTTCGTCTGTGTTCTGCATCTCTCTGCAGTAAGGAGCAGCAGAAGAACCAGAAGAACCATAAGGGTTCTAAGTCAGTGTGGGAGCAGCGCACCAGTGAGCTGAGGAGACAGACACTGATGACCAGCAGGGAGGCACTTTACAACGAGCTGGACCCTGAGGACCGCTGGAAGGCAAGAGAGAGAGAGACAGAGAGAGAGAGAGCAAAGGAGAGACAGTAACAGAAATAGATGGGGAGAAATAGCAAGGACCAAAACTGAGGAAAAAAAGAAGTCAGAGTGAGAGAAAGAGAGGAAAGTAAGAGAGACTGTTATCAACCAAGAGATGAATGAGGCAAGAGAGGGAGGGAGAAAGAGAAGAGATACAGTAGATGAGAGGGTTGAAGTGTTGAGAGAGAATAAGACAATGAAAGATTAGTCATTCAGATTAGTCATATATATGAATGTTGCCTGTATATACATTTTAAAGACAAGTGTATTATTTTATTCTGGTTATATCTCACACTATAGTCAAAATATAAAACTTTATACATCACTTTTCTTTATGAGGAACTCTAATCCTGAGGTGGTTGGCGGTTGGTTTTGCACATAATCCAAATGCAGTGCAGCATCTTGTCTACATTTACAGATTCTGCTAGCTCTACTGAAACAATTCAACACTTAAATTTCAATATTTCCAACTGTGCTGTTCACAAAAGTGTCA
This sequence comes from Nannopetersius ansorgii, assembly GCA_037974605.1. Lineage (NCBI taxonomy): Eukaryota > Metazoa > Chordata > Actinopteri > Characiformes > Alestidae > Nannopetersius > Nannopetersius ansorgii. Next base: position 2,142,402 of record JBBPDE010000026.1, on the reverse strand, counting down.
TTTTTATGATGACAAGATGGGAAATAGTCGACTTTGGAGTAGAACTTGAAATATGTGCCCGAATGCTATTGGCGAAATATGGGTCAGACTCAAGTCGGGTTTAAGTTCTCACATCACACCACGTAGTTTAAGTGAGTTTTGTTGCAAGTATAAATGTAAACATGCTCAGTATATTGTAACATGCTCTATGCTCAGTAACATGCTCTATGTTAATGTACATTAACTTATACAATGCAGTTCACAATATACAGTGTTTACATAAGCATATTGGGTATAAACAGTGATGGCGAGTCATTTATGCTGTATAATCATCTCTAACCGTTATCCGTACCCTCAGGTGTCCTATTCTCGCCACATTCGTCCTGACATGAAGACTCATCTGGACCGGCCGCTGGTGGTAGACCCCCAGGAGAACCGCAACAACAACACCAACAAAATGCGTCCGGGCGAGGCCCAGCGCAGCAGCCAGGAGCCCCTGCACAAACCCCCTGCCTTCCAGCCCACCGGACCTGGGCGACCTTTAGAGAGAGGGGAGTCCACAGAGTCTAACCGGAGCCGCAGGGATGCTGGAAACCAAAGCACCTCACAGACACCAACACAAGGGGGCAGCGAGGGACCAGAGGGGTCAGTGAAAGAGCCCCACCGGAGGCGGGCGGGGCAGGGTGGACAGAGTGGACGCTCCCGTCGGCGGGTGGAGGAAGGCACGGAGTGCGAGCACGGAGAGGGGACGGAGCGAAAACAGAGGAGACATCGCCATGCCGACAGAGAGGGAAAGAGGGAGAGAGGAGAACAAGGAGAGAGGGTGCGACATCGAACCCGGAAGTGAGTTATTTTTCACATTCAGCTCTTTGGTCCCCCCTAATTGGTCCCTATAACTTGTGTCTGATGAAAGTCAGTATAGGATTAAGCTATAGGCCAGAAATTTTGTGTAGTGGATTGTTTATGTTTGAGCGGTTACCAAGGCAGTCAGACGCACCTGAACGGAATGAAACTCCGCTGCTCAGCTGAGCGTCCAATCATAAAGAACCACATCACAATTTCACATTTTTTCTTTATTCATTGGTGCTCCTGGACCGTAAACCACGCGATTGTTGGGGGTTTACTGTATTTTAAGGTCTAGGCCAAAGAAACAGTATAGAATAGAATAGTATAGCATAGTATTGTGTTGTATAGTATTGTATTGTGTAGTATAGCACAGTATAGTATAGTATAGTATAGTATAGTATAGTACAGTATAGTATAGTATAGAAATGTTAGGCCATAGAGATTATATAGTACATTACATTAGCCATCTTTGAACCCATCTACAGTACGATGTAGGACTAGTCTTTAGGAGCCACGATCAAATAAATCAACATGGGAACAGAATAAAATCGTACCCTGTTTTACAGGCATTAGCCATTGACTCTCGTCCTTTCTCTCCCATTTCCTAGGGATGGTCACAGTGGCCCCACTCTGTCCACCACTCGACCCATTCAGAAGACTCTGTCCAGACAAGACAGTCAGTACAGTGAAGATCTGGATAACGTCATGAACAACAAACTGGCCACGCAGCCGCTGGTGCCGTCCGCCACCCGTAAACACTCCACACCCCACAGCAGCCTGCTGAGCCTGACCAACAGCACCCACGGCACTCACCTGGGCACCGAGAGCAGCCTCGTTCTCACCAACCCCACCACCACTGCTAACCTCGCTAACATTGCTAACCTCGCTAACCTTGCTAACCTGGACACCAAGCCGGATTACACCTCTATAGACATGCCACCCATCTTCCCCTCGACCAACGCCATCCTGCAGGGTGAGATACAGACAGGATTACTTAAATAGCAGATATTGAATTTGAGTATATAATATAATATAATATAATATAATATAATATAATATAATACCTATGCAGCATAAATCTGTTCATCTAATGCAAAAGTAATATACCGTCACAGTATTTTATTCATTTTGATGCTATACAGCTTTTTCATGTGTTTTAGGATTCCCTACAACCTCCTATTCTGGACAAATGTTTTACCTGTTCTCACATTTTAATGTCTTTTACAATACTAGTACTTGAATACTAGTGCTAGCTTTTACATATATTGACAATCAAAATTTTGTATTTTTGAAGAGACCTTTAAAGAGACTCTAAGAAAAGCAAACTGGTTATTATTATGTTATTATTATGTTTTCAAACATGGTCTCCTGTTAAATGACAGAACAGGCATTTAGCAATGGTGTTGTAAGGGGCAGTCTAATGTGATTTGCCTTCATCCTCACCTTGGTAGAATTGCATAATAATAATAATAATAATAATAATAATAATAATAATAATAATAATAATAATAATATTAATTACTTTTATGTATGTACATATCGCCTTGCACAAACAGATAGTTGAGACAAAACAAGAAACAGCGTGTTAATATACATTAAACAGACCAAATTACAATGACACAGGTTACAGTAGTAGGAAAGAGAATAAAGGGGTTTTACAGAAGCAAGAGACATTGGGGAATACCTAGCTATTGGCTTGGTAATGATTAGCTAAAATTAAAAATAAATAAGTAAACAAATCAATACCATTGAAAACTGATTCTGAGCATTACGGAGCTGATTCCAACTGTTATGGCTTCTGGTGCTTTTTTAATATGTCCAAAATCAAAGTTTAACCCGTAGTTCTCACAGAAGGTCGATGCTGTCCATATAAAAGGCCTTTGAGAAAACAAATGTGTGGCCGTGTTCTGCAGGTTTATCTATTCTGTGAAAATCTCTGCCTCAGTTTTTTCCTCTGTAAACTCTGCCGTACAGTCAATAAGAACGCCAACACAGAACCACTGCCGAAGAAGGAAGACACAAAATGTGATGACGATGATGATGAAAAAGATGATGGAGGGCCTAAACCCATGCCACCTTACAGCTCCATGTTCATCCTGTCCACGACCAACCCGTGAGTTCACAGCAGAGATGTTCACAAATCAAGTCTCAAATGATTACAAATGGCGACCCTAATTGTGGGATTTTTGAGATATGTTAATTGGCCATGCCCCGCAATTATAATTGGCTGTTACTAAGCAGGTGGCGGGACTGCATGCTGTGACATGCCCTCACCAAATATCAAATATGAAAAATATATCTCACTCTCTCAATGTGAAACTCCACAGTTAGATAGGGCTCAGTGACACCTTTCCAACGACCCCTCGAAAATCGTTATTAGTTGAAAAGCGTTTATTTTGAACAAAAGTAATGGGACACTTGGGAGAGGTGAGCGGTTTTCAGTCGTTGCAAAGAGTGCGGGATATAAATAAATAATTCAATGAAATTAATATTGTTTACGAGTTTTGACTCACGAGTTACAGTTCCCGAGTCCGAGGCAAGTCTCGAGTCGTTGAAGTCTAAAGTCAAGTCACAAGTCTTTCTTTGTGCGACTTGAGTGCTGCGTCTGAGACTGGGTCTGAGACTCGAGTCCCCATCTCTGGTTCACAGCTAAACTACATTAATCATTGAACTGTGCTTAATTACACACGAGCAGGGATCAAATGGAAAAGAAAAATCAGAATATAATTGATGACAAAAAACACAAAAATGTTTTAAAATATGGTTTACCAATTTTTCACCCGACTTCATGGTTATTTCCTTTGCAATTTTCTGTGGTCAGACCTTTTGTCTTTACATTTTGTGAAAAAATACTTGTTTTCCAAATCCCTTTTTTGTTTTGCTTTTTACTGAGAAATTTAAGTGTTGGTGCACATGCAGTGGTGCTTAGAATTTTCTAAACTAAATACGACCTAAAATATGATCCGAATAAGTTATAAAAGTAGATGAAGAGAACCTAATTTTAAAAAATATGACAAACAAGTATAATTTGTAATTTATTTAATGAACAAAATGATCCACTATTGCAAATGTGTGAGTGGCAAATGAATGTGAGCCTTTGGTTCCAGTATCTGAAGATTATTTAGGTCATATTTATGCAGAAATGTAGATCGTTCTAAAGGGTTCACAAACTCTGAAGCACCACTGTAGAGGCACTTGCAGCCGAAGTTGTTAAATAATTGGTATTTTTTGGTTTTCTTGTGTGTTGTAGGTTTCGGAGGCTGTGTCACTATGTTGTGACTCTGCGGTATTTTGAGATGTGTATTCTGCTGGTAATTGCTATGAGCAGCATCGCTCTGGCAGCTGAGGATCCAGTGTGGCCCGAATCCCCCCGAAATAATGTGAGTCAAAATCATTTCTGAACATACTGTGGGATTCTATACAGCTATGTAAAGTACTGTGCATAAGTCTTAGGCACTTGTGCAAATTGTTTGAAACCATTTGTGTCAGTTGTGGGTTTCTTTTGGCCAAGTTAACATTAGAATGCATGTAAACAAACAAGAAAGCAGTAAAAAGTATCAAGTTTTGTTTGTAAAAGTAGTTGATACTGTGTGAGCTGGTGAGGAGAACACCGGTTCGGTTCCAGGTTCCTCCTCGGTTCCTCCAGCCCTTGTTTGGATTGTGAAACTGCTTCAGCAGCTCCTGATTTAATTTAATGAAAGAGTCAAACCAGGTTTCTGATAGGAACTACAAGTAATGCTGGACTTCCACAATAACACACTGATATACTGAGGATAAAATCGTTGTTTACTGCAGAATGTTATTTGTGTTTATTCTTTTTAGACGTATTAAGCATTTTTACTGTAATACTGAAAAAACACTCACTGCTCATCTTTACAGTGTTTTTCCAGGTGTCTGCTGTACTAGGGTTATGGTTAATTTCCAATATGTGTCTGACGAATTCAGCAGTGTTAAAAAAACGAAGGAAAATAACTTTTAAAAACAATTCATGCACCTTTGATTTAATGCCTGTTTTTCGAACCTGGCTGTAACCTTCTTTACGTATTGCTGTTTTATAAATTCTTTATTTAAAAATCACTAAATCACTACAGATATTAATTAGCCCATACACTCATCTGTCCAAACAGCATCTTTTTATCTATCCATTAAATCTGCCGTGTATCGAATTATCCATCAGTCATCCATCCATTCACATATGGTGCTTTTCCACTGGCACAAGAAATTGCAGCATACCATGAAAAAATGTTTTTCCAAATAAAGTGACCCGAACCCAAGCTGCTCCATGGCATGGCCAAAAGCAGGTTGCAACGGAATCGACTGCATTGCTGCTTTCTAACTGGTCATAAAGCTTTTTTCATGGACTTGGAAAGAGGTGATTGGAGATACAAACTAACAAACAACTGAGATGTTGAAAAAGTACAAGTACTACTGTATGTTTGGGCATAAGATAAATTTCAGAGGGCGTTTTTAATAATGTAAGAAACGTGAAGGTGTACCAGGACTAATTCGCTGGGTTAGGTTTTTATCACACAGCTAAAGAATGGAAAGAAATAACTCAAACAAAGCTATGAAAAGATTACAATAACAAAAGCAGTTCTGACAGAAAATCTTTCCGCTGGTTTGTCTCCATGCATGCAGTTTTGGGACCTAAACTGTGGAGAGAACTAAGTCTGAAATGGGGGAAAATCAAAAAATGTCTGGAAAATCAAAATGTGATACAACTTTTATACCATCACAACACAGTTTAGATACAGACCTATATTCAGCTATCCAAGCATCTATTTATCCTCTCTGGCTTTTTCTCTTTGTGCTTTACTCCAACACTGTATTTCTCTTCGCAGGTCCTGCGGTACTTCGATTATGTTTTCACGGGTGTGTTCACCTTTGAGATGCTAATAAAGGTAATTTCTGTGTCTTTTTATGTGCAGTTATATACACATTCATTATACACTATATATAACTGTTTAAACAGAAGAACGACATGCCTTTATGTGTATATATTTTTATGTATATCTCCCTCTCTCTCTCTCAGATGGTGGATCTCGGTCTAGTGCTTCATCAGGGCTCATATTTCCGTGACCTGTGGAACATTCTGGACTTTATTGTGGTTAGTGGTGCCCTGGTGGCCTTCGCCTTCACGTAAGTGTCCTCCAGGCCCCCTGCGCTCCCTCCTGTCCCGCTGTACCCTCAGACTTTCTTTTTTTCCTCTCTGCCTGCTGCCCCGCCCTGTCGCCCCTACAGGCCAAACAACAAAGTGCAGCCAGCACGACCCTCGGCACCCTCGAGAGCCAGCCTCTCTCTCTCTCTCTCTCTCTCTCTCTCTCTCTCTCTCTCTCTCTCTCTCTCTCTCTCTCTCATCACTCTGCTTCTCATTCTCTTTCCTCTGTCCTCTCTTTAGCTGTACACTACATGGCAAAAGTATGGAAGAAAGCAGGCGAAAACGATTTTAGGGCAGTTAAAAAAGTGGCGCTGTATAGTGGTACCAAAGTTATTTGCTGAATATAAATAGGAAAAGCACTGTGGTCCAGAACATAACTTTGGTATTTCAGTGCTACAGCCAAGACAGTGGGTTAGCGTCATGCTACAGATGCCACCTCAGCTGCATTAGCCCTTAGAACCCAGACTGTATCAGTAAACTCTGATTTCAGTAAATATAACCGGTGTAAAACAGTCTAGAACCGATGTTTACCCTCAGAACTCAGAGTCTATCAGTAAACTCTGATTTCAGTAAATATAAACAGTGTAAAACAGGATTCTCATACACACTCGCCGGGTTTTCCCCACCCACTTGTGGGCGGAGACTGAAAGTTCTCTTGGGTCTCGTGTCTTTTCCATTAGTTTTTCAAGGCCAAAAAAAAATTTTATTTGTTCATTTTTGTTCTTTAAGGGCATTTGTACATGAAGCCATTTTAAAAAGCCCCAGTAGCAATTACAATTTTAACACATTTTTAATTAGTTATTGCACCACTTCATGTTGTAGTATTAGTTTTGTGCTAAGTATAGATAGCCTTTTAGAGGAAGTCTGCATTTCTCGTTTATACTGAAAGATGGAAAAGTTTCTGATGATGTAGCA
>JBBPDE010000026.1:2103003-2119144 GCA_037974605.1 Nannopetersius ansorgii | reverse complement strand
TCTCTCTCTCTCTCTTTCTCTTTTTCTCTCTCTCTCTCTCTCTCTCTCTCTCTCTCTCTCTCTCTTTCTCTCTCTCTCTCTCTCTTTCTCTCTCTGTTCCTCTCTCTCTCTCTCTAGAATAACTTCATAAATCTGAGTTTTCTGAGACTCTTCAGAGCTGCTCGTCTGATTAAGCTGCTCAGGCAGGGCGAGACCATCCGCATCCTGCTCTGGACCTTCGTCCAGTCTTTTAAGGTACCATAAGCACGCATGCACACGCACACGCACGCACACACACACACACACACACACACACACACACACACACACCTGCTCTTGTGAAAACAAATCACTTAATATTACAGACGAAATTAAGTAGTAACTTCTGACTTTCCTATGACTTCTGTTGTTTGGTAATGTCTGATAGGTGTTGTTTAGGTGTACCAGTAACTTGGTTGGAATAGTAGACATTGATTTAAGTTGCTTTACATGTTTTAGAAACAGATGTGGACTACTTAAGCACCGATATACATCTTTCTGGATAAGAGCGTCAGCTAAATGCCGTAAATGTAAATGTAAATGTAAATGTAAATGTAAATGTAAATGTATGGTCGACACAGATGATTACAGCTAATTATTTTCCATTAATTGTTTTACTCTGTATGGCTATAATACTACAGGTTCAATACATTTGATATATAGTGCCCTATTAAAAGAATACAGATCATGGTTACTATTTCTAAACCTTAAAACTCCATGAAAAATGTTTTTTTTTTTTATTTATATACTCTGAAAATGTTGATTGCTGTCTTTTGTCCCATTCATTTCGATCATACTCTATGATGGTCAAATAGAAGTGGTAGATTCTTTTAATAAAATCTCAATGCAGACAACTTATTGCAAACAGGTATTAAGATTATAAACATGTACTCTTCCTGTAAATATATTTTTTCTTTTCTTTTTTTTTTTGATGTAGGCTTTGCCGTATGTGTGCCTACTCATCGCTATGCTGTTCTTCATCTACGCCATCATCGGCATGCAGGTGAGGCTAGGCATCATCCTCCCAGTTCAGTCATGCACATCTAAAACTGGGTTTCGTTTGGTGTTCTTATTGTCACGTAAAACCAGAATTATTGCAATTATTTTAATAATAAAAACCACGACTGAGTTTTAAAGTTAAAATCAATGTCACACGCAATGAATAGGAACAAAAAATAACTTTTTAGATCTTAAAAACAAACAGAAAAAAATAACTTTCAGCAGATTCTCCGCCCACAAGTTGGTGGGAAAAGTTGGCAGAGGGAGGGGCTCTGGAGAGTGTGTAGAAAAACAGTTTAAGACTGTTTTACACTGTTTATATTTTGTGAAATCGTATAGAGGTCTAAGGACTTATTTCTTTCTCTCTTTATCTCTTTCTTTAACGTGGTTAGAATTATAGCATACTAGCATGCATTGTTTTTTTAATCCACAAGGTGGCATTAAAATGTCAAAGACAGAAGCCTCTACCAGTGGTGTATTTGATTGTAATGGTATGATTGAGCAGTGGAGAGCACTGTCATGTGAGAGTAAGAGTTCAAACCCCTATCCAGAGAAAAATCAGAGCAATTTAATAGACAATGTTAGAGATTCCTAACAGTACGTTCACCTGCCGTTGCACGTCTTCCTAGGTAAAAGCGCTTGATAATTATGAAAGTTTGTGAACCCTTTTGTATTGTCGATATTTCTGCTTTATTGTGACTTCTATCTTGAGATTTTCATACAATTATCATACTTGGTCATTTGTGTGTTGAGGGAAATGCTCCACGAGAGGCAAAAGTATGTGAACCTCTAAGATTAGCAGTTAACGTGAAATCAGAATCAGGCATCTAATCTTCATGAACAAAGGAGATGACTATTGAAAGAGAGTTGTTCAACAAATATAAAGAACAAGATGTGAAGTAGTCCCAGATACAAAGGAGACTTTTAAGTAAGCAGAACGCTCTCGCTCATTTGGCTAATGTTATTGCTCATTAGTACGCTAAACAACATTGAACAACAGTGGTGTGCATGATGTGGTTGCAAGGTGGCCAGATAAATTAATATTTTGAATATATTTAGAGAAACTAAAACTTTGCATGCCAGCAAAAGAACATTTTCCTTTCTGTGAAATATGGTGGTGGTAGTTTCATGGTTTACTTCTGTTTTGCTGCATCAGGGCTGGGAATGTTTGCCATTTTGAGAATGAAATCAAAAGGTTTATACTATATTTTGCCACAGACATGTAATATTGGATCCTTTTTTTCTTTAAACTAAGAACTAAGAAAAGAATAACATTGTAGTTTGGGGGGAGGAGGAGAATATTGTGACATTAAAATGACACCACCGTAACCTTACAAACTGACTTTGAGAATAAACTGTGTGCTTCACAGCTGTTTGGAAACATCGCCATTGAGGAAGACGGAGACAGTGCCATCAACCAACACAACAACTTCAGGACCTTCTTCCAGGCCCTCATGCTGCTTTTCAGGTTTGTAGCCTTCACTCAAATCAGTCAGATACTTTGAATCCTGTTTCCTTTTTGTTATGGTGAAACCATCTTTTGGAATAATAGCATCTGCAAATGAGTTTATCACAGTATTGTATTGTTTTCTCTGAGCATCCTGTTTCTTTCTTTCTTTCTTTCTTTCCCTCTTTATTTCTTTGTTTAACATTATAAGATCCCAGAATGCTATGTTTTATTAAGCCACAGGGTGGTGTTGAAAAGCCTGAAGCCTCCACCAGTGGAGTTTTTTATTGTAATGGTTTGATTGAACAGTGGAGAGTTCAGTCCTCTGTCCTTTGGTCAAGACTCCTAAAATCATATTCACATATAAAAGTATTTCATAATTATAAAAGTTGAAGCTTTTCATATTGTCTATATTTCTGCATGATCATGACTTGTAACTTCAGATTATCATATAGGCCATAAGAAGTACATAAAGAGAATCAAGTTAACCACATAATCACAGGTGTCTCTGTGGAATTTAATGTCACAAAGAGCTCTTCTCCACTTCACTAATTTAGTATTTAGTATGGGGTGGTGGCGGCCTAGTAGTGAGGATACTTGCCTCTGGACCAAGAGGTCATGGGTTCGAATCCTACCTTCAGCAAAACCGCCACTGGGTTCCTGAGCAAGAACCTTAACCCCAAGTTGCTCCAGGGAGAAACTGCCCCCGGTAGTCAGGGAATGGAAATCGCTTTGGATAAAAACATCTGCTAAACACTGTAGATGTTAATGTATTTGCATGTCTCTGTGTGTGTAGGAGCGCGACAGGAGAAGCATGGCATGACATCATGCTGTCGTGTTTGGGGAATAAGGAGTGCGACACCCTCTCGGGAAACAAGGAGCCGGAGTGCGGCAGCGAGTTCGCGTACCTTTATTTCGTCTCCTTCATCTTCCTCTGCTCCTTCCTGGTGAGAAATCCTTTTCTTCTACCTCCTCCTCTTCTTCTGTTCACTTAGTTGTTTGTGACCACAGTCTGACACTACAAAGTGATAAAGCAGAATCAGTTATAGTGTGTAGAAGTAAACAGGATTAATCATTACATTAATCACAAATAATCTAACAGTTAATTTAAAACAGATTTAAAACACATTTAAAACAGATTTAAATGTACAAAAGCAAAAATTATTTTTTAAAATATATTTTTTAATTAAAATAGATACACATCCTCTACAGAGAACACATGTCTGCAGCAGCAAAATGATTGCAGCAGCAAAAATAAAATGGAGAGATATACAGTAACCCCCCAGTTTTATGTGGATCCGGAGTCGCGGAATCAACCTCACACAGATTTTTTCTCAGAACTGAACTGATAGTTATACGTGTTAATCTCCACAATAACACAGAAACAGCAAATATTATCTGCATTTTTTTTGGTTTTTTGTGACAATATGTTTTTTTAGCATTTTAGTTCTAAATGATTAAAAATGTCTTTTTTTTTTCATTTAAATTTAGCAACATTCATATTTTTTGTACTGCTCAGAGAGCACAAAGAAAGCTACCTTGGGATGGTTAATACTGCTTGTTTTTGTCCTTTATAAAAGCCTGTATTTGTATTATTGTAAATTAAATTAAAAGAGGTCAGTTGCTGTCCAATGTCTGCTTTAACTTGCGGGTCACCACAATACAACTCGCCACTGGATTAACAGTTAATTACTGAACTGTAAAAATGATTGCTGATTATTCGTACATTTTACTGTTTTTTTTATTACTAAAAAACATTTTAATATATTACTGTATTTATCCTGCTTATACAAAAGAAAATGCCCGTGCATGAATTACAGTACAGATACAGATATACAGATATGTGTTTATCTTTACATTTTTTTTAAGAGTAATGTATTAAGCTGAGTTTAGAGTGCGTTGGGAGCATATTTAAGGTTTACACTAAAAAAACAGGCATTTTTAGGCACTTTTTTACTACAATACAACAATGTAATTTTTCACTATATGCAGGCAATCTTGGAACGCAATGGCCAGATATGCTAAAAGCAAACTGTTAAATATGCTACTTGAATATTGCATGTTGTCATGTTGTATTTGCCGTGCCTGTTTAGAAAGGAGGAGATTAATGATTGCCCCCTGAACAGGGACGAGACCACCCCCCCAGGTCAGCCTAAAAGTCCTTCTCATTAATTAGACAACAGCGACCTCTTGCGGCCACTGACTGGGGATGTGAACTTCTACTTATGAACAGAAATGTAGAATGCAAATTGTGATTGCCGAAGATAACTAGACTTTTAAGGATTAAGGCTGTGAATTTGGTACAAACTTTGGTTTTCCAAAAACGTGTGTGTGCGTGTGTGTGTGTGTGTGTGTGTGCGCTTGTGTTTAGATGTTGAATCTCTTTGTGGCCGTCATCATGGATAATTTTGAGTACCTGACGAGAGACTCCTCCATTCTGGGTCCTCATCACCTGGATGAATATGTGAGGATTTGGGCCGAGTATGACCCTGCAGCCTGGTGAGTCCTAGTGGAGACACACACACACACACACACACACACACACACATGCACACCCATACACACATGCGCACATTGTCATGTTAACACAATCACACATTCTTTAAATCAGTGTATCCTATAACTACTAATCATTTCTACATATTCACAGTCATGTAATACTTGACTCGTACACTGTAAAAAGATGATTAACTTGAACCATAACACGACTGACTTCCGTCTTAGATTTTACTTTAAATAACACATTTGTGAATTGATTATTGTAGAGTGAATTCAAAACTTTAAAACCACCAGGTTGCGACCAATCTTTTTTTCTCACAATATACCAACAATGATCCATTCATGGAAACAAATCCCAATGTAACATTTTTTCCAGTACAGCGTTTTGTGCAAATCACTGAAATGGCACTACTGGCAGAACAGTTTTTTATACTATAGTATATTATAGTTCAACCTGCTGGATATCCAATCACTTCTAAGAGTTTTTTCTTTTCCCGAAGTATCACCAACCGATAAGGGAACCATTGCTCGAAAAGTTTTTTGGTCCTCTGGCTTGCAGAAGGAAGGGCTCATATCTTTGTTCTCTATTGATGCTGATTTGTACACACACACACACACACACACACACACACACACACACACACACACACACACACACACTCACACACATACACGCAAACACATTTTCCTGTACAACAGTGTTTCTTAACCCAGTCCTTGTTGCCCATCATTCGGTCCATATTTTTGCTCTGACTCAACTCTACAGTTATGCAACTCTAGGATCTTTAGTATTAATCCTCTAACATTCTGTCAGATGAAACATTGTCCAAGCAACCTTAACCCGAGCTGAGCAGAACCGTGAGCGTATCAGTTAATATAAACTGCATTTCCACAGTGTGTTGGTCACGTTCACTATTTTACTCATCCTGTTGCTTTCTAGCAGTGAAGCTGTTTACTGTGTAGTCGCAGGTCTGCTGTTATCAATCACGTTGTGTATTTTGGGTTGTTTCATAAGAATTGGGCCTTCACTGATCCCAGTACTGTTGTTACACTTTTTCTAAATTGTCAAAATTTCAACAGTGGACCATAAACACCATTAAATAGATATTTTTGTTACAGATACAATTATAACACTGCATAATTATAATGAGTCCAATACATTTTCATACTGTCTTTTCATATTGTCTATTTTCATTCACATTATTTGGCTCTTTATCCAAAATACATGAGATTTAGTGGCTGTTTACCTGATTGTTCCATAATGAAGCTATCAGTGTTGTTTGAATACCTTAAATAGTTAGTTTGCAGTTATTCAAATAATTTTGTCTCTTCCCTAATGATTGTCTATTTTTACATTTTTTTGATTGTAGAATTACCTCTAGTTATAAATCATAATTGCCATTGTATATAATAATAATTGTATACAATTATTCACAGCTATACTATACTTGATTCAAAAGTAAACTAAAGTTATTAGCTCAGAAAGCTAATGGTCCAGGTGTGTCAGAGTGAAAATGTGGGTCAGAACCACTGGGTTGGGACACTGCTTTAAAACACAGATTCTCAATCTTGGGTGCCCCTGTCCTGCCCATTTTCGAGTTTTCCTCGCTTTTGCAAACCCTTTCTCTCTGGAAGACTTTGTTAAACTGTTTAATTAGGTGTGTTTGGAGTGAAAGAAACTCTAAAACGTGCAGGACTTGGGGTGTTCCAGGACTGGGGTCGGGACCCACTGCCCACCTCTCTGATGGATTCGCTTTTTTGAGCCGTTGCCGTGGAGATGCTCTCCTGCTCCGCCCCGAGTCTCTGACTCAGCCATCGGGCCAGCAGGTCTCCTGCTGAAGAGAGAGGGGATCATGGATCTTCTCCGCGATCCATCCATCCCCACTTCCTCCTACTGTAACCCCATCCTGTGAAAAAGTGGAGAACCCCCTCACCCCCCCAAACCCGCCCCGTCCCCCCGTCTCTGGAATACTGAATACTGCCAGATAAACTTACTGTGCCGATTTCCTCTTCATAAAACCCCTAACGGAACACGCTAAGTTTCTTAGTATCTGCATTCCAGTGCCTGTCACCCGCCTGCTGTAAGAGACCAAGAAAAAAGTGGAAAGGGAGATAAAAAAAAGAGAAAACTGAGGTAGAGAAATGAGAGAATGCATATTCATTATGATAAAATGTATGAAATATGTCTCTTAACCATTGATGTGTTGGGTCATATTGTTATATAAGTATTATTTTGTAGTTTTACCAGGGATTATATTGTTAGATTAGTGTTATATTATAGTTTTTATAATGGGTTATATTGTTAGATTATTGTCAGATGGTAGTTTAACTATGGGTTATACTGTTATAGAAGGGTTAAATTGTAGTTTTACTGTTTCATTTACATTATCCATTGAATTACATAGTTTAGGAAAATGATTTCCATTCATTTTTAGTGGTTATATAGATTTAGTACAGTTTGAAAGTTTATTTAAATGAACTATGAATGCAGAACATTCGTTCAGTATATTTGGAGAGACATTTCATGGCAAATACAATAGTCTAGTTTATTTATTTAGTGCATTATCGCACACTAAGGCCATTCAGTGTGATTTACAGGAATATAATAAACACAAACACGGGGTACATTAGCTAACAGGGCTTCAGCCAGTTGCTCCCAGCAGCTCCAATGGGTGATGAGCAGCCGAACTCAATGTGTGTTAGTGTGTGTAATCTTGTTCTTTTTTCCTGTGTGTAATCTTGTGCTCTTCTTCCTCTGACTGTCTCTCTGTTCTGCATTGTGTGCTCTAACTTCCCTGTATTCTTCTTGCAGCGGGCGCATTCATTATAAGGATATGTACAGTTTATTGCGAGTAATCGACCCCCCTCTGGGCTTAGGAAAGAAATGTCCGCATAGGGTGGCCTGCAAGGTTTGACTTCCACTAAAAACACCTAATAGCACCTGCTCTAAGCATCCAGAATGGAATGAATGTCGCTTATCTTTTTTTATTTATTTATTTTTTTATTATTATTTTTTAAGTCCCTTTTTTGAAAACATTTCCTTTTTTTGTACACTCACCATTTCGACTTGCATTCTGATATGACAAAGAGAATGTGCAGGACAATGCAGACACTCATGAAAGAAGCGTGGGAAATAAAAAGGAAAAATAAAAAACCTTAATGTTAAGGAAAAAAGAAGAAATCTGCTTTTTTTTAATTTTATACATTTTGTTTGTTTCGTTCGCTAGGCCTAGCCGACATGGTAGCGTGCATTGTTCTGGGGGGAGGGGGACAGAAACTGCATTGACAAAGCGTCCACCATCCCGTCCTGCACTTCTATGCAACCTGACCCCTCCCTGTCTACACCTCTCCCGTGTTTGCATAGAGAAATTTGATTTTTCTTAGCACTAAGATTAGCTAGTCAGAGCTTCTTGTCTCCTCCCATCTTTATCTTCTTGCCTTCCTGTCACTTGACCAGCCGTTGACCAGCCTAGACTGCCTCTTCTCCTTCACTGGCCCGAATAACCTTCTTTTTTTTTTTTTTTTCTTTTCTCCTCCTCCACACTCCCCTCCCAACCTTCTCTTCCCTTTCGGTTTTTCTTTCCCTCCCCACCATGCACCTGATGTGGTCGTACCTTTTTTTTTTCTTTTTTTCTTTCATTATTTTTTTTCGGTTGCCCAGTGGCAGGATCAGTTACAGGGATATGTATGACATGCTCAGGCAAATGTCACCACCTTTAGGCCTGGGGAAGAAGTGCCCTGCACGGGTTGCCTACAAGGTAGAGGGTCAAACTCCGAGCGGCCAGCGCTGTGTGTCGTAAACCTGTTGGTGTTTTCCTTCCTTCCTCCTCCTTTTTGGTTTTCATTGTCGTTTCTCTTCCCCCCCTCTCTCTTTCTTTTTCACCCTTCTTCGTTCTCTGATGTGAGGCAACTGCTGTTGTGGTTCGGTGTGGGAGGGGGGTGTTAGATGTTAGCCAGGCTGATCCACAGGGAAGCGGGAACGGACGAACCTTCTCAGCGTTTTTGCACCGCAGCAGGACGTACACACTCAAACACGCACCTATTGCACATGTACTTATACAATAAGCCATGAAAATCCATGCAAAACATTACTTGTGTAACAGTTCCATTGTAGGTTATAATATTTAATATACTGAGGAGTTTCCCAGACTTGCGTAGCCTAAACTAGACTTCATAGGCCTTTTAATGATGAAATATAATTGGTTTTGCAGTTTAATCCAAGAATATGTTTTCTTTTACCAAAGCAAATGCTTTCATTTTTTTCAGTGGATTAAAGGCTTTATAATTGCTTCCAGTTTAATAGAATAATGTATGATAAAAACCTATAAGGGACAAAAGAATGACGCACATACATAAAAACTACAATAAATACACACAGTCATGTGTGCGTGTGCAGCAACGGTGGGATGGATTGAAGGACTTTCGTCCTCCGCGTCCCTCAGCCCTGTGGATGGCACTGTCCGAGGCACTCTGGCCTTTTTTTTTTTTAAACATGCGGACCAGCTCTCTGTCTCTCTCCTTTCTTTTTTACAAATAGACACACACACACACACACACACACACACACACACACAGCATATACACAACTAAGCATCCCTCTTCACAGCTGTCGATATTAGGTAACTTAGCAATTAGCATAGCATTCTTCTTAAACTTCTGGAGTTAGTTTCGAGGCGTCTGGAATTTCGTCCGGTTCTGTTTTGTGACCCAAAAATTCCAACCCGAATCCAAGCCTGACGTTTTCACTCAGACTCTTCCTTCTGTCAATGCAGTTCTAATCTGTTTCCGGCCCCTCCTCTTTGCATTCTGTTTCGCCCTCTTGCATGGCCCGCCACTCGGGGCACTGCCATCCCCCCGTGCCCTCTGCTCCTCACCCCACACACACACACACACACACAAACATTCCCTGACGGGTCTCCAGGAGCACACCTCTCCCTCTGTAACCATTGGGGGCGTCCCAACTCCTCTCGTCTGTCACTTTCTTTCTCTTACTGCATTAATACATTTAGCCTTAATCTGTCCAGTACAGCCCACAGACTGGGGCAGAATCTTTAGATTCCCAGGAGGTTTTTGCTTTATCAACCCCGTGTCTTGACCTTGATCACACAGTCACTGACAGCTGATTGAGAATTCAACCAAATCTATTTAATGTTATCTTACCATAAAGATATGTCACTCTGGAAAATGGAAAATGTGTGATTGGTGAAGTTTCTGTGTACTGGAATAACAAAATGAGCACAAAAAATTGTTTAATCAGTGCATACGGTGAAATGTAAACTATGCTAAATATTTTACACACACACACACACACATAAATATATATATATATATATATATATATGTGTGTGTGTGTGTGTGTGTGTGTGTATAAAAATATTTAACAATGCTTTTTATATATGTATTTATATGCCTATGGTAACATGTAAGCTGTGCTATATCTGTCTGTGTATGCTGTCTACAGTTAAATAGCTTCTTAAAGGGTCGGCTTCCCAGACAGGGATTAAGCCTAGTCTTGGACTACCCTTTCCTTTTCAATGGAAAATGTCTATTCTCAGCACTACATAATCTAGGACTAGGCTTAATCCCTGTCTGGGAAACCAGCCCTTAAGGTTTAACAAAAAGATTTCAGTAAGCCTACATAAGGTTGCAAACATCTCACCTTTGCTTTAAAATTAAATTTACAGGCACTTTACTGGCAGCATTTATAGTTAGCAAGTCACTAGCAGGTAATATAATATTGTTCAGTGTGGACTCAGACATGCTCCTTTAGGGATATCTCTTTATTTCACAGCCAACTTTGTACTGAGAGTCTTCACTGTTTAACAATGGGATCCACCACTCAGATACCAGTCGATTCAGTCCCTGTGTCAAATGTGAAGGCTGGTTTATTTCAAACTTGTTTTCCAGTTTCCAGAGCAAAATGATCTTCATGGTGAAGAGAAATCACTTGCTAAATTATATCTTTGGATGAAATGCTCCCCTCTACTTCTTTGGGTTCTCTCTGCCTCTCCAACTCGTCTACAGCTTTTACTCATTTTCTCTTCCTTCTTTCACTCATTTACACCTTCAGTATCATTTTCTTCATCCTTCAATTTCCTCACAATTGAACGAACCATCCTGAATCTCAAAAGCTGAGGCTGAATCCATGCGGCACGTATGTGAAACCACATCAGATGTCTCTACAAGCCTAGATTCTTTCTCTTTCAGTGAACCCCTCCATAGTGAGACAACAAACGCCCTGAAACTGGAGATTTCCATTAAACTTTAAAGTAATATTTTGGAGAAAAATCAAATGCACACAGTTTCCCCTTTACCCAAAAGGTCAGTCAGTCAAAACATGTTTTCTTCTTTAGTTTTGCGCTAGAGCTAAAGAACTGATGTATTAAAATAATAAAAGTTTATTTATTATTAATTAATAACTGTGGAATAAGCAAGCTCAAATAGACTCAAATAGTCTGTATGTATAAAAACAAACTGTATGTATAAATAAGTATGTGGAACAGCTCATTGTGCTCATTAGCAACATTAGCCTATAGTAAGGCAAAATAGTATTCCAACACTTTTGTTTTTGTTATTTAATATATTAGTTATATTAATACAATAATTTAATGGGTAAATCGGAGGTATTCTCTACCTTGGTCCAGATCAGTGAAAATATGTGTTTTGTTTGTATAAAAGTAGTTGATATTGTGTGAGCTGGTGAGGAGAACACAGGCTCGGTTCCAGGTTCCTCCTCGGTTCCTCCAGCCGTTGTTTGGATAGTGAAACTCCATCAGCAGCTCCTGATTTAATTTAATGAAGAACTGATTGAGTCAAGCCAGGTTTCTGATGAAGCTACAGAAATACTGATATACTGAACATAACATTACTATTTACTGTATAATGTATTTGTATTTATTCTTTTTAGTTTCATTTAGTATGTTTAGTAATATTAATATGAATAAACTCTCACTGCTCATCTAAACCATTTCTAAACGTCACTTTCACTGGACGTATTGAGTAGCAAAAGGCAAAGTGTCTAAATACTTGTTCAAGTTGGAAACTAAAGTAGCAAACATGTTTTGGCTGCTAACATTCATAGATCAGATTTTTCACCAAATGAAGACTTTAAAACTTTACCTATTTTAAACCTTTATCTCCTCCCAATCCTTTCACCTCCTCCTGATCACAACCTTCACCCCCAGTGGCTGTAAGAACAATGGCGCTGAACTTCTTCTCACTCGGAAAGTTAAAACCCAGACAGGGACACAAGTCAGAATATGCGGTGGGAGATAATTTGTATTTTACCTGTTTTGTTATTTTTCTCATGTATTATTACAACTCGCCCATGTCTTGTTTGGTCTATTACACCACCCACCCCACCCTGCCTACACACCCCTTTTTATATGTCTAATGCTGCTTTTCCACTGGCACACGGAACTGTGCCATACCGCGACCAAATATTTTTCTTTTACAAACAAAGCGAGCTGAACCTGAGCTGTGACTGTATCACTGCTTTCTGATTGGTAGAAATGTTGTTGGAAAAAAGCCATTGTATTTTTACTGTCTGCCAAAAAAACACAATTGAGATACAAACTAAAAACTGGAAGTTGGAATGCCTGTTTGGGCTGAAGATACATTTCAGTGGAAGTTTTCTATAAATATTGAAAAACAACAGTAACAAAAGCAACTCTGAGAGAAAATCATTTTACCAGTTCGACTCAGTGGACGTGTTTTGGGACGACTGGCTAGAAACTCTGTTACCGGACTGAGATACCACGGAAAATTAAAATGTTATACAACGTTAGTACCTTCGCTAGACAGTTTGGTTATAGAACGGTCCCTGTAGACCTGTGGAAAAGTACCTTAAGTGTTGCATTTGTCCCATCATCTCTCTGTTCCTCATGTCTCTGCGTTCTCATTCCTCCATTTTTCACTCCTTTAACGCTCTGAAGTGCTGCACACATTTTGCCCTGCTCTTCCACCACTTTTTCCATAAACGGTCACTTTTGTTCCCGCTCCTTTAATACATTACACTGTAAACCTCCAGCCTAACCGAAGCCAACGGGACCCTCAGTCTTAGCTCATCCTTCTTCACAGAAACGACTCACTAAGCATTTTCTTTTCTTTCTTGTTTTTTTTTCTGGAGAATGCTGCTCTGATATAAACCAATAGCCTGCACTCATTTTTTCCTTTTTTTTTCTTATTTCTTTTTGCACTGAGAGACCAGAGAATCTGGTTCAAGCTTTTCTTTTACCCAGAAGCCCATCTGATTGAGTCTCAATGACGAGTACTAAACCGAAATGAATGAGCTAGAATGAACCGAACGGACGATGCTTTCTGTGTTCGGCTGCACTGCTGCTTGCTGTAACTGCATGATGGACATGCTGCATGTTGCATGCTGGGAAGTGTGTGTGGGGTGCATGTGTTTGTGGGGGAGTTGGGTTGGGGAGTCTCTGATCTCTACACATATGGAATAAACCACAGGAGATATGGCCCATACTCCAGCTGGCCTTTCACACTGATGCCATAATACTCTGTGTGTGTGTGTGTGTGTGTGTGTGTGTGTGTGTGTGTGTGTGTGTGTGTGTGTGTGTGTGTGTGAGTGAGCCTAAGATGGATGGACCAAACGTCAAAACACTGATGGGCAGCCATTCACTGTTTTGATCCATTGGTTGATTCGCGGCTCTGGGTCTTACTGGGTGAAGTTTCTTCAGGGAAAGCTCTTTGACTGATGACTAAAATGTGTTTTTACGGGAATATTCCAGTGATTTTCAAATATCCAACCTTTCAAACTACAACACCTGGCAAAAGCTCATAGGATGTTCACTTTTTACTTCAAGGCAAAAAAAACCTAATCACAGATATTAGCTGAACATTCTGGCTTTGTAAAATATAGCTCAAGCAAATGTATTTGCATAATTTAAATTACAGCGAGCATAATAAATGGTAAATTGTTGTAATATGGCAAAACAGCTCTTTATATGAAAGATCCCTCTGCTTTGTGTTGATGTTCAAGGTGTCGGATGTCATATTAAGCTTTGTTTGGTGTTTCTATGTCACATAGAACCAAAGTTACTGTAATTTAAAAACGTGTAATAATAAAAACCGCTACTGGTGTTTAAAATTGGCACTACATGCAAGTGACCCAAATTTCTTTCATTTTAGGTCTTAGAAGCAAACAGATGCCCATGTTTAAAATCTGGACACTTTTCTCATTCCATTGACAGAAATGTTACTTTTTCCGGATGATAATGCAGAGTAACAGATGGTGTTAAAGCTTTACTTTAGGAAAAGTGTGTCCAGCTAATAGTCTTGATCTCAATCTGAGTTAAATTTTTGGGTAGAAAGAAATAAAATCACATCTGTGTCAACCGCCATCAAGAAAGCTATTTGCTGTTCAGACTTGAGAAAGTAGTAATAGTATTTTTTTTGTTAAAGTGATCCTTTTTCCTGTACATTGATATATCAGTGCACTGAGATTTAGTGCGCACTGCGCACTGCCTTCTGTTGTGCGCACTGCTGTGGTCAGTGCTGTCCTAAACGGAACACTAACGTTTTGCACTTAGCGGAAATGACGGACTAACTTTTGCTCGTGATTCTTCAGCCGCCAAAATATCTGCCAGTTGCCTCCACTTGGGCTTGTATTTCACTGTTTGCCGCCACTATTCAAATCGAAAACACCTTGAAGAAAGATTTATTCAGTTCTGTAAGATCTTCAAATCTGTAAAAAGAATCATTAATATAATTGGTGGTATGTTTTACAAAGCCAGAATTTTTCAGCAGTGAAACCAAAAAATGTTTGGTCATATCTGAATTTTATGAAGTAAATAATCTGGGTGAACACCCTGGTTCCATTATTTTTGCCCATTTGTGTTTCATGCCTATAGGTTTTCTGTTGCTGTCTGTGCCACCTGAGTGTATGTTACTGAAATAACAGATAAACGGAATAATGTTGAATATTGCTGGATTATACCTTTGAAACACTTTTTTTCTCGAATTGGTTACTTTCTTGTGGCTTCTGTGCACTGAAACATATTATAAAACAAATTAATAACAAATTATTAAAGAGTTATAAAACATGTGAGCGGCATATTTGTAAAAATGTCTAGGTAATACTTGAAGCATGTGATTGATTGGCTGATTGCTTTCAGATTTATAGTTGTGATTCAGCAATACAGAAAATTTGGTGGCTAATTGATATATCTCTTTTCTGGAGACTTTACTGCACTAGTCAAAGGTTTGGACCTTGTTTAACATTGTGGTTTAGAAGTTCAGGCTGAAATGCTAAATGTAAACACTGAAGTTTAATACCTCTATTTAAATTTACAATGCAAAAAATAGTGTAAATTAAATAAAAGTGTGTATTTGTAATGGTTGCTCCTATGAAGGCAATGTGGGGCTACTTTCTTTAAAAGAATGGACAATATAAGATAGTGGATTTATTTAACACAATTACTGTTTCTTTTTCATAGTTTTGATGTCAAAACTGTGAGAATCCAGAGTAACCGCTTATGAGTAAATGTGTCTAAACTTTTGACTGCTACTGTAACCAAACATGAGATATTTTTATAAAGCTAAATACTACCAAAATACTGCCTAAAATACCGGGTAGAACCAGTTTGTTGCTTGCTTGGTTCATTTTGATCCCCTGCTAGCTGTGCTAGTAACATTAGTTATTCCTAACATTATTAAAACACAATCAAATACAGAATGCTGCATGATTGTATCAACAAAAAATTATTAGGCATGTAAATATCGGATATCATAACTATTTGATTTCATTCAAGCATGAGGACACTTGAGAATTTTAACCTAAAATTTTTAAGGAAGACTTTTAACGCATCATGAATTCTCTTAGTGAATATTATTACAATCGGGAAATAAATGACTGATTCTACAGCTAGACATAATTGATTGTTAAATTATTTAAAAATGAATGAGTTTGAACTGAATTTAGATTCATCATGATGCATTTTTAGCCACGGTGTGATTAGTGCTCTTTATTTGTCAGTACATCTATAAAGAGCTGGAACAGATATGGTTCTGAAGGAGCAAAGTCATTGAGCTCACCCTGCCTATATCCCACTTCAGCTTCTTTCCCTTTCCATTTTAACTTCTCACCTACGCACACACACACACACACACACACACACACACACACACACACACACACACACACACACACACACACACACA
>JBBPDE010000026.1:2074584-2084956 GCA_037974605.1 Nannopetersius ansorgii | reverse complement strand
TGTGTGTGTGTGACATTTGGCCTCTGCATTACACAGTACTTGGCATAGGTTTGTATAGGGCTTTATTATTTTAAGTCAAAAAATCAAAAGGAACTTAATGGATTGAACATTTTATGTTTTATTCAAACTCCTAGAGTTTAAAGTTCTCATATACTGTAATTATCTAATAATATTCATCATTTATTTATCCCACTCAAATACGAGACATTCTTATGTTAATTGTGTCCGTCTTAATTCTACACAATGTTTTCAAACATTTTTTTTTATAATATTCTTTGGTGTTGGCATTTTTTAACTGCTTTACTTCTTTAAGATTGCACAGAACTGGCATATGAAATTCCCAGTATACATTTATTTGAAAACAGATATATTTGTTAAATTCAGAACATTTAAATGATAATATCTCTATAATGAAACATATGGATGTGCTATAGTTCACATTATAATTTACAGTCCAAACTGCCACCTATCCAAAGTCAGTTCGTTGAGAGGGTCTGTTTTCTGAGTCATTTTTGACAGCCCTAGCTTTGCGTGTTTGATATGTAAGTGTAGGATGGTTCCATGGTCCCCGCGCTTACTGTGTGTGTCTGCAGCACATTATGTATTGTGTTTTCTCTCTGTCTCATGTTCCGTACCTCACTTTACCGCGTTGTGTGCTGTACTGTGGTGTGGCGTCGATGGTTGTTGCTGTGGTGTTTCTAACACTGCCTTTAGCCCTCAGTGTGTGTTTGCTACTGTGGTAAGTGTCTCTCCTTGTCACCGCTGCTTCTGTTTCTAATCAGATGCTATTTCTCTCTCTCTCTCTCTCTCTCTCTCTCTCTCTCTCTCTCTTTCGTTCTCTCTCTATCTCTCTATCTCTATCTCTCTCTCTCTGTCTCTCTCTTTCTTTCTCTCTCTTTACTCTCCCCCTCTTTTCACTCCCTTTTGTTTTGCCCTTTCCCATACATCCACCCCCCCTCCCCAACCCACCCTACCCGGTCC
Source organism: Nannopetersius ansorgii (assembly GCA_037974605.1). Lineage (NCBI taxonomy): Eukaryota > Metazoa > Chordata > Actinopteri > Characiformes > Alestidae > Nannopetersius > Nannopetersius ansorgii. Next base: position 2,083,975 of record JBBPDE010000026.1, on the reverse strand, counting down.
TCTCTTACTCTTTAAACGTGGCTCCTGGCTCTTCCTGTCCTCTGTCGGCCGTGCTCGTCATTTGGCTGCCGATCTGTGCTGCCGTTCCTGTGTGTTTGTGTTTCTCCATCTGTGTTGCCGACGCGGCTGTATGTGTTCATGGCTGAGCAGCAGCCGAGGAGGAGAGGGAGGCATCGGGGGAATAATCTCGACGTACGTTGTTTTATTTCCATCTGCCTCTCTTCCTCCGCCCGTTATACATTTTCCTCTCGCCAGCTCTCGCTCTTTTTTTAGTTCCTTAACTCTTTTACTCTATGCCAAAAGTGTGAAAGCGATTTCTGCAGCATATCTGTATATACAAAAATGTAAAAAATGTAATGCCTTAATGTCTTTTAAATTACATGTCAAGTCCAAAAAGTGCTTGCAGGTATTCTGAAATGAGCAGAATGTTTTATAGCAGTAGATTTTATCCAGATCAGTTTGTATCCTGGTGTTTCAGCATATTCTTTAGGAAAAGCTTTCTTCACAATCTTTTTTCATACTTTTAATTATAGAGCTGCATAAAACTCTGCAGGAGCATCAACCACACTAATGCAGAATATTTAGCAGATAACCGGGTTATTCTGTGTACACAAATGTATTAGTGTCTGTTGTGTGTTGAAAAAAAAATGAATACATCTTGATTATATACTTGCTTTCAAACTTTTGGCTGGTAATGTGGGAATTATCTGCATAGAAAGTTGGCAAAGAGGCAAATTTGAAGGAAAACTCTTCTCTGTTTCTCTCATTGTCTGCTGTCATCTTCTACTTATCAGCCATCTGTGCACTTAGCGGCCAGCCTGTCTGTCTATCTGTGCATCTATATTTGTCTTCAGCTGTCTGTGCTCAGGGCCCAGTGATGTTTGTGCATGCTGCTGCGCCTGCTGGCATCTGTGTTTTTGTGGGTCTAGTTAGGTCAAATCTTCTAAACCTTAATGTTTGGGAGCTAGCCTTGTGATATGCAGCACTAATGCTATGAGGTTGGGTTGACTGTATGCAAATAATGAGCAAATTTTGTCTGGCATCATTCATTTCATTAGCAATATATTTACTTCAATACTGATTCACGATTGATACTATGTTGATATCTGATGAAAGAAAGGAATACCATTGATGTGAAGGGGTGTGCAATAATGTTTATGTAGGTGTTAGAGTAGCATCCACATCAGTGCCAGGACACAAGGTTCCCCAACAGATCGTTGCCCAGAGCATCACACCTCCACAAAGTTGTCTTCTACTTATATTAAATTCTGGTGCAGTTTCTTCATCACGTAAATGACACACGTAATCTTGGATGTTCATATGATTTAGTGGAAACTTTGATAAAGATATCTCGCATGGGCACTCTGACCAGTCTGCATTTCCATTTACAGCAAACTGTAATGCGCTGTGTGTTTAGACACTTTTCTGTCATAGCCAAGATTAGCTTTTTCAGCAATTTGAGCCTTGGGGAGCCATGACCCTGTCACCACTGAGACCACTTGACAAGACTTGTCATTTCGGAGATGCTCTGACAGTCCTCTAGCCATCATAGTTTAGCCCCTGTCAATGCAGCTTTAGCCCTTGTCAATGCATATATATATATAATGCTAGAGAGAGAGAGAGAGAGAGAGAGAGAGAGAGAGAATTGGGTGCAATTATATATATTTTGTTAGCAGGTAAGAAGTGTTTACACTTCACATTAACAGCAATGAATTAGGTTTTGATTTCCTTTATACAGTGATAGAAGAAGAAGCTTCAATTCCACATGCTAATCCACCTTACTATGGCTGTTGTTGACCTGGATACACACTGAATGCTCTTGAAACAGATTTTAACGAAGGCAAAGACTCACATACAGTACATGAAGTTTGATAGAGTTGATAAGAAAAGGTTGCAGATCCTGCCCAGTTCCTACCCTCTTATTCATGAAGAATGCTGGTCTGTAACTGTGGGAAGTAAATTAAGTCACTTAAGGCACTTTTCCACAGGTCTACAAGAACCGTGCTGTGTTTAAACTGTACTCTGAAGGTACAGAAGTTCATGCTTTGATTTTCAGCCTGTTCACAGTGTTTCTGACATGCAGTTCTCTCCACACATTTTATGTCAACTGGTGCTTTTGTTGTTGTGATCTCTTGTTATTTATAATCTAGTTTGAGTTTTGTTTTTTCTTGGCATTATTTAGCCATGTGACCTAACCCTTAAACCTAACAACTTTTTAGTGATGCCCTGGTTCACCTCTACGTTTCTCACAGCATTGAAGATACGTTTGTTAGTGTCATAGGTAACTCCCACAGAAATCTTCAGACTGTAGAGCTTGTCCTTCATCGACCTCCCAGTTGTTAATTTGTATTTCCACAATGGTCTCTTCCCAAGTTGTAAAGACATTTTGACCAATCAGAAAGCAGTGAGGCAGTCTGCTCAGCTGCGTCCCGCTTTCGGCCCTGTCATCGAGCAGCTTGGGTTTGACTCGGGTTCGGGACTTTTTATTTGTAATGAATTATAATTCGTTTGCGGTATGACGCGGTTCCCTATGCCAGTGGAAAAGTGAATTTGTTTATTGGGTGGTATGAGAATTAGAACATTTTATGATCCCGGAAATTTCTCACAGGGATTATTGTTTATTGTTTACAGGTGTTTTCTTGAATGCATGCAAGGCATGAACCATGTTGCTGTTTCCCTCCTGCTCCGTCTCTCTTTCCTTTTATCTGCACATTAAGCTGCATGATGGATGTGTCTGTGGAGCTGCTTAGATTTGACCCAGTGTGTTGTTGCGGTTGTGTTTGTGTATGTATGTATTCAGACCGATCACATTCTGCACCTCAGACAAGAACCCAGTCCTGCATACATACACACACAAACATTGGCCAGTTTACTAAATATGCCTGCCTTGTACCTCCACTCTTTGGCCACTTTGTCAGAAACACCTTAACCTTAAGTTTAAAATCTGCTTCAATGTAAATATACAGTGTAAAACAGTCTAGAACCGGTGTTTGCCGCTCCCTGGACCCCCTCCCTATGCGGCTTTTGAATGGAGAGTATCCTGAAAGCTCTTCCCAAAAATATCTTGTGTTTTTTCCGTTTGTTTCTAAGACCTAAAATAGTAAAAGACAAAAGACATTTTTTCATTTTTATTCTTTATGGGCATTTGTGTGTTTTGTTTATTTGTGTTTATTATTATTACGTTTTTTAAATTACAATAACTTCTGGGTGACACAGTGCACCAAACAAAGCTCAGCATGACATCTGACATCTCGAACATCAACACAAACTGGGGAAACTTCCCTATAAGAGTTTTGCTGTATTACGACAATTTCACATCCAGCAGGAAGTACATACAGAGTCGGTCACTACCCTTGCACTTGTTTTCTTTGTCTGTGTGATCTAATATCTCACTGATCAATTTCTTCTTAGTCTTCTAACAGCTCTTAATTTTACTTTTGGCCTTAGCTGTATGACGGGCATGTTTTTTTGTAATATAAAGCACAGATGTACGTCACTCTGGATAAGAGCATATGCTAAATGCTGCAAATGTAAATGTATCTGGTATGCAGTGACTCTACGTAGTCTATAGTCACATATATATATATATATATGTGTGTGTGTGTGTGTGTGTGTGTATTTATAAGGTGGTCAATATGTGCAGGTACAATGCAGTTTCTAATTAACTGGCATGTGAATATATATGTGAATATATAATCATCTCGGGTAGACATTCTAGATGTTAAATTCCCTTCTCAGCTCATCTTGACACACTGCTCTTTAATCATTTGGAAACTTCTCTTTCTTCGGTGTCTCTCTCTCTGTCTCTCTGTCTCTCTCTCTCCCTCCCTCTACCCGTCCACAGACGATCACAGACAGCAGTCCGATGAAGCGCTCGGCCTCGTCTCTGGGTCATGGGCGCTTTGGCCGCTCGTCGCGGGGTGAGGATTACGCCATGGAGCGAGTGATTCCGGAGGAAGGGCAGAGACATGGGCACCGGCGCCGAGAACGCAGCCACCGCGCCTCAGAACGGTCACTCAGCCGCTACACTGATGCCGACACAGGTCAGAGAAACAAAGAGAGGTTTATAAAGATTATAAAGGGGTTTATAAACATTATAAAGGTTTATAAAGATTAAAAACCCTCCGGAGAGTCTCACTTACAGGGACTGTAAATCGGAAAATGCACACTCCCATTAATTTTAGTTGTGCCTTACACTTTATGTTTGCTGGCCAATACTTCATATCATTCATCTTCTGTGATCGCTTAATTTTTACTAGGGTTGTGGGCACCCAGAGCCAATGGGCAGGAGGCAGGGACTCACCATGGGTGGGGTGCCAGATCACCACAAGACACACACACACCACTGGCACACACACTCATATCCATGATCAGTTTAGAAGTTCGCTCGGCAACCATGTCTTTGGACTGTGGGAGGAGACCCCGGAGGAAACCCACAACACCACGAGGAGAACATGCAAACTTCACACATACAAGACCAGGACCCAGATTCAAACCCCCAACCCTGGAGGTGTGAGCAACCCACTGCGCCACTGTGGGCCATTTTGAAACTACTATAATGTATCTGTCAAGTTCAGACCTAGATAGATTTAAATTTGATAAAACATGTAGGATTGCAACTTTACAAATCTGGATGTGGAAGTCCTAAGCTTTTATGTCCATTAATGTGAGTAATGTGATTAGAGCTTGGGTGAAAGATCTAGGCATTAGGAGTAGTATGGAAGAGGGGAGAAGTCCCTTATAGTCTTGCGTGAACACGCCACAGCACAGCACAGCACACAGTGTGAACAGTGTGAAATTCTTTCTCCGTGTTTAATCCATTCACCAACGAGGCGCGCCGGAGAGCAGTGTGTGAGGATGTTACCCTCCTCAAGGGCACCTCAGTGATGCAGCTAGCAGTCCTGGGATACAAACCCTTGACCTTCTGATCACAGGGGCACTAGGCCGCCAGCTGGCCCAATTTGCTGAAACCACATGACTTCACCGTTTTCATATGCACCACAAACCATTACAGCACTAATGAAAACGTTTGAAATTGCAGCCATCACTAACGGCTGCAAAAATATCTCCTACTGGCTGTGACTTGCAGGTTTGGGCACCGACCTCAGTACCACGACCCAGTCTGGTGACCTGCCGCCCAAAGAGAAGGACCGAGACCGGGGCAGAGCGAAGGACCGCCGGCACCACCACCATCACCACCACCACCATGGCTCCATGGAGAAGGAGCGCTACACACCTGAGAGAGAGCGGGGCGAGTACGGGCACCGGCCCATGCGGGAGAGGGACCGCCGCTGGTCTCGCTCACCCAGCGAGGGCCGTGAGTGCCTCACCCACAGACAGGTGGGCTAAACACAAACACACCCATACAACCAAAAAACTCTCAAACAAACACACACACACACACGCACACTCATCTCACTCCAGAGTGAATCCATCAAAACTGATGGATTTCCAAGCTTTCCTTTCCACTGCAGTGCTTTTCTTTTACCACTGGAACATGTCTGTGTTTTTATTGGAACAATACCGTATTGAATACTGTATAGGAGTGGGCAATATGATGATATGGTGATAAATTCGATTACAATACACATATTCTGGGGTATTTAAAAAAGCCTGTCAAAAACAACTGCTGTATTGTAACTGCATAAACTGTAAGGAGGTGGTTTGAGATGGGCTGAATTTGTTTTGAGTAGTAAAACGAGCCAAATGGTTGGTATGTGTGAGCTGCTTTGTGTATTAAGTGACGTATACAAACAGGATTTCAGGCCAGAGAAGCCAGAGAAGCATTTAAGTAAATGTGTCCCATTAAAATCTATTTACAATCTATCATTGTTTTCAATATATTGCTTTACTATTTTGCTGATGTGCTGTGTTTAAGCTGCGCTACACTTTAGGAAAATACTACAGTACTGTGTGAAAAGTCTAGGCAAACTGTTTGTAGCTTTCTATATCAGCAGTGGGTTTCCTTCTGCAAGTAAAACACAAGTGAACATTTGAATATATGTAACTTAATGGGAAAGCAGTAAAAAGCATCAAGATTACTGCTTTTAAAAAGTAGTTAGCTGGTTAGAAGAACACAGGTTTGGTTCCAGATTTCTGTTCGTTGCTTTCAGTCATTGCTTGGATTCATAAAATTCCATAAGCAACGCACCTAATTTAATCTAGTGAAGTAAAAACAGAGCCAGATCCAGGTTTCTGATGGAGCTACAAGTCATACTTCAATGAGGGAAGAGGCCTGGAAATGAACACGTTGTCATATATACAACCACTGTTTACTGTATTAATGTTGCTTGTATTTCTTGTAATGTAAGTGTTTTAAAACTAGCAACACTACTGCTTGGTAGTAAACAGCTTTTAGTATCATTTTCCAAAGACTTTTGCACGTACTGTGAAAATACCTCACCGTAGTTAAATATTTTTGCCATATCGCCCACTTTATACTGTATTCAGGCAATAAGGGTTCGAAAGAATGTTGCATGGCTGCTGATGCTGATTTATCTGACACAAATAACCATAAAGGGGTCACAGAGACTTGCACACCCTGTATGCTTACCCTGAATGAGAGACGTCACAATGACTTTAAGCTAGTTTTTCACTGTTCCAATGGAATTCAACTCCTCTTCATTTGTTTTCTCCTTTTGTTTTTTTCTGTGTCTTCTTTCTGTGACATGTCGCTTCTCAACGTTGGGTCATTATTTTTTCTCTCGTCGTTTACGTTTGTTCACGCTGCTCGCCCGCTTTTCAATGTCTTTCTTTAACGCCAAACCACTCTCACTCTCACTCTTTCACACCTTCACTTTTTTCCTCCCTTACTGCTGTTGTGTCGTTGTCGTCTGGCTCTCTCTCTCACTCTCTCTCTTTCTCTCTCTCTGTTTCTTTCTCTCAATCTCGCTTTTTTCATTTCTGTGTCTCTCTCTCCCATCTCTCTCTCTCTCTCTCTCCCTCTCTCTCACTCTCTCGTGTTGTGGGATAAATTTTGTTGTTCTTTTGTTTTTATTTGCCTTGTTCCATTTTCGTGTAGGGCAGTAGTTCGGTGAGCGGAAGCCCCGCCCCCTCGACATCCGGGACCAGCACGCCCAGGAGAGGGCGCCGCCAGCTGCCCCAAACACCCGCCACCCCGCGGCCCCATGTCACCTACTCACCAGTGGTCCGCAAACCCGTGGCCACACCCCCTCCCGGCCCTCAGACACGCCTTCCCACCCCCACGCCTCCCCACCACCCACCGCCCCCGTCCCACCATGGCTCCCCTCGGCATGGCCGTTGGTGCCCGGGCACCTCCGAGGGCACGGGGATGGTGGGCGATGGTGGTTTCTATGACGACCAGGACTACGATTTTGGCCGCCATGAGCCTCCAGCCTATGATCAAAGCCCCCCCGCCCAGGGCAACCCCCACCACCCCCATAACTCTCCGCACCCCCGCTCCCCTAGGACTTCCCGCCATATTCCCGTCCAGCAAGGCCAGCCAGGGGCTCCCCCCGCCCGCCGGATGCCAAACGGGTACCGCTCCTCATCGCCCTCCCCCCACCACCATCCGCCCACACACCCTGGACCCCACAAACCCCCCCACCCCAGAGGGCCCAGGAAAGGCCTGCATGAACCCTACAGTGAGACTGATGAGGATGACTGGTGCTAGCCTCTGGGGAAAGGGGAGGGAGGGAGGGAACAAGGGATCAAGCGAGCTGGAATAAGACGCTGCCACAGCAAAGGCCACAGCAAAGGCCACAACAAGGGTCGTGATGGAAGTCACAACAAAGACCACGACAGAGACCATAGCGACGGTCATGATGAAGGTCATAACGAATCGAAGGCCATACTGGAGGCCAAACGCTTCCCCAAGTCTGCATGCTCCAGGGAAGCACCACCGAGTGCTTGGAGGCTCCAAAAGGGGAAAAATCAAGGCATGATTCTTTTTTTCTGTTCTTTGTGTTTTCTCTCTCCTCTAATGTTTCCCTGCAGATGTTTCGGACAGTGTAAAGTGAACATAAGGACAAAGAAACCTGGAACAAAAAATGTAGGCAAAACAATACCAATTCTGAAGAAAGAAAAATATAAAAAATGCACTAGCGGAGGAGAAATGTACTGCACACATTGTGAAAGCAGACAAAAAAAAAAGACAGGCCATAATCACCACCGATCAGAACTCAGTGGAGTTGAGACACTCAAACACGGAGAATCGACCCTCACTTTACACGACTCAACCCGCAGCTCCGTTTAATTGCAAAAATCCACCCACATGTTGGGTAATATTGATGAGTTTTATCATCTGTGTTTACTGTTAATAATTATTTCAGTAAGGGTGTGGCCACTGGCTGTATGTGTGTGTGTGTGTGTGTGTGTGTGTGTGTGTGTGCGCGCGTGTGTGTCTGTGTGCGTGAGGGTGGGTTTTTGCCTAAAAAAAAATAATACTGATGAAGTTAAAAGGTCAGGCAGGGGCACACACACACCCTGACTGAGTGTTTGTTTGGGAACTGTAATGGCTACTGACCCCCACCAAACTTGAGAGAGAAGAAAATACAAAAAAGCGAAAAGAGGGGAGGAAAATAACGAGAAAAAAAACAAAACAAAACGGTCTTCACTCCTTCTTCTTCTACGGCTTCTTCTTCTACTTCTTGTTGGAAACATTGGAGCTTGATTCTTCTGTTGCACTGCTCAACTTTGTTTGAACTCTTAGAATTACAAAAAAAAAATTCCCTCGAAAAAAATCCTGCATGATTGAAACAACAGCAAAAGATAAAAAAAAACAAAAAAATACAAAGAAACTTTGAATGGATTGGGGGGGAGGGGGAGGGTAAATTTCCTGGTCCTTTCTTTATGTCTGTGAAGTTCTCTCTCTCCGGTCCCGGGCCTCGCTCCCTTTCACTCCTCTCTGCAAATCATCCCCTGTTCTTTATGGGATAGCACAAAGGGGACGAGAGCCTACTTTTAAACCTTCAGATTTCTTAATACAGTAAAGTGGGGAGAGCTTCCCACCATGGTTTTTATAACAGATACTGATCAAAACTACCAAAAAAACAAATAATATTAATAATAAAATGCTGAAAGCACGATTATTTTGACGCTAGCAAGCGTTTTCCAACATCACTTAACATTCCTTTTGCACTTTTATCAGTTTGCAAGCACACTGAAACCTCACACACACACTCACATACACACACAGGCACGCAAATACATGTATATACACACCTGACGTGAACTCCTTTCCCCTTTACTCCAGTCTTCCAGGGTGTGATGTAGTGAGAAGGGAGCGGAGACGGAGAGAAGAGAGAGAACCACTTCATCTTTCTATTAGATTTGTTATTAACAATGTTGTTTATACATACAGAAGAATAACAGAATGACAATGACTTCAATGATGGTAATGATGATGATGATGATGATGATGATGATGATG
>JBBPDE010000026.1:2063164-2074484 GCA_037974605.1 Nannopetersius ansorgii | reverse complement strand
ACATACAGAAGAATAACAGAATGACAATGACTTCAATGATGGTAATGATGATGATGATGATGATGATGATGATGATGATGATGTCGATGCTTTGATTTCGTATCTAGTTTTCGTTCTTGGACTCAGCTGTGCTGTTCGTATTGCCATATTTGTTTCGGTGTGGTTCTGTTCGTGTGGTACGTGGAGCTCTGTGGCAGCGTTGCATTCTGGGCCATGGTAGATTCACTCGATATCTCCGGCTAATCTGTTCTTTGCTAATTAGCGCGGGGTTTCCTCATCCATAACTGAGCCACATACTGTCCCGTACTGTAAAAGCATCTATTTTCCTAGATGTAAAAAGAAGATATTCAGTATGCTGAAGAATTTATTGATGTTTATGAATCAATGCAAATGTACATAATCTTAATGTAAGCAATCCGAGCTCACAAATCTACATGAATAAGATATTTTTGATGACTAAGATCATACAGATTTACTGATAGTACTTCTCAGAGCATATACAATAACAAAGGAATATATATATACACATCTATATAAATATATATAAACATATTTATATATATATTTATATATATATATATATATATATACATATATATATATATATACATATAGAAATATATATAGAAAGATAGATAGATAGATACATATGCATAAATAAGCGCAAGATATATATATATATATATATATATAGTTAGAACAAAAGATTATTTATTGTGGGATGTGGGAATTGCCCACCCACACAACGTAAAATGCCACGTAAGAGTTCTTAGATGCCCCTTGATGCAAAAAAGGCAAAGTATTTTACCAATCTTTTTTTGGTGAAATGTCAAATCTAGACACTGGGGGGCAGTTTATGCTCGCATAAACGTGACTAGCATAGCGTGTAAATGTATATTTGAAGAAGGAACAGAGCTCCACTACCTCTTGCATATCAATAGATGGCACTGTGCTCCACACAGTTCTAGCCTGTAGTCCTGATTCACACTCTTGTCACATCTCTTTCTGTTCCATGTCGATTTATGTCAATGATCTGTAACACTGGGAGTGGGGCGTTATTGTCTGCCACCGACGGTACACCATTCTGTGTTCAGGACATGTAACACAGCCTGAATCCAACTGCACAGGAACATGTAACACAGCCAATCAAATTGCATGGGTGAAACAATGACCGGGCCTTTTCTGCCAAAAAAAAACAAAACAAAACAAAACTGTTGTCTTTTGTGTCCCGCTGATCTTTGTGTCCCTTTTTCGCGGCCCCGAACGCAATCAGGGTCCTCCGATCCGCAAAGTTACACTGCCAAACAATACTGATACGCAGCCATCATTCAAAATGTAGCACTCGAGACTGACATGCATAACCACTGATGGTCACTTTTAGCCCGTACGCCTGTTTGTGTGTGAGGAGAACGTTTGTTTTTGCACAGAGCATACTAAACTACTGCTGCCCTGGCTGTTTCCAGGCATTTTCATCCAGCTTACGCTCGATTTTTTGAGGTTAGAAAAAGGATGAAGGCTCCCCTTGCTAGTGTGACGTTCTGAGCTGGAAAGATTTGTAGGTCTGAGAATGTACCACTGACTTAGTTGCTCAGTGCCTTATTCTCCATACATACAGCACTCACCACCACTATCAGTCTATCTGTCTGTCTATTTATCTACCTATCGGTATTACACACAACTAGAAAAAACTCATTATGAAGCGACCAAATTACGAATTAGCAATATTGTTTTGGGGTTTTTTTTCCAATCAGTCAATTTGCAGTATGGTTTACATTAATTTAATGTATAGTTTTTACTATTTACAGGGCTTTGAAGAACACTTTAATACAACAGCTGCTAACACCCACCAATCAAGGCCTTAAAATGGCTACAGAATGCAATTTCGACATCTCTGACCCATTTCAGCCAAAAAGCTTTTCAAAACCCAGATCAGAAAAAGCTTAATCCGAGGCCAGTGGCCGAGAACACATAACCTGACCCATTTAGCATAAACTGTGGATCTTAGAACAATGGAAAACAAGTATTTGAGAATGGTGAGTCATGCTTTATTTCTAGATGGAAACCTCCAACCCACACTATCGGTTTGCCTGTTTTGCATCTGTTTGTCACTAGAAAATGTGGCCCAATCCCGTAGAGAACATTCAAATGGGATTTTTATCTGTTCCAATGAATTTGTCTATGCCTCGTATGAATCCAACCCCTCTTTTCTGTATTTCCCTGCAGTGTTCTTTACTTTATCTATCTTTCCTACAGACAAGCATTGAAGAAAGGGGTTAATAATTGGTTATATTACCCTAATATTAACCTTAAATCCATAATCAAATACCTATATATGCAATGCACCATGTGCACGGTAGTCAGGCAAGTGGGAGCCGACATTTGTAGCAAGCAGGAGTGTGTTTGTGTGAGAGAGCGATATAAAGTAGAGTTTATTTCCTTTGTTTAGTGCTTGTTTGCATGCAAGCTCTAATAACACAGATATACAGTACTGGTACACAATATGTAAACTCTTATTAAAATGTCAGTTTCTCGATGTTTTCCAGTTTAAACCAGTTCAAACTGTTTAGTGTCTCCCAATAGAAAGCACGTTTGTCTTTTCTTGGATGCAGAGGCAAAACATTGGTTTTGCCATAATATTCACTACTATATAATGAAACATTGTCTAGACAGTCACAGCACTAAATATTATGGTAATAAAGAAATCAGTGGTAATAAATTAACAACCATGTTCTTCTAGGTAAGCTCTAAATGCCTTTAAGAGTTTTGGAGGTGGACATCAGACCAGAGAAGACAAAATAATTATATAAAGAAGAGAAAATCAGAATGAAACTTTGAAAAAGAGCAAGACTGCTTCTTCAGAAATGTTGAAAAGATGACTGTCACCATCAAGTGCCTCAATGGAAAGGAACATATAAGAAAAATCCAAGAAATGGAAGAAAAAATATCAATATCTTAAAAATGGAAGAAAAAATATCAATATCTGACATTCAATATCTAAAGATTATTTATTTAGACACCGTAAAGATTAAGAACAGTCCAGTAAAGATAAAACTAACCATAAGAAAACATATATAACTAGATGTCTGAAGAGGATAGATACATTGGGAAATATGTATGTAATCTACAATAAAACATGAGGAACTCAGCCTAAATGAAATTTGCCCTTTTACAAATTCAAGCAGATCCAGGCTCTGCTTCTTAAAGAGCTTTTATTGGGAACCTGTAACAAGATAATGAGTCTAAACACACTCATGATAGTTAAAAAACATTTGTAGAACAAAAACAAGATGGCAGTCAGGGAGCTCTAGACTAGCCAGCTTTCAGTCCGGAAAATTAATTTAAAGGTGTGGCAAAAGAGGAGTTTAAAAGAGCTCTGAACTTGCAGACAAGTACCATCAATTCAGTTTTATTTTCATAATGTTTCCCGCAATAGCCTTTGTCTTTAGAGAAATTGTCAAAAAATTGTGAACACCTTTAAACATTAAGAGCATACGGAAGGACTAAATTTAAGATTCTTTGTTACATAAATAGTTGTACAAGTACAACATGTAGAGAAATTAGCCCAGAGTCAACCGGTAAGCAAATAAAGTCATCAAATAATTTAAATCAAAAATAACATTATAACCAGAATGTAACAGAGTAGGAACATCTGAACTGTGACTGATGATGTTTGGACTACTGAGAGGTATCAAGCCTCAAAAGGAAAACACAGCAAGAGCATGAGTCAGAGCAACCAAGACTCAAAAAGAGAATCTAATTTATTCCCTCCTGGCCAAGATTAGATGTCAATGGCCTTTTCAGATTTAGCTGAAACCTGAACTGAAAAGGTTGGAATGTTGAATTGACTTAATCTGAGAAGTTACCCCATTAAACAGCATGCATGACCTTGCGCTCTAGGCGACAAAACTGAACAACACAAGTAATATTCTCACATTTTATACTGGAATTTTTGAAACCTACTATCATTCCATGATGGCATTGTGGTTATTATTATTTATAGTAAATGTATTGAAGATTTATGTAAAATTATATTAGTCCCAAGTCAAGATGTTTTCATATTTTGTGCCAATTCTGCATATTTCTTTATGTGTGGATAGGGGGGTGTGTGTGTGTGTGGATATGGGTGTGTGTTTGGTTGTGTGTGGTCAGTCCGGACAGGCGTTTCCTTCCTCACCAATGTCAAAACGCACCACCACCCAACACCCTGAGCCCCTTCAGCTGATAGAAGGCGAAAACCTACGCAATGGTAACCAGCCATGTAGGAGCCACCATGAATTAAAAAGGGGGGGAAAAGCACCAGAAAAAGGGAAAAAAGTGTTTTCAGTACAAAAAACGTGCAAGTATTTACTTCCAGAACTGCATGTGCTATGTGCATGCCACACACCGTGGAACTTCATCTTCAGGAATTAAAAAAAAAAAAAAACAAGAAGAAGAAGTATTATTGCAGAACATGAGTATAGATCAATGTTTTTAAAAGCAACATGTTCCTTTTTCTTTCTATTTTTTAAAGCAAAAAGAAAGAAAGAAATAAAAACACTGAAAAATGACCAAAAAAAAAACATCTAAAGAGCCAAATGCATATTGTTTTGTTTATGTTTCTTTTCTTTTTTTCTGCAAACTTGAAGGTGAGACACTCCGGCACTATGTTCAGGACACATCAGAATAACTGTCAAAAAAAATAAGAAATAAAAAAAAGATGTGTAAACATGACTGTTGTTGAGTTGGACCAGGATATGCCTGCATTTTACCCACGTTCGTCATCGTATCTGTTGTTTATCGGTCTATCCATCCATCCTTTCATTACACACCTACTGCCTCCCTCACTCCTCTCACTTCCTTCTTGTGGCAATAGTTAAGTTTGTAATATCGTATGAGAATTTACCATTTAATTTATTTGTTTAATATATCATTTAAACACCACCATTCTCTGTAAATGTCCAGCTGTTATCACTGACCGTGTGGGGGTAAAATGAAAATGTGCCATCTTTTAGGCAGGTTTACTAGAGCTCTGGTTATTTAAAACTAGAGGCACCAATCCGATATTCTGTATTGGTATCGGTCCGATCCTGACCTAAATTAGTGTATAGAAAATTGGGAAGGAATATAACACGTAATCTGTTAAAAAATAAGGAAAATAATTACAGCACGCATAACGTGATTTACGATGTGCATCACACGTTAAGAGATTCTGTTGTGTGTGAGACTTGCCAACATGTCAGCAGTTTGGAGTTACTTCAGACTAAAAGAAGAAAAAAAAAACAAGACTGCCGAATGTATTGGGACACCTCGCCCAGGTGTCCCAATACTTTAGTCCCCCACGGAACGTGCTTGCGGCTTTTCTAGGCAGGGCAACCATTATTCTCCGTGAAACTTCACAGTTAGATAGGGCTTGATGAGACCTTTCCAAAGACCCCTAATTTGCAATAATAGTCCTGGCAGGTCTGGTTAGGGCATTCGTCCTGCTATTAGTTTTTTTTTTGTTTGTTTTTTTTACACCACACCTACTGTAAAGCGACCTTGAGCTCTGGAAAGGCGCTATATAAATAAAAATTATTATTATTATTATTATTATTAGAAAATCCAGGTTCGATTTCCAAGACCGCTAGGCACAGTTGAGGTACCCTGAGCAAGGTACCGTCCCCACACACTGCTCCCCGGGCGCCGCATTCATGGCTGCCCCCTGCTTCACTTGGTGAATGGTTTAAATGCAGAGGGTGAATTTCATGCTGTTCACACCGTGTGCTGTGGTGTGTTCACGTATGACCGAATGATCACTTCACATATCGTTCACCTCGCCTGGATGTCCCATTACTTTTGTCCGAGGTGAACGTTATAACTCCTTTTCTCCCAGGGGGAACTAGGGGCTGTTGGAAAGGTCTCACTGAGCCCTATCTATCTGAAGTTTCACAGATATATTTTTCATATTTAACGTTTGGATTTAAGATCATTTAAGGCAAATCCACCCCCTACTAAGTAACAGCCAATTCTAAACACGTGGCCAATAAGCATATCTCACCATTTGTAAATGTGCTACATTAAAATCCCATATTTAGATTTTAGCATTTAGATTTAGAGTGCAACATTTTGGTTTTTTTAAACACATTTAGCTCTAAATGTGTGAAAATTGTGTGAAAATTGCACTACTTGATGAATAAATGACACCTCTACATTTGTTAAGCTGTTTTTACAAACAGCACCCTATAGGGGACATCTTACTATACCATGTTCTCTGTGCAATGTTTCCTTATTGGTTTTTGTATTTGTGTGGAGGTATACAAAAGGTATCCAGACATTTTTGAAAGCATTATTTTTGTTTTTTTTAAAAAAGCGAGTATCAGGTTTGTATCGTTTCGGCAGATATCCAAATTTACAATTTCGGTATCTGACTTGAAAAAAGTGGTGTCATGCCATGTCTACTTAAAACATCCCCATTTTTCTCTTATTTGTCCTATTTTTCAACAATTGTCTAATTCATGATTGTCAACATGAATTCATCACATTTCATTTGTACGTTCTCTAATCTCATCCAATTTGATAAATGACTAAATTTGGCCCCTTTGTTACCTCATGTTTATGCCCCAGTGAAACAGAAAGTGAAAATAAATTGTTTCATTTAAATGGGACAAAACTGAACATGCTGTAGCTGCATGATATACACAGTAACTTCAGACATGCCAATAGACAGTTCTGCTTTAAAAAAAAATTTTTTTTTTCTAAATGTATCGATTTCCTGCTACACGCGTTCTTTTTCTCTCCTATCTGTAACACTGCATTCGTTAAACAGAGAAAAGCACCTTTTAGAGAAACTGAGAACTAAAGGCACATCATGGTTTAATGGTTTTGTGTGTGGTGTGAAGGCCTGGCACCACTTCACTAAATCGATTGTTATATTTTAGCTTCTCAGGGCCCATTTAACCTCAACACACACACACACACACACACACACACACACACACAGCAGGGTGTGTAGTCGCTTCAACCTGCATTTCAGCAAATGTTACTTCTGTGAAATCATGCAGGCAAAGTAAATGTACATTTCGGAAAAACAAGTGATATTTTAACTGCTTTCATACCTACTTACTGAAGTGCAGGATAACTTTTTAGTAGTAGGAAGTGCAGAAGCCGATTATTATGCACTAATTACTTACTGTGCACTAAGTATTATTTACCTCAAACACAAACCAGTCAGATTTTCCCAGGGAACGAGTTGTAGCGTGTTGTTCCAAGCCTTTGCGAAAGCTGTAACTCGAGTGAAATGGGTGTGTATTGCAAGTCTAAACATTTTATCTTTGTTTTCCATTTCCGGTTTCCTTTGACCTCATTTTCACATTCTTCTGCCGTTGCCAGACATTCCGTGTTTGTGTTGACAGTGTTAGTGAAAGTGCTCGTGGAGTTTGGACAGATTCCCTCAGTTTAACTTCATGGTTTTGAACGTGTTACTCTTGGAAAGAATCCAGTGTCTGTGAATACGGATTTATCAATGTTTTATCGAGTTTCCCACCAGGAGGCACTGCATAAACACCCAGTGAAGTTACATGAAGTGTAGTACACTAACATTTTCAGCACAACTTGAAATCAGCCATAGGTACCGGAACCACTATAGGGAGCAGCAGTGCACGACCCCCCAGACCACAACCCTGCCCCCTTCACATTAAAAATGCGTCCGGCACCCATGAAACCTACGCAAACACTGACTGTAGTGGTATTAATATATACTCACTCGGTATAGTGACTAAAATGAATTCTACATTTGTGTTAAAAATGCACTTAAAGCATGCTGAGATTAATTTAAACCACAACAACTGCTTCATACTCTGAACCACACAAACACTGATCATTCAGTCATTGTTAAGCAATTAGTCATTGCCCTAGCAATGGACAAGAGTGTTTTCAACTGTTGGATTTATGGTGATCATTGTCCATTTTAATGAATGACGAAGACAATGTGGCCTCTGTGTCGCCTCATATTTATACCCCAGTGAAACAGAAAGGCAAACATAATACTTTAAAAATATAGTGACATTTAAATGATGTACTATTGAACATGCTCTAGCTTTCTGAGAGATTTCAGCGCACTTCAAACTGCGACATTACACAACTGCAAGCACAAGTGTAGTGAGGGAGCCCTACCCAGTACACCAGTGTAAGAATATATAATTTAATATTCTGGGACTGGATTACAAGCCATTACATGTGTAATGAAGAGTGCTTATAGGGCAGGGGCCACTGGTTTACTAGTGTCAGAGTCCACAGTCCGTGTTCGAGCCATCACTGAGCTCATCCTGAAGCAGTTTGCACATCCTGCTCTCGGTGAGATTTCAGACACATTATCTCGGGTTTCTGAGAGAAGGCAACAGGCCTGTGAGGGGGAAGAGGCGGCCATTAGCAGGACAATTGATTAGCCACACAAGCATTTTTCAGCTTCCCCCACCCCCTCCCCCCTCGGCCTGCTGACCAGATGTGTGGAAGTGCGAAGGGTTCCGCCGCACTTCCTCTCATCTATAAATACCCCCTTCATACATTCCTCTCGCTGCCCCCTCCTCATTTAAACAATGGCACAGGGCAAATACGAATAGTCCGTTTCTCTCTGACGTTTCTTCGCTCTTTTGTCATGGGACGTGTCTGCAGGGCATGAGGGACTGGAAAGTGTTCTTTGATCCACAGTCAGCTGTAGAGGCTTAGTCATACAATCGCCCCTGACTTACCGTCGTCCTCGTCATAAAACGCAGTTCTCAGATGGGAGAGGTAATTCAGCTCGGGTGGAAGTGACGGCAAGAGGAAATTGCCTTTAAACCCCTGCCAAGCTTCCCCCGGACTAATAGGTCGGTAATCAGCAGTAAATTGCATGTTATTGTGCCTCTATTGTTCTCAGCTGGTTGGGTGTGAAGGGCCTAGCTGTAGCAACAGGAGGTCACATGATGCAGTGCTGAGTGTGTGTGTGTGTGTGTGTTTGTTAAGTAGTTTTGGGAAACCTCTTCACTTTCCTTGTTTTGTACTCTGACCATTGCTTGACTTTAAAGTCTTAAGTAAACTTGTATTATTTAATGTCAACACAGCAGTAGACTAGTTTCAGTTTTGATAAAGGTCGGTTTCACTTCTTCTTTAAAGGTCAACCTAATCAGCCACTGAGTCATTTTAGTGACTCAAGAAACAGATAAAATGTCACTTTCTTTATCAGCCAGCAAGGCTTTTTGAGAACATGTTTAAGGTCAAGAACAGGTCGCGGCACGAAAGCTTATTAATGTTAAGCAATAATTCGTTTGATGCTCAATGCGGTCATCAATACGAATTAGAACTCGTAAACATCAAAGATGATTGTGAAACAAGCGTTTCAGTGAGTCAGTAATTGTGCAATACATGGTTTAGATGAGTAGATTCTGTCTCAGTTGTAAACTATTCCTCTATGAGCTGGAATAACCAAGTGGGTGCTGTAGGTTTTCAGCTAATGGCACACAAAATGTCTCTATTGGAACTAAGAAAAAAAAAAGATTTTTGTTTATTAATATTACTAGAGATTACTGTTACTACAGATTAGCTATTAACTGAGCTGCACTGTCGCATTTAAACTATAAACTGTGGAAACGTTTGGCACCACCGTGTGAAGCTACCAGAATGCAGAACGTTCCAAAAGCAGAAACAAAGATTACTACAAAGTATAGTTAATACAAATATTTATTTTTACAAAAAAAGTGAGGTAGTTGACATCCGGAATGACCTTTTTTAGCAGCTTATTCCTTTTTTTCACGTTCATTTTCATGATCACACACACACATACACACAAATACAGACGAAATAAATACAGCTTTTTGTGGTCCAGCCCTACACATTTCCTTTGTTTGCCTCCTTTCTTTCTTCCTCCCGGTCACTCAGAACCGGTTCTGGCTGAGAGCAGAAGGGAGGAGCACAGCTCGCCCTGGGATGAACCACACCAAACGTCCATGACGTGTTTCCCAGGAAGAAGGCCTGGTGGTTTTGAGCTTCTGGCGCCTCTTTAGTCATGTCCTCGTCACTCAGTTGTTTCACAGCTGGAGTTTCCCCAAACAGCCCTGCTGCTGGATCGCAGCTTTCCGAGCCTCACACACTTCCTGTCTGGCTCTAGAACCCCAACAGAACCCGATCAGCCGGGTTTAAAGTGAAGTGGCCTGTTACAGTCAAGCGTGGACCCACCACACCACACCACAGCACACAGTGTAAACTTCTTTCTCTGCACGGAAACCTCTCACCCAGTGAAGCACAGTGTGTGGGGACGGCAACCTTACTTAAAGGTTCCTCAGTGGTGACATGAGCAGTCCTGGGATTCAAACCCATGGCCTTATATTCAATGGGGCAACTCCTTAACCACCCGGTCACCAGCTGCCCCAGTTCAGTTCAATTCAGTGTCCAGCACCTTTTTTAGCATGTGGCTACAGTCCTGATGAAGAGTGTGTTGGGCAGAGCGCTGGGCAGAGTGTTGGGAAGTGTGTCCGTCTCTCGGGCGCAGCTGCCCGCGTTGTTACGCATCGTGGCGTCCTGGAGAACCCTCAGCACCTCTCCAGAGTCCAGCTTGGCTTTCTTGCAGGGCAGAAAGTCCGGCTCCGTGGCCCTTTTCCCCCTCCGTTTTCTGGACTGGCGGTCTGCTCGGGCTGGGTCGCGGTTCTCCTGGTCCTGAGGGTCCTTGGTCTCGTGCGTCGTGGAGTCTGGAGGAACGTCTGGAACCTCTGGGCTGGAAGTGTCCATGGCCTCCTCCTGCGCTTTTGGAGACTCCTGGCTGTCCCCGGACCCCCGCGCCGCGTGGTATATGTCCCGCGCGGACCTCAGGACCAGGCTGAGCAGGAGGCTCCGGTGTAGGCGCAGCCCCCCGCGCTGCGAGCGCGAGCTGTACATCTTACTGAGCGCCTGCACCATCACGCGCTTGGCCTCGGCACTGACGTCCATTCTGTCTTTAACTCTTTTCTTTGAATATGATTGAACTTTGGGACGTCCTCAGAGCTCCGTGTTCAGACAGTCACACGTCCTGGAACGTACGGGAGGGTTTATAAAGCTTAGTGACGCAGTTTGACTGACAGCCACAAAGCCCCGCCTCCCCACCTCGACGTTCTTTCCAGGAAAAAGCAGAATCAGGACTAACGCGCTTGGGGCAGCACGCGGCTCTCCGACAGAGAAGCTCGTATCACCCCTGACCGTCTATCCATACATTATAATAACCTATTTCACAACTCATAGTAACTCATTTTTGTTTGTTTACCTTCAATTACGTTTACACACATGTACACTATATAATTCTATATTTATACGTGTATACTTCCTATAACAAAGATTCTATAAGTAACTATTACACACA